>JAWWEE010000051.1:10752382-10780522 GCA_035221455.1 Xenops minutus | reverse complement strand
CAAACGTGCTGTTGTTACCAGAAACAACCACAAAATAACCTGGAAGCAAAGAGCTCTTTGCAGGGAACGCAAAGTGGACATTCTTTAGCCATCAGCTCACAGTGTGAGTTTGTTTCAGGGTACCATTCAGGACAGGATGGGGTTCAGAACCAAAACAGTCTGGCTGAGGCTGAGTGTATGTCAGATGCACCTTCTCCACAACAAAGGTCCTGCTGTGGCTGCTGCTCTGCACCTGTGCCACTCAGCACTGCTTGGCCCAGGGAGACCCACTGATTCACCAAGTTGCTGCCAGAGACAGTTGCTGCACTCAGGGGAATGCACTCCAATCTGACTAATTTTCCCATCACACTCCTGACATCCACTGGGGCTCTTGATCTTTCTGCAATGTAACACATTAGTGATGTTTTTTTACCTCTTCCTCGGTTCTGCATTTTGTCTTGTGTGCAGTGGGCACGAGCACACAGTGATGTCAGCCCGAAACAAGGCATTTCCCTAGAAGCACATTTAAAAGAAAATGATTTCCTTCTATAATTCACACAATTACCACATATGGCAGCTTTCCCATGGAGCCAAATTTCACAAGAATTCCTGCTAACGACATGTATTTATTCTACTTTCCTGTCTTTTTTGAGTGAGAAATGCTCATTTCTCCTCTCCTAGGCATACTCACTAATCTGTTTGTCAACAAATTAAATGCTATTATCTTGCCAGTGCTATTGTTTCCAATTGCCTAAGTGCTTTGGTGCCGCCCCATGCACTCTGAACATGAGGCTGCTGAATGTTCATTAATACAGAGTTTGTGTTCCCAGTGAGACAGAAAAGAGCCAAGAGGGATTTGTGATGCTGCAGCTGTGGGTGCTGTGGGTGCCCCCTGCAGCCAGATTTCAGAAGGTGCCCTGGAATGGTTTGGAGAGAAAGGTACTCTGTTTAGACTATCCAGAATGACAAAAGGAGTGGGATTTGCCAAGTAGTTTGGACCTCTCTCATGCTCTGCTCTTGCGAGAGCCCACCTGGAGTGCTGCACCCAGCTCTGGAGTCCTCAGGACCTGGACCTGTTGGAGCAGGTCCAGAGGGCCACAAAAAGGGTCAGAGGGATAGAACACATCTGTGAAGACAGTCTGAGAGAGATGGGGTCATCCAGCATGGAGAAGAGAAGGCTCCAGGGAGATCTTATTGCAGCCTTTCAGTACTCAAAAAAGGCTTATAAGAAAGATAAGGACAAACCTGTTGTGACAGGACAGGGAGTAATGTGTTTAAATTAAAAGAAGGTAAACTTGGACTAGCTATAAGGAAGACTTTTTTTCCAGTGAGGATGGTAAAATGCTGGGACAGGTTGCCCAGAGAGGTGGGAGATGCCTCATCCCTGGAAACATTCAAGGTCAGGTTGGACAGGGATCTGAGCTACTTTATCTCCTTGAGGATGTCCCTGCTCATTGGAAGGGGAAGTTGGACTGGACAGCCTTTAAAGGCTCCTTTCAGCTCACACTACTGTGTGATTTGGTGCTGAGGAGAGACTTACACTGATCTCCCCAGTGCTTCACCTGGCAGGGCAGAAGAACAGCCCTCATGGATTCTACTGAGCACACACACGGTGTCTGGAAATGCAGTTTGGAGAGGGCCTGGCCTTGGCTGGGTGCCCCAAGCCCCGCTGTGGGTCCCCACATATGCCAAGACAGAGCTCAGGATGCGTAAGAGAGTGTGAACTCCAGCAGTGAGGCACTGTGGGAGCCTGAGCACTGCCAGAGCCACTTGGTGTCTGAGCAGAATTCAAGGATGCTAATTTTGGACTTCATAGCTGAAATTCCCCCTCTATCCTGCCTCAGCTTTGTGCCTCTCTGGATCTGTTCCCCTGTGCCCTCATCACAGCCCGGTCAATTTGATGAACTGCTCAGTGATTCAGCCTGCAGTAACTCTAAGAGCTAAGTGCTTTTGCCGGCTTTGTGGAGACACTTCTGAAATGAGCACTGCTTCACTACCTCAAATTAAGGTCTTACAGGGTGATTTTTTTTCTTAAGTACTTCACCAATTCCCTGTTCCACACTCTCTGCTGAGATCCAATTGCAGATCTTTTATGGCAGGTTTTCCTTTCTTATCAACTTTAACCTCAATGGTTTTGGAGTCAGGTCCAGTAAAAGAAGACTTAGGAAGCAAGTTGAAGTCATGTATTAAACAGGCTAAAAATTAAATTGTGAAAACAAACATGCACATCAAACTATTGGAAAGTCAGCTTTTTTAGAATATTATTGGCTTGATACTCTTTGCCCTTTGGCTATGTGTTCCTAGCACAGAACCTGTGTGCTGTGAGAAAATTCATTGCAGTTCTCAGAAGTTGCTTTGCCTTGCTCTCTTCATTATTAAAAAAAAAAAAAAAAAGGAGAGGGGGAAAAGTCTTTAGGGAAGGGAAGCTCAGCAGTTTTTTCAGGAACATCAAAACTAAGATTTCTTCAATATCCTCATCCATTTTATTCTTCTCCTGCCTTGTCTGGTCGGCTGTTTCACACCATAATTACTTTCACTGAAGAAAAAAGTGCTTCTAGTTGTGTGCCATGTGTTCTGTTTCTCTGAATGTTCCTGGCATTGTCCCCTGGCCTATCATTATTAACTTCATGTTCCATTAATTTTCCTCATCTTCCTCCTAGCCAAGAAACCTTCAGCACCCACGGAAGAATCAGAAGATGCCAGCCTGCCAGCATCTGAAGACAGTCCACAAGCCTTACTTGTACCTGAATCCACAGATTCCCCCCAGAAACAGATGGAAAGAAACCCAGCACAGCTTCCCAGCCCTCCATTGCTCCCGGCTCCACCACCCAAGGCTATCTCCAAAATCACAAAGAACATGACAGGTCAGTCATCAGTGCTCAGTAAAGACCTTCCCATCCCTGGTGTGTTGTTCATCTGCACAGCAGTTTCCAATTCTTTTCTTCTGGTCATTTTTAAGCCTTCTGTGAATCAGGGTAGTTATACTGAGTGAACAGAACACCAATGATTTCCCTGTCTGACTGCCTGATAACAACCACTGATCTTTGTACTTCACATATTTATCTGAATCTCTCAGGGGATTATTTGTTGTGTTTCTGTTGCACTAAACACACGTAAAACAAATCAAACCAACTGCAAACATCTGCTGAATCACATGCTCATATTGATATGCCATAAAACCCAGGGAAGATTTCGATGTTTGCCTTACCTAGACTCCCAGTGGACAGCAGTACAACAGCCAAGATTAGTTCAAGTCAAAGGTTCTGCAGAGGCTCCTGTCTGAAGGGGTTGTTCTCTAGGGTAGGTCTAAACTAGAGCTGTGAAATCTGGTCTGGTTACCAGAGCACACAGAAGTGATACCCCTGGCTCCCACAAATCAATCCTCTGTGCCAGACTTCACTGAACATTTCAAAAGCGACTCCTCTGGACCTGATTTTTTTAATGTATTGCCAAAGTTACATTTTCCAACATTCTGGCACGGCAGAAAGGGTGTTAAAATGAATATGATTTTGGTTGGTTCCAATTTTAGGGCCCCTACATATGGTAAAAGCTGTTAAAAGGGCCTTATTGCAAATTAGACTCAAGTCCTGACATCTAAATGTCAGACCTGTTGGATATTTAGACTTTGAAATGACAGCCATTATCTCAGCCCTGATTTGCATCCACACTCATCTACTGGCACAATGAACAGGGTTTTCAATGTCACCAGGAAACAAAACATCAGAGGGACACTGTGACCTGACCACAGAAAGTATTGAGGTTTTCAGTCTTTTCGGAGAGAATCACAAGTATTTGTTTTCCATGGAAATTATCCATGATTTGTCTATGCCTAAAAGCTGTAAGGATTTAAGTGGGGGCTGGATTCAGAATGGTATCTTAGTGCTCCTTGGGAGCTGCTGTGCAGGTTGGTTCACATTTCTGTGCCATGGGTCAGGCTGGAGCCTGTCCCTTCCACCCAAGCCCCCCTGTGACTTTGCTCAGCTGAGGAGAAGGCCATGCTCTTCATCAGAAGGATTTGGAAACCTGGCCATAGAGAGCACTGAGATTACACCTCCATCAGGCACTTCACAGCATTTCCAGTTTTGATATTTGGCTGCTTAACCAAAATATTTCCTGTAGCATCTAAAACATTCTGAGCTTTGGTATTTCATTCTCACCTACGCTTTCCACAAAGGACAACTTTCAATTTCCTCAATGACTCCAGTAACTGTAGACCCTTTCTCAGCAGTGATTATACATGTTTATTTTTGTGGGGATGTGGAGGCAGTGCTAAGTTAAAATTAAACAAATCCCGTCAGTGAATGAAAGGGAAGACAAAAGTGTTGGGAGAGAGAAAGGGCGATTATGAAAGAAAAGGAAGATGAAGAGGTTGAAAAGCTCTCGTGTGGTTATTTTTCCCCCATAACAATGTTAGGGATGCTGTTAGCAGAGGAGTGAGGAGTAAGGCAAGCACCAATTAATCAGAGAGAGGAGGAACGGGGCAAGGTGCCCAGACATCACTTTGCAAGATTGTTCACTGAGCAGCTGTCATTAGGACAAACAAGGTGTGATGTAAGGAAACTCTCAATATTGTCCTAAGCTGCCATGAGGACAAGATTGGCCCTTGATCTGTTCCAGGAACAAGCTGGTAAGAAGGCAAAACAAGGTCTCCTCCCTTCCTGCTTTAGGGGTGAGCTGAGCCCGTGGTTCTTGCTGAGCAAACACAGACACCCTCTCTCCCTGTGCAGCCCAATAAAGTGGCTCAGGAGGTGGTTCTGTTCATCCCCTCAAGCCCTGATTGATCATAAATGTCCTCTGTGCATCTCCACAGTAGCACATAACCAGAATCGCCTTGAGTACCGAACCCATCTTTCCTTAGAGAGGTTGGCTGTCTCCTGGCCACAACAACCATCCTGACAACACAACAACCACCCCAGAAAAAAAAGACCAGGCTTAATGTTGTCACTCTCAAATTTTCAATGTTTGACTTTGGTTATGACTACAGGAGCTCTTCCTCCTTGTGCTTTTCAGGAGGAAATATTCAATAACTGAAGTTAGTACTCAAATGTGATTTCTCCCTCTCCAGTTTTCTAGTAAGTTCCCTGCTAATAGGAACCAAGTCCTTTTTTGCACTGGCTATTTCAGGGTAATCCTGGCCTAAGCAGAAGTTTTTCTCTGCTATGAATTGCAGGATTTATCTCACAATGGAGTGGAAAAAAAAGTAAAAATTACCTGTGAAAACAAGTTTGTACAAAAGCTGTCCAAGCCGTGTCAGTTTAAATTCCTGGTTGAAGCACTAGGTGGCAACAAGAGGCAATAAATACTCTCCTATGAGGCCCTTGCACTGCCTTTTTACACCCCATCCGAGCTGCTGGTGTAAACAACGCCATGTGCCAGAGGCTTGGGACACAGATATAAGGCAAAGGGGAAGAGAACTGCAGAATAGAGGAACTCATCAGCATCTTTTTCAGACCAGATGTTCAACTGTCCTAAGGGTGGGAAACTACTACACAGGGAAGTGTCCACTATGATGTGACTCAGCTGCTAGAGAAATGTAGGGATCAGTCTAAATGTACATACCAAGTGTAATTTCCAACCAAATGCTTACATGACACCGAAACCAGCTGAATCTGGGCGTAAAAAGAGATTAGATTTCCTCACCCTTCTTTTTTATCACGTTAATGCTCAGTACCACATCTTTCACTTGGATGTCATTTGGCTGGGTTTGTTATGCAAACTTTATCCTCACATTAGAATGATTTTGGCATTTTCTCAACGGGCATATGAAAGACAGAGGTCTGAGCTTTGCAGCATCCACAGAGGAGCACATAACAGACACTGGGACGTTCTGTCCAGACTGAGAACCACAGTGCATAAATTTTAATACAGTCTGCCAGAGTCCAGCAGGAAAAGTGCTGGGTTGGAAAGCCACCACAGTCCAAGCCATTGGTGGTTAGGAACAATGGTATGGGGAATCAAGAAAGCATTGGTGGGCTGGGAAAAAGGAGAACTTGATACTGTGGGAAAGAAGGGAAATGGGGGAGGTATCTATTTTGCTAGAGCAGAGATCTGGATTTCTGTAGGAAGAGCCTTTTGAACTTAAATAGTTACTCAGCCTGGCCAGTTACCTCGTGGCAAGAGCCAAACATCCCCATTTCCCTCTGTTCAACACAACAAATTCATTTCAGTGCAAACTCTATGTGCAAAACAAATAAAAGCATCACACACAACTTTTACCCTCTTGTGTTTTGACAGCAGGAAGCGAAGTAGATGACCCAGCCATGAAATCTCCTCCTTCCACCATCCTGAAGAATTATGTCATTGTTGGTTCCTCCCAGATCTCAGGACAAGCTGCCCTCTTCCATCCCTCTGGGCAGAAAAGCTCAGACCCCCATGGCAGGGCCCAGGTGACGACACCAACCGGGTCCCCTCACCTGGCTGCCGTTCACCTGCCCTTACCCCCCAGCAGAGTCATCGAGGAGCTCCACAGGGCTCTGGCCACCAAACACCGGCAGGACAGGTACCTACAGCCTCCTGGCTCCGGGGGGACATGGGGACACTCATTCCATGCAGTCATTTGGCTTGGTGCATGATCCTATCCTGTTATTAGCAGTTTAATTACTCCTGCAGCGTGGGTTTGTCACTGCCTGGGACAGATTCGTACATTATTTCCAGGCCCTGCTAAACCTTTGCCATGATCATAAAATATCAGAGTGGTAATATTTCATGCCACATATGTTTTACCTTAGGAGGACGTGCTTGTTGTGGTTTTTTCAATCAGTACAGAATATCTCGTGACTATATATAAAGGAAAAACATCAGTCACTACTCTTCCATACCTTATTTTAATGACAGAGACAGCTCTACATTAGCCATTCTCAGCACAGTGTTGCAAATGCCATCCTGTGCTGGCCCATGTTGAACTCTCTGCCCTGGCCTTTACAAGCTACCAGACATTCTGCTCATTCTCATAGAGCAGTAAGTTTCTACTGTGGCAATAAAAGAGTCTTTGTAAAAACTGAGCTGTACATCTTCCACCCACAGCTTCCATGGAAGAGAAAGCAAAGGCTCTCCAAAAAAAAGAGTGGATGTCCGTCCATCCAGAACATCGAGCATGGAGCGCAACAAGGAGAAGGAGAACTCCCTGAGTTACAGCAGCGACTCGGAAAACAAGAGGAACTCAGTTAAGGAGTCGGATGAGAACAAAGAAAACATGATCATGAACTCAGAGCTCAAGGAAGACTCTGTTTTTTATCAGGATGAGGAAGTTTTGAATGACTCCATTATTTCTGGTAAGAAAAGTCACTTGTTCTAAGGATACACTATAGTAGCCCAAGGGAGTGTTCTAAACAAGGCAGCATGCAACAACGTATTGGGGAGTACAAATCCCTCTGCTGTCACATCAACTTCTTCAAGGAATCTTGGTGGAAAGCTAGACCTAAATTTGAGTTATAATGATTGTGATCATGTTTGTCTTGCCAGGTACTGCACACCACACTGAGGGTTAGAGTTGTGCTGGTAAGTCAGTATGTCAGTGTGCTTTACTCTCAGTTACCCGTGCAAGCTGGGCCATTCCCAAGGCATTCCTGGTGTGGACACTGGGCGGCACTGGTGGTGCCAGCGCTGGCTGGAATTCACTTCTGAGAGGAGGGAGAGCTGCGGTAGTGACAGGGATAGCGCCAGAACAATTCCTGAACAATCTCCAGATTCCTTCTAGTTTGAAAAAATCTGGGCTGGTTTCCAAGCCAGGGAGTAAAACCATCCCTGAATCCAGAGCTGCTGTGTTGTCAGTGCCCTGCCTTAGCGTGCCACCCACTTTGCCACTGCCACCACGATGCAGAGCCACAGCCCCGTGGCTCCAGGACATGGTATGGGCAGGTGAGGACTTTCACCTTGGCTTTCTGTCACCATCCGACTCAATGAATCATTATTTGAAACATCCAAAACCACAAGGCAAGACAGTCTAATGCACGAGCTTAAAAATCAGTGTAACTAGAATTTAGCCCACGACTGTAATCCAAGTCTTTCCAGCATCATGCAGTGTTAGGATTTGCTTTTTGCTTGATAGAAAGAACAGCAAATATGATAGAAAGGACAGTAAAGATACAGGAAATTAAATGTCATGATCCACCTGAATTAAAACAGGAGCTTTTTTCAAGAACTTGCAGGCCAAACACGAAACAGTATGAATTTTCCGAGCATTCCTTGTTGACCTAGCAGAGTTACCATAAATCAGGGAACAAGCCACAGCCAAGATCCTGCCTGAGATAGCTTGGTCATGGGACAGACTGGCACTGAACCTGCCTGATTGCCCAGGAAAAAACAACCCTTCGGAAAAAATACTTAAATAGGGGTATTTGCAGCTTCACTTTCTACTAAGATAGGGATCAGGAAGGAATTTCCCTCAGGGTGCTGAAAATGGATGTGGGGAAAACTAGTTTGGGGCTTTATTTTCTCTTTGTTCTCTGGTTTAGATTTATTTATTTGTTTATTTTGCAACATCAGCTCTGGGTTTCTGCAGGGGTGGAATAACAGACCTGGCCATCAGAGGGCTGGTCAGGGTGAAACCACATGAATGGCACAGTGCTCCTCAAGGGGAGAACATCATCTCTCTCTTCCCCCTTTGTTGGGCAAACATTATTTTTCAGGAATTAACCCAACTGATCAGGCAATGGGAATGGCTCCTTAGGCTGCCAGATCAACCTGATCCAATCTCTTGCATTCTGATTTGGTGAAACACCCTCCAGATTAATTAGTGCCCAGAGCACATGGCCCATGGCAGTGGCTGTAGCATGAGCCTTTTAGAAATGCAGACCTCTGGGTGGAATCAGCACGGGTTGTCCTCAGTGGGTTATATGCTCTCCACTACTCAAATACAACAGCAGTACTTGGGTTAAAGTTGAGGGTTTCCAGATATGATTTGTGTTTTTAATTTCCCAAAGCAGTAGACTCAGTGTGCAGTAGAGCAGCCTGGGAACAGTCAAACCTGAAAACATGTTCAGGGATACCCAGGAGTTTTCTAGTCCCAAATGTCCTTCAGATTGTGTCAGAAGGAATCCTGGTGGTTCCTGTGCACTGCAAACACTCACTCTGCACCCACTCCCAGCGTGGTTGAGGCTTCAAAAACCTTGACTGAGTCCCAAGTCTGTGGCTTAGTGAGCCAAATGTTCCTGATGGAGTTATACATTCAGTCAGCAGAAGGCTCTGCATGGCATCAGCCAAATCATTTCATTCTTTACCCATCTGTTAAATATATACCTACTACTTCAGAGAGGGCTGGGGGTTTAATTTAATTTCTGTTTCCAACAGACTTCGAAAGCACTCGAAGGAAGGTGCTAAACAAGGGCACAGACTCTAAAAGGGGGTTTTAGCTGATTATGGCTTCTAAAAAGTTTAATTTTAGATCAGTCAAGAGACTTGTTGCTGTTCACACAGGGAGATCAGAGCTTCTCTGTCCCATCTTCCCAACAGCTATATGTGGGAAGGAGCTGGTATAGCCTCCTCCCCTCTGCATAAAGAAATTCAAGATCAGGAGTTATAATAACAGTATAGGTCCACATATCCCTAGCAAATAAACCCCCAATATTTGGGAATGAGGATCTGTTTAGGATTTAGAATCTTGCCAATCTCCAGAGCATCCTTTAAAAACAGACTTTAATTCCACCTCAAATGCCAAACAAAAATACCAATTAAATGTCATTTTCTTTAAAAATGAGGTGACCTTTTGTAGAAAAGGTGAAGCATTAAATTAAAAAACACAACAAACCTTTAAAGTTAAAAGGAACCCAAACAAATTAACCTCCTATTCCACACAGTGCTCCCCCGATGAGGCCAAGACAAGGATTTAAGTGTAGCTCCTGACAGTGCACCAAGCCCTGTGTGACTGGTGCTGCTCTGCAGGGATAATTGTCAGACTCTGCTGCAGCCCTGACAGGACAGCAGTGCAGGCGTGGAGGGTCTGGTGTAAATTTATTTGCCTACAACCCACGTGAGACACAACTGCTGGAGGACCAGTACAACCCAGCAGCTCACTGGGTTCATAGCACTTCCCTCTTCTCCCCATCACAAACAAGCTCAAATATGAGCATCACCCCAGACTTGCAACTGCTTTTGGAAAGAAAACTGGCTTTCTATTTTCCAGCCACTTATCTGCATACCCTTCCCAGCACATGGCAAAATGGTTTTATAAGCTCAGGAGCCCAGTTCTCATTTCTTAAGCCCTCTGTAACTAAAGGGTTACACCAGAGACACAAACACCTATTCTCAGTGAGCATGAAAGGATGCTTTAAATATCATCAGAGGGGCAGCATCAAGGACTCCACATCCAGCACACTCTACTCCAAACAGCTGCTGTATGTTCTGCTGTGAACAATTTCTTTGTCATGGTGATGTTTTAGATTGTCTGGTGTGATGGAAACAATGTCTTATATTTTTACAATAAGCACAGCAGGTCATGCAATCGCAGTAAGTATTTATGTCTCTTATTGCCCAATTGTCCAATTAGGTTGCCAGCATTCTGCAAATCAGCATAAAACCTGGTCTTTTCCTTCATTCCTTGGAATATTTGCCCCTGCTGTCTTCAGAGGGAAAGGCCTAATGTCAACAGTGTAGTATTGGCCGCTAAATGAAATTCTGTTATGACACATTGGACACGGTGTGGGTGTACATACTGGCTGACTTGTAGTGCTAGAACTACACACTGTGTCTGACCACAATTCAGATTTTCTAATTTCTAGTGTCAGAAAACCAGAATGACATTTAATATATACACACACACACACCGGCCAAGCAACAACTTCTGTCGTTTCAGTTACCAGTACCTATTGCAGGCTACACTGGTGACTCAGAGAGGAAGGTGGACATGTCCCAGCCACTCCTGCCACTGAGCAGTGCAGTTCTTCTGCAAAGGAACAACTAAATGGTTCAGAAAACAGGGGTTGCTCTGGTTGCAGAGATGCTCAGAGGACTGTGGCAAGATGCACAGTCTGACTTCTAAACTAGTAACATGAATCATGTCTCAGCTACAAGTGATTTTCACCAGAGAGCACTGCTTGCTTATCACAGATAAGAAAGCAAGCAGAGGAGTATGATCCTTCTGCATTTACAGGGGCTTTGCCCAGCTCAGCTCTAGTGCTCCTCGCTTACATTAATGTGTACAACTACTCCCTGCACACTCTCACTCTGTGATATTCCTGCTCTTCAAACACTCCCATTTCATTCCCATGACCTGTCCTTCTAATTCCTTCCTTTTCAATGCATGTTGCAGGTACTTTGCCAAGAAAATGCAAGAAAGAACTGCTGGCAGTAAAACTACGAAACAGACCAAGTAAGCAGGAGCTGGAAGACAGGAATATTTTCCCAAGGAGGACAGATGAGGAAAGACAAGAAATCCGGCAGCAAATTGAAATGAAACTCTCAAAGTAAGTGCTGTGAATGAGGACAGGGAGGAACCTCCCTTTGCAGGGGAGCATCCTCTGAGTCCTGTCACATGAGACACTGTCACCCACCTCCAAGCCCCTACACAAACCAATACAGCACATTTTCAGCTGTCAGTCAGCTGGAGATTAAAAAAAACCCTAATGCCCTCTTCAGTCAGGATTGCCTTGATTCCAGTAGAAAACAAGTCAATGCAGGAGACAAAATTCTGCCAAATCTACCTGCAGCTGCACTGATGTAATCAAGATTTTGAGGTCCTGCTTTAACAAAAATACTAATATTATTATTTATGACCCTGATTTGGCTCTGTCAGCACTAGCTGAATTTGAGGATAAAGGCAATCACTAGCTGCATATTTACTTGCCCAAGGGAAAGCTGCTGTCTTGGTGTCTGTACTGGTGCTTTAAGGAAGGGGCAGCATTGCCCTCACCTGGGGAAGGTGCCTGTGTCAGTCCAGCTGCAGGCACAGCAGGGATGGTGTGGTTTGAGCAGTAACCAGGGCAACAGGGTAGGGCTGGGAGAGAAAAAGCATCACTGTGCCTTGTAGCCTAAAGCAAAGATTTAAGGGGACTGCAGGGCTCAGGCTGCACCATTTGGTTTGTGCCTGTGTGTGTTTTTTAAGAGCTACATTTGGTTATCTGCAAACATGAATATTTTAGATGAGACAAAGTGGATTGTTAATTAATCTGTCCTGTGCCTGCCCACACTGGGACAGTGAGCGCTGCTCGCCGCCAAAATGCTTGGAATCAAATTGAGAAACATGAATAGAAGTTCATTTTCAAGGCTTATTAAATATTAAATATCTCAAGCCTCTCCTGAAAGAAACATTTATTGATATTTAGACTAGCTCATTCATGTGTATGCTTTTTATTAAACTGTACCTCGGGGGACAGGGAAAGAGAAGCACACACATAGATCAGAGCACGAGTCCTGAGGGACCAGAGTTTATGGGGGAAAACATCACTGCCAGCACCATGCTTGCCCTCAGTTAAGCAACGTGCTGCTCACTGAACACACGTGAGATTTGGGGTGCCCTTCGTGGTACCCCTGCCCCTGCCTGGACTAATTTTCTCCCTCCAGTCTCAGTGATTGCATGGCAGCACTTTACTCCCAAAGGAAAATGGTGCATTGTGCCAGTGACTGCACAAGACAGTGCAGATGACAGGCCCTGTCACAAAAAACAGGCACATCCCATACCAATAGAAAAGATCCTATTGCAATTTACATTCAGTTCCAAGAGTTACAGACAGAGCAAATCATAGATGTGTCACATTAATACCCATAGGAAGGAAAGCATCATGGACCTGGACCATCTGCACCTTGCAAGCCTCATGTATTCATTTCAGGGAAACACTTCCAGCTACACCTCAATAATGCTAATTCCAGTATTATGGTCAGTCAGTTGCTCAGGAGATCTCTTCCCAGGTTAGGAGCCTAGTTTTAGTTCTCTAAAATACACAAAAATGGTTTCCACCCCACTGCATCCCTAAAACCAAGTTCAACCATCATTAAGTGTTCACTGACTGAGAAGATTATGTCATATCCAGCAATAGCTCATATTGCTGAAATGCATCTCCTTTCACTCCAGCCTGACTTCTATTGGTGTGAAAGGTCTAATGGAGTTGCAGCTTCAGGTGCTGTAACTACAGGCTTTATCCCTTCCTTTTCATTTCCCATTTAGCTTGCTTAGTAATGAGCCTAAAGAATTACTTTAAAGGATGCACGCCCGAAGTCAGGGGTCAGTACAAGGATTTCCAAAGGAAACTGCTGTACAGGAGGAGGCAAGGGCTGGTCGTGACCAGGAGGTGTCTGTAGGTGAACGCAGTCAAGGAACCCTCCACACTGTCTGCTCTGGTCTTGTGGAACAATCTGTGGTGCAGCCCATTGATCTCATTGGTGATGTCTAGAGGTTGGCTAAAAGCCATTTTTGTTCCAAGTGCTGGAAAACAGGCTTTCATTTAGCTCCTTCTTCCTGGAATGTGGAAGATTGAGCGCATTTCGGGGAACAGACGGTACAGAGATTGCGGGAATAGCCAGGAATGGCAAAACAGATTGGGAACCATCTCCCACACAACTTCCAGCACATATGGGAGCTGGCAGAGCTCAGCTCAGCTCTGAACTCATCCACCAGAATAGAACATGACCGTGCAGACAAGCTCAGGTGGGGGATGTATCCAGGAAAATATTTACACCAGGAAGAGCAAGGAGTTGTTAAAAAAACCCCAACAACCAACCAACCAAGTGAAAATGGGTACTGGTAAAGGCCAAAGAGCCTAAGCCCAGAGATATCCCTCTGGAGCTTCTGATCCCACAAAACTCAGACCACACCAGAACCCAACCTGGCAGTAGTGTGGAAATGAAACCACACTGGGGAGAGTGAAACCCTTGGATGAGATTTTGAGGTCTTTACATTCATTGATTTCACTCGTACTTGTACAGCACAGTCTGTTTGTGACAACCTGAAAGCTGAGTGCTGAGGTGGGAAGTACTGACCAGGAAATGGGATCCAGTAGAAGTGTCTGTTCTCTGTAGGGTTTTGTGCAGATAAGAGGACGTTGTTGCTGCTGCTGGACTAGCAACATTTCCATAAGAGCAAATCACGAATCCACGTGTCCCATCAGGCTATAGGCCTGCACTTTAGCACAAAAGAAGAGTATATGGGCAAATTAGAAAGTAGTTTTTCCATAGCTGTTGGCTTAAAAATGGCAAGAAAACAGGCAGTTGTTTACAAGATGGGTGGTTTTCAGCACAGCTGTAGGGATTTGATTGTCTGTATCTGTCTAGCAAATTGCCTCAGTCCCTTACCTAATGCAGCCTAGCTCTGTGCTCTGGAGGAAAAGCTATGCTGACACACCTGATGTGCAAAATATACCAAATAGTAGTGTTTATGCAACTCCAAAAATGGGGAGACAAAAGAATAACATCTTCTCAAAACCACTGTATTTTTAAATGCTTCTGATTGTAACACATTTCGACAGTAGCTGTGAACCTGCTGAGCAAACCAACTCTGCTCTCACTCTGGTGAGTGTATATGAAGTCAAACTAAAATCCCTATTTTTCCTCACTTTCCGACTTTTTCCATCTCAAAAGAGAGATTGAGGAGTTCTGTCTTTTGAGCCAGATTCTACTTTTACAGCAGTGCAAATGCAGACTTCAGATTTATTATTGACTGACAGCAGCATGAGGATGGATTCCAGGAGTCATTTTATGCGCATTGCTGCTTTGGAAAAGTGTATTTCCTGTATTTCGTGCTCCCAGCCAATTTAATCTACCACTTGTTGCCGTGGAAACGTGCACTTCTCCCTGCTCCTCCATCCAGGATGGCAGGATTCCATTTTTCCCAGCCTTCCCTGTGCTGCAGTGCTTCTCTTTAATTCATGCATCCCCAGTGCCCCGGACCATGGTGTGTACTTGCAATATTCGACTGTGCATTAGGCAACAGGGCTCCCAACAGGTCTTGGATCCCATTATTATGTGCTTGGAGCACAGATAATAAGCCCTCAGTGGAATTCAGTGAATTTGGAGCTCTTTGTGTCACGAGGCAGAAAAGACATTAGCAAGCACGATTATTTGCAATATCTGCTTTCTGTCTTACAGACTCATTTTGTTCTACAGGGGGTTTAAGCTGAAACCTGGGGGAGTAAAATGGTTGCTAGACTGAAAAGTGATGCAGGAAAAGGTTGCTTAATTAGATTTGATATCTGACTGTATAGAAACTTGATGTTTGAACTGCCTGGGTGGCTGGTACTTCTCAAGAATGCCTCATACAGCCACAGTTAAAGACACTCTGCTATTATGCAAAGTTTCAATGAACACATGAATTCCTGGAAAGGATTATACTTATAATTTTCACTTCATGTTCTGTTTCACCTCCTTGGCTGCTTGCATAAGTAGACACAATGTGTTAAGTGGCACTTAGATTACGGAGACAGAAATTCAGATTCAGAAACGTGGGCATCAAAGAAGTCAGACAGGAAGAATGACAGGTTTGTGGACACAGAGCAGAACCCAAACTTGAGCACCTAAAACTGATCTTTACCATATGGAAAATCTTGGCCTAGGTAAAAGGATCATGCTGGGGCAAGATCACTGGAAAGTGAAAAGGAAGTATCTTTATTCAGTACTTTGTCACATCTGGAATCTGTAGTTCTAGTGCTGCCCTGAGGTTCTTGCAGAGGCATTTTCGAGTTGACTTGCCCAGAAACTGCAGATGTGGCTAAGTGTACACCCAGATTAGAGCCTGGTTTGTACCTCAGCCCCAGGTAACAGAGCATGAAGTTTGCAGTGCTGTTTGAGACAGAACAAAACCAAGCAAGAACAGTTCAGATTTGCAGCCTAAAATACAGCCTGACAGTTCAACACAGAGCCATCACAAAGGAAATGTTATTTATTGACGACACAAAAGCTGTCCCCTGTTTCCCAAGGACAGCACATCCAGTGCCACTTCCTCACAGAAATGTCTCCGTACAGCTTTGCTCACTGAAAAGGCATCAGCCCTCCAGGCTGAGAGATTCAGCAGGAAACTGGGCTGAATCCACAGAACTTTGGGGAATGTTTTTTTTGAAGTTTGACCAAAAAGGGTATGTATGTGTGCAAACTACAGGTAGCCCTAACTCAGAATTTCAGTAGCTACAGGACTCAGCCTGGTCTAGAGTCTAAACTCACCTGAAGCTTAGCAATGTTTTTCAACGAAGCTCCGACTGCCAGTCACTGCTCCAAAAACCAGGGAAATGCCCTGATTTCAGAAGGCTGGGAAGACTTGACACAGATTTATTGCAGAGACAGAGAGGCAGGGGCAGGCACAAAGAACAGCTCAGCTGCCACCACTAATTAGCTGTGTACAGTTTAATGCCTTTCCTTCTCATTTGGCAGCCAGGTAACATCTCCCTGGTGCTAAAAATAACCGTGGAGTGCAGCGTGGGCGGCTGTGCAGCCTCAGCTCTCACACGAGACACGAGCTATATATAGAGCCAGCTTAATTCTGGGGGAGTGTGTGGAAGCCCAGGGAGTCTCCCATCTCCTCTGCACCAGACAAAGACGTGATGGTGGCGGGGAGACCAGCTGGGGGCTGCTGTCAGTGAGTGGCTGCAGTGTTTTACTGAGAGCTTGCACAGTGCCTGGGTGCTGTGTGAGGATCTGGGGGGGTTTACAATAGTTTTTCCCTTTTCAGTGGGACAAAACATGTCATGATCTCTGCCTTTCAGGTTATGGAAAGGAAAAATGTCATTGGGAATAGAGGAGGTGAAAGCGATGCTGAGATTTTTTTGGTGCTTGGGTTTAGATGTCCAGATCCCACAGGCATTAATATTCCCTGTGCCCTTCGCTGGGGTCAGGCAGTGGCACACAGCTGAAATCCCTGCTGTGGGCACAGTGACAGGCGGCACCAGCCTGGTCAAGAGGGCTGTGGTTTAGTGTCTGCTGCCAGAGTTACTGAGACAGCCTTCAGTGATAAAATCAGGAGGAAAGGGAGAAGGCTTGAGTGGTTTTATTGTCTCCAAGCAATGAGTGAGTTCAGCCTCCTGTTTACAGGGCTTTTCAGGTCCAAGGGAGCTGCAGAGCAGTTCAAACACGAGCATTAGAGGAAGTTCAAGTACATCTGTACATGCTGTACCTTGCCTACGCTGCCCCCTTGTCTTTAGGGCTGAAGAGCCCTTTCTAAAGGTTTGTTCCCTTTCAGATATTACAGTCACAAAAATAGAATGGGCTTCACTGCAATGAATCCCTGGTTGGCAAGTAAACCTAACCCACCCCAAGTGTGTGAGCACACCGGGCCCTCTGGACAGAGGCTCTTTAACCAGAGGCACTTGCAAGTCCCAGCAATGAAGCTGTGCTTGCACAATTAATTATGGAGCACCCTGGGCAAGAGCCACGCTCTGCAGCTGAACCACAAAGAGCAATTTGCTGTCTCAGACCAGCCCACAGCTTGTCTGGCAAGAATTTCTGAACACACTAATTCATTTATAAAGGGTTGAAACAGGGAAGGCTTAGTCTTATGTTATTTTTCGATTGGAATGCTTGCACAGGACCCAGGGCTGCTCTCAGGGCAGGTGTGTGTTGCTAAGGATTCAGCACACACCTCCTGCTGACAGTGGTGGGTGTTTGTGCAAACACAAGGCAGTGTCCCTGCAAAGGCAGGAACTTCTGGCAGGGGACAAAATAAAATTCCAAATTCCCAGGGCACAGCTGATGAAAGATTGTCTTCCCAGAAGACAATCTCCTCACACTGCTCTGTTCTACTTCTCTGGCAGTGCTGGGAATTCATAATCAAACATGTTTTCCACAGCACAGTGAAGGCAAGGGCAGCAGGTCAGAGCACAGCAGGCAGGGGGAGAGCAGAGCAGCAGGTATAAACACGGAGAGGAATACACAGGGCCTTTTCTGGGACACTGAGTCAATTCCTCGAATAGATCTTCTGGCATAAGTGGCACATGTGAAACTAGAAATAAAACAAATCAGAGTTCTCAAAGCTGCAAAGTATCAGAGGGGAACATAATTACGTAAATAAACTTACAGGAAAACTGCTAAAGCAAGTGTAAGCAAATAAGGAAAAAAAACATTTTAGGGATGAAAAATAGTGCACTTGCTTTGCCAAACCACCTACAAAGAGCAGCGTGTGTTCAGGTTCAGATCCTCCCTCACAAACTGGGCACCCACACACTTCTGGAGAGCTGGGCCCTAGCCCTGTCAAGGGACAAGTAGTCATAAACCACAATGGAAATGCACAGAAAGCCAGTAATACTCGGTAATGCTTCACCTTGCACTGGATTATGATTCAGGTCCTTAAGCTAGTTGGAGTTCACAGCACAAGTAATTACAGACAGAAATTACTTTAATTTAATTTGCAGGGCTTAATCAATAGAGACCAAAGTAAGCTGCTCTGGTTGTCACAGTGATTTGTGCTGTTTTATGATGAAAACCTGACCAGGACAAGGTGCTGTAACACTTGTGAGCTCCTGATAACCCAAGGGTTGAGAAGGGAGGGATTCAGGCATTCATTCATCCATCCCGCTGTGGGGATGGTCTCTGTCTTACTGAGATTATCTAGGATTAGGGATTTTTTTCCTAGACCTCTTAATGGAATTCAGGAAAAATGTTTCATGCACTTGAAGCCAAGCACTTACTTCACTTGGAACAGGAGCCAGATAGAAAGGACAGTGTGTACCTGAAAGACTGAACTGGCATGAGCAAAATCTCAGCCAGAAAGGGGTTTGGCTGCGTGTTTTTTTCAGTTTTAACAAATCCATTTCAGACGTGCCACTTGAAAGCATGTCAGACCAAAAGAGGAAGTTTTGGTGTTGAGTTGGTTCTCCCCTTCCTTGCCCTTTAAACCCAAGCAAATTTAAATGCAAACTGGATATAAATGAGCGTCTCCCTCACCGTTCTGGGAATTGCCTGCAGAATACCTAAGTGGACAGAAATCTCTCCCACTAAATTTGAAGTGTGGCTTTTACTTTGGAGATGGGAAAAGACAAAACTGCCTTGCTGTGGGGTGTCATATCTGCACACACCATACCTGGGAGGCACAAGGCTTGTCCCACTCAGAGCTATCACTGATTTACGGGCAGTGTTGGCAGATGAATCATCTGCACCTTTGCATGAGAAACTCGATCGTGTTTTTGGATCCTCTTCCAAGAACTGTCTCAGCACATCTGATCCAAGGAGACTAATTCATACAGAGCAGTTGCTGCCTCCCCAAATTCTGTGAGACTTACTACAGTTTCCTCCTCCTGTGGCTCTGAGCACAACTTCTGTGCCTGGTTCATTCAGGATCTTAATTCCTCCAGGAATTGGAGGCTTGGGCTTGCTGCTTTCATACAGAAAAACTGGGTCAGCCTGGCAGAGTTTCCACCTTTCTGAGAGAACTTCAGAGAAGGCAAAGGAGGTGAAAAATTAAGGAAATAAATATTTAGAAAATAGCAGGGGGGGAAGGAGAGAAAACAGGTCAGAACAGGAGGTCATTGATTTCAGTCAACCACTGCTCAATAGATATTGTACAGTCATACCAATTATTAACACACAGCTCTAGCTTAATCTTTTTGATTCCATTGCCTGTGCCCACCTGACAAGCTGCAGCTCTATAATCAGGTTTTGTGGGGGCTTTCCCCCCATTTGGGAGCTACCTGTGTCAAAGAGAGCACTGCAAGTTTCCCTCAGTATCTGTTTTTCAGGATAATTAACTCATCCAAATGGCCAGCACATTTCCTTGACCTTTCCAGACTCTGGAGAGTATTTTTCTTCCCAGAAAAGCACATTTATTTTCAGTCTTTTTCTTTAGCTGTCACATGTAACACACTAAAAGACAACAAAAAGGACTCTCAGATTTATCACTTCATGCTCAAGTATTTATCCAGGGAATTTAATAGTAAACAGATGACACCTTTGGAGGTTGAGGATCTCCTTCTCTTGAAAATCCACTTATGCAGAGGACTGTATAAAGGCAACTAGAAACAAGAACCAGCAAGATGGCAAAATCTGAGTCTTAAATCACATTAGAAACAGGTACTTCTATATAGTGAATCCATTGTCATGCAAAGATGCATCAGTTCCTGTGTTTTGTTAATACTATACAAAATACTACTGGGCCAAGAGACAAACAGCAGAACAAACCATGAGCGCCTCCCTGTTGGAAAAAAGCTCTCAGAATCAAGACTGCATGGTGCACAAATGAACCACCAGTGTCATTTGCTTAAGATGATCATATTCACTAAGCAAATTAAATTCTGAATGAATTAATACTTCATTAGTTTCTCACAAATCATGTTTAAAATAATATTAAAAAAAAAAAAAAGGAAGAAACCAGGCTCTCCTAGCAGTGCCTGCAGAGAGCAGCTGCCCTGGTGCAAAGATCAGGCTAATTTGAGGGGTGTCTGTAAAAGCCACATTCTGGCCAGGCCACACTGCACCCTGTTGTTGTAATTATCCTTGGAATACCACCCAACTGGGGAAAACCCCTCCTTCTCAAGAAAAGATTTAACAAAGCAGGACTAACGTGGTAAGGAAAGTCATATTTATAGGCATCACACAATTAAGCTTAAAGAAATCCCTTTAGCAGCCTGTTTACAACATAAAGGAAAGAGGTAACAGGGAATGATGGGCATGTGGAAATGGCAAGCTGAGGTGTACAGGGGCCAGGGGAGCAGGGAGCTCAGGTCAGCAGGGACTCTGGGTGGACCAGAGATGCAGCACTCAAGTGCTGTGACTTGCTGTGCATCAGCTGCAGTGAGAAAAACAGGCTACAAAAGCCTAGAAAAGCAGGGTATGGTGGAGGGGGTTTGCAGAGTCAAGGTCAGTTCCAGCCCTGAGAAGGCACTGCCAGCTCATCCTGTCCCAGCAGTCACTCCACAGGCAGGGAACAGCTCTGAGGAGACACGGAGGTGGGAAAACAGAATCAGAACACAGAGGCCTCACAAATGTTTTCCTCACAGCCTTGTGCTTTGATGGTAAGAGACAGTGCATGTTGTACCACAACAAATCATAGCTGTAATGTCAAAACTAAGTGCTCAGGTCAATAGGGAATGTTGCATAATTAAATTCTTACCTTTATTCTATTTAAGAACACGGGTTTCAAAAGCTCAGAATATTCTGTTCTACCTGAAATTTGCCAGCAAATTCTGTTTGTATTTACATGGCCATGACTAAACACAGGATCCTAAACAAAACTAAAGAGGGTCCCAAAAAGCTTGGGGGAAGAGCAGACAGAAAATGAGGATAACACTTTAAAATCCAAATCCTCTCTGCATTTCCCTTTAAGCTAGCCTGCCTGCAATGCTCAGTGTCACACTTTGTGGCATCAAGTGACAAGTCACACTACTCACCCAGTCCAGTTGAAAAACAAAGAAAAACAGAATTACTGAAATACCATTTGCAGAGGGAAGTGAATAAATCCCTGCAGGGTCTGAAAATCTGGTTTCCAGACAAGACCCTCTGCCACACTTTCCTATCCTGTTCAGCAGAGATAGTCATACAGACCAGCTTTGCAGAGCACAAACTAGATGGTTCCTGAGACTGGGGGACTTGCACTTCCACAGAGCGTTTGGGTCACATCTTTGAGCTGTCAATGGAATTTCCCATAGTAGGAACACTCTTTGCATTACAAATCAAGGTACTGTCAAGAGAAACTCTGAAGAAACCCAAAATACTGAACCCAAATGGGAATGCAGTAAAGCAGCAGGATCAGAGCCGGCCGTGGGCACAGGCTGTGTGGCTCTGGCCAGCCCAGGCTCACGACAGTGTAAGGGCAAGCTGTTGGTCTAACCCTGTCCTGCCAGACACTGGGCCAAGCCCAGTGTGCACGAGGCAGACAGAAAATAGTGCAGCAGATGGTGAAACGCTGTGTGAAGGCAGGGATATCCCATCCCTTTGGAGACGCCGTGTGGGTGAGTGACAGGCGAGAACTGGAGAGTCCTTGCCTTGCCAGGGGGAATGTTCCCAGAGGGATTCCCACAATTGGGGAGCAGGTGTGTGGCCCCAGCAGGGGCTGCCTGTCCCAGCAGCCTTTGCAACTTTAGGAATCCCTATAATTTAGAATTTTTTCTTTATAAAGTACTTGGAAAGTACCTCATTTTCCTTGATGTACTTTGGTAATCAAGAACACCGTCTCTTGGCACAAAGCCTGGCATTACAAGGGTTTGAAGGTGCCCCAGCACATCCACCCTGCCAGGGCTCAGAGCCCCTGGGTTAGTAGGTTCACACAATCCCCTCAGCTCAAGGAAACCCTGGCTGCTGCTTTCTGCAACACCTCACAAAGGCAAATACACCTGCAGAGGTTCCTTTGTCCCTGTGCAGGTTGCCGAGGGGTCCTCTGTGTACAAGTGCAGCTTACAGGGAAGTGGGAAGGACATTCTCCAGAACTCTCAGTGCATGGGGAGCTCCCAGCAGCTCCTATCCATGGCCAGAGTGGCCATTCTCAAACCACCCTGCATTAAATGAGGGGGAGGAGAGCACTGACATGCACTCAGCAGAGACAGGCTGACAGGTCACGCATGCTGAGATTTCTTTGTCTTCTCTCTGCAAATCCAGCTGTGGTTTCTTCCAGTGACCCAAATCCCACAGCTGCACATTGCAGTGGCATCTGTTGGGAGAGGCAGCTGTTCAGAGGTTAAAGGGATGGTATTGCAGGATCTTACTGCTGGCTGTGCAGCATCCTGGCTGAATCCAGGACATTTTGGCACACTTCCATCCATGTCCTGTATGTATTTGATACACTCAAACACAGCTAGTGCTACAGTCCAAACTGACATGTCTTTTTGTCTTCCTGCCCCTGTTTCCTTTCACTGCAGCAGCTGAAATTGCATTCCTGGCTGCCCAGAAAATTGAGTCACGATCCTACAGACATTTCATTTCTCGTGGGGCTCAAGGGTGGCTGGCAAACCAGCCTCAGCCTCCCTGGAAGCACAAACATTTTATCAAATAAAATGATGCCTCATATAAAGTTAAAACCTAGCTTCCTTTCTTTTTTTTCCCCCTTCCCTTTTCTTTTTGTACATGAAACTGCGCAGTATGGAACTGGTTCAGTAGGACATTGGGAAATCTCAGGACAGCGATAGTCTTCACCACTGGGCTGAGATTTGCTTCTGGTCTACTAATGATTGACTTGCAGACTCCCTACTGCTACTCAAGCAGTTGCTACCAGAGTACATTTTGGTATCACTTGAGCAGTGGCAGATGCCTTTTTAAAAAATAATATAATGGTAATACATCAATAGTGGGATAGAACTAAACCCCTGGGATTATACGATTCCTTTTGTTTGCCTGTCCTGAAGCATTGAACCCACCATGTCCTCAGTTTGGCTAAATTTGAGACATGTAACATTTGCTTTTTTTTTTTATCTGCATTCTCTGGAGCCCTGTGTTCCAGAGATTTATTCCTGTTTCAGAGTGGGGGGAAAAAAGGTAGAGAAAGAGAAAACCTATTGCTTGTCCATGAAATATTATTAACTATTTTCAGTGACCTGCACAGGGTGACCCAGGTCATAACTGCCATGTGGTTTCCATTGGAAAACTCTCCAACATACATTTTGACACACAGCCTTCAGCAGGGAAGTGCACTGGGAGGCTGCAGCACTCACACTGTTGTTTGAAGAGCATGTTCTTTCAGCACTCTTTCTTGCTGAGCTATTTTTAGCCTGAATGTATTCCCCAAAGCAGCCCTTTGCCCAGCTGCAAGGCAAAGCAGAAGTAAGAACAAGCGGTGGTGTAGCTCATGCTGACATTGCTACTGAACAAAGCACTCATCAAACCACAGACTCAGAACATGGCTTTGGCTGAATAATCTGTTGTACTTTTGTCACCCAAGTGACTGAATATTGTAATTCTGTTGCAAACAGGATGGATCCGCTACACAACAGCTCTGTTAAAGCAGAGTGGGGATCAGATAGAAGGGAGAGGAGAAAGTTCCTGTTCTATTACATTTACACCCCAGTGCCAAAGCATTAGTTCTTGTGTATTAAATTAAACCCATTATATTATGCCAGTCCCGTAATGGGCCACAACATCCTCCAAGAGTCCTTATTGGTGTGTTGAGAGGCGTGAAAGCAAAAGCCTGCTGAAGGTGATGGAAGGATGCTCAGCATCTGCACTGAGCTTTCCAGCAGGCCTTTGAACTAAGACAGGCTCTGCTCCCCAGCTGTGCCTGGCCTTTCTTCCTCACGCTTTGGGAAAACCAGGGACCCAAAGGTCAAATGCAGCAGGGCTTTCACAGGTGGGGAAAACAGTGATTACCATAAAGCCTTCTCCATCTGAATCCTCTGCTGTAATTAGATCTG
This sequence comes from Xenops minutus, assembly GCA_035221455.1. Classification (NCBI taxonomy): domain Eukaryota; kingdom Metazoa; phylum Chordata; class Aves; order Passeriformes; family Furnariidae; genus Xenops; species Xenops minutus. The sequence goes on along the minus strand of JAWWEE010000051.1, from coordinate 10,756,364 downwards.
GCTCTCTTGGGGTATCTCAGCCCACACAGTGCTTATCACTAAGTAGCACTGTGCAAGAACAAGCCTGGCACAGGATGGAGGTCACTCGGGGACACTGGGTTATGATACAAGGGTCATGCTGGGCAAGTATGTGGTTTTTATTCCAACTGCAATCTGAACTCCTCATTGCAGGGCCTATATTATAGAAATTATCATGACGGACAACAGTAATTGCCTGGGAGATGAGTGACAACATAATTAAGTGAACTCGTGCTGATTTGCAGCCTTGAAAATCCAGACAGAACTACAGGCCAAACAAATAATACAGGCCAAACAAATAAGGAACATATGTAATTAAGGCAACATATACAGCCTCTGTGTTTGTCCCCAGTTTTCTTATTTGGATGCAAAAAATAGTTCAGGAAGGAACATAGACAAATATTGGGCAGTTTTAAAGCATGCAACTCACAGTACCTACCACACCAACTCACCCTTTTCATACTACTCTGAGCTCCCTGCTACCAGGAAATGGCAGCAACTACTCTTAGGATGATACTCTTGGCTGTTCCAAGGGCTGGAACACCTCTGCTGTGGAGGCAGGCTGAGAGAGTTGGGATTGTTCAGCTTGGGGAGACATTATTGTGACCTTCCAATACTTAAAGGAGGCTTGGAAAAAACGAGGGAGAATGACCTCTTACATGGGCAGATAGTGACAGGTCAGGAGGGAACAGTTTTAAACTGAAGGAAGGTATTGTTACATTAGATATAAAAAAAGATTTTTACAGTGAGAGTGGTAAAACACTGGAACAAGTTACTCAGAGAGGTGGTGGATGTCCCATTCCTGGAAACATCCAGAGTCAGGTTGGACAGGGCTCTGAGCAACCCCATCTATTTGAGGTGTCCCTGCTCATTGCAAGGGGGTTGAACTAGATGAACCTTTAAAGTTCCCTTTTTCAACCCAAACTGTTCTATGATTCTCCTGTTATGGGAAATGCTGGCACATCACTCAGCTCATGCTTTTTATACACTCCAGAATTACCTTGGGATGAAAACAAGTTTGTGTCTCAGTGTCTGTATTCTAATTTTGTACAGACAGTAAGAGAGAAGTCCCTCCTCCCATGGATTTACTACTACCCATAATTGTACATTGCCAGCAGTACTGCACTGCCACAGTGCAGTGCGTGGGTGACTCAAAGCCCTGGCACACGTCCTCTTCACAGCTACTTATAGGAAGGATGAAAATAAACTTCTCGATGAATTGAACATGATGTTCTGGTAACAGAGATGCCAGTTTAAGAGGCAGAGCCTTTGCCTCTTGATGAGCAGCAGACACAAGCAGCTTTATGAAGAAGCAAGGACAGGGCACTCCCATTTCTCCTCCCTTTGCCTGGACTGGAGCTCTCCTGTGAGAGAGATCCTTCCCACTACCTCCCTTCCCAACTCCTCTGCAAAACCACCTGACAGAAAAGACAATCAATGCGATTGCCTCTGGCTACAGCTCATTTACTGATGGCTGGATTGATTGCTCCCTTGTCAGTCCAGAGTCCATAGGCACATGCACGTGTCCAAGTCTACCCAGTTCAACGCTCCCTTTGGAGAAGATTCTCGGAATCACATGGATCTAACTAAGAGCAGCAACAGAATCCCAAAGTACATCTTTTGGCTTCAGCTACAAATCCTAAAGAAATTTGGTTTTGTGATAATCATACATACAGATACTCTGCAACATGCTATGCAAAAATGTTTACGGGAAACAGAGGAAAATATTTTGAGGACAGATAAGAAACCACACAAACCAAGAACCTGAGCTGTTTTTCACTGGCTTCTGCTGAATATTTGTTAGGCAGGTGAGTGCAGACCAGTAAGAAGACCTAGAAAAGGACTCTCTGAGGTGTGGGAAGTCAGCATACCCCCCGATGCACACAGGTGGGCTGTATCTGTTCCATCTTTACCTCTCATCAGCTATTCTGTGCCCATACCTGCAAGCACACAGCTTGCTGGGGCTTTGCTGGCACACAGTACTGCAAGGGATGAGGCAGACACTGCTGAGGGTAACTGTGAGGACAGAGAACTTGGCAGTATCTCCTGTTTATAGGACACATTGATGCATCACCCACCTGACAGCACACCGAGGGTCCTGGTACATGCAAACCCACAGACTGTTCACCTGTAACAGCTCGATAGTATCAACCTTGGTGTAATGCTGGTCCCATTCCCTTCAATGTGAAGGAGGCAATCTGGCTGCGTGAAGTCAATATTGATCTGCTGATCAGCAGTCACAGGCACATGTGGCAGTCACTGGGCTCACAAACATGTGACCTTGCTCCAGAGGGGACAAGCAGTTTGTGGTTTTCCCCTTGACACCGATTCCAGCATCTGCACTTGTGCACGTGTCAGATGTGGTTGTTAGCAGGACCTCACACTGGACTCTCCTGGTGAGGGGCTGCAGCAAACCCCCCAGAAACCTCCCACCTGTGTGCTGGTAGGGCAGCACTCTCCTCTTATCCCTCTGGGCAGCCTGTTATGCTCCAATTATACACCACACATGCCCATCAAGGGGAACAGCCAGACTGCGTGGATTTAGTGCCCCTCAGAGAGGCAGTGTGGAGCCCTCATGAACCTCACAGAGTTCCCATGTGCACACAGAAAACAAGCACCTCGAGGCCATGTGAAAACTCTCAGCCCCTGTGGTGCTTTGAGACCCCCAGTGCCCATGGTTGTACCTGCAGGGTGTTCCTGGGGTGAACCAGGTGACTGAGCTCCACCTGCCCTGCTCCTCTCACCCACTGCAGTAACAGTGCAGAGGACATGGGAGCAAGCAGAGTCTTGGCTTCTGAGATGGCAATACATACATTTACTCAGTCACCTTTCTGGGCCCGAATTACTGGAGCAAACATTCTAAAGGTAGTCTGAAAATATACCCAGAACACTCCCCAAGCTTCAAAAGCTGTAGAACACCTGGTGCTTGGAGGGTTTTGCTCGCTTTTCACAGATCAACAACAACACAGAACCTTTGTAATTTCTCTGAACTTAAAAAATACCTGCACATACAGTGTTGTGTGCCCATCCCCTTTTACGCTCACACATTTACACAGCTACTTCAGCATTATGAGAAAGCATTCAGATTGTTGTGTTTATCCAACCTTGGAGCATCACTGACACATACAGCCAGCTGTGAACTGTGTCCAGACACCATTTCCAGGGCAGTGACACTGGTACCTCCAGTTCTGCTGTTCCTGAGGCAGCTGCAGCAGCCTCTGAGGAGCTGCCAGGGCAGCCCCACTCAGTGCTGCTCTTGGCACCCCTTGTTTTAACAAGAAAGCAAATCCCTGGACTGGATACTCTTAACGTGAGACCATGGCAATACCCCTGACACTGTAGGGGATCTGCACTGATGAGTTACTTGAGAGTTTTCCATAAAGTTCCAAGACCTTCCCAAAAACAGCTGGCCCTGCGGAGATGCTCTGAGGGAGCAGTCCTGCCTCAGCAGCCAGCACAAAAATACCCAAACCCAGGTTTTAATAACATCCAGGAACACAGCAGCATTAATTACTTGTTTTTCCCAGAAACAAGAAATGGGTGTCTAAATCAAGGGAAAGGAAATCATTGCTGTGACACAACAGGAGAGGTGGACTGTGTGAGCGCTCCCCCTCGCTGAGGGGAATCCAGGTGGGCTCTGAGTCCCTGTGGGGCTCTGAGTCCCCGGGCGAAAAAACAACAGAAATAAAAGCACAGGACTCACCAAACCCCGTCCATTTCTGTGTTGACAGCAGTGCTGGAGCCTCGTGTCCACCTCCGACCTGCCCTGGCTCCTCCAGGGCTGCAGTGCCAGGCTGAGGGCAGGGCAAACCCTGCAGCCACCTGCCCTCAGGTGAGGGGGCTCGGCTGTCCCCAGGTGAGGGGGCTCGGCTGTCCCTCAGGTGAGGGGGCTCGGCTGTCCCCAGGTGAGGGGGCTCGGCTGTCCCCAGGTGAGGGGGCTCGGCTGTCCCTCAGGTGAGGGGGC
>JAWWEE010000051.1:10716100-10752046 GCA_035221455.1 Xenops minutus | reverse complement strand
TCGGCTGTCCCCAGGTGAGGGGGCTCGGCTGTCCCTCAGGTGAGGGGGCTCGGCGGCCCCCAGGTGAGGGGGCTCGGCTGTCCCCCAGGTGAGGGGGCTCAGCTGTCCCCCAGGTGAGGGGGCTCGGCTGTCCCTCAGGTGAGGGGGCTCGGCTGGCCCCAGGTGAGGGGGCTCGGCTGCCCTCAGGTGAGGGGGCTCGGCTGTCCCCAGGTGAGGGGGCTCGGCTGTCCCCCAGGTGACAGGGCTCGGCTGTCCCTCAGGTGAGGGGGCTCGGCTGTCCCCAGGTGAGGGGGCTCGGCTGTCCCCAGGTGAGGAGCCAGCGCTGATTGCCCATGGGCTGCACCTGTGTGCTGCACACCTGGCTGGGCACAGCCCGTCCAGAGGCACCAGGGCTCCCTTCCCAGCCCTCCCAAAGGCTGGCTCCTGGCAGGTGCCTGCTCCACGCTCTCTGGAGCAGACTGAGGCAATGCTGCTCAGCTGGAGCTTGTTTCCATTAAGTGGGGTTTGAGCATCCCCTCTCCAGCTCTCCCACCCCTCGGTCCCCGTTTCCTGGCCTGAGTTCCCCCCAGGGGAGCCACAGCCATTTCCCCAGCCAGGTGTCCCTGAGTTTCCCGAGGCCGTGGTGTTGGCTCTTTGCAGGGATGGACAGTCCCTTCGGAGGGACCGTGGCGAGCTCAGTGTGCAGGGTGTGTTCCTGGTTCTCATATTGTCGGGGTTTCAGGGAAAACATGAAATAATTCCCCAAAGCAGAGCCCTTGTTGCTCGGAGCTGCCCAGCACCCCGAGAGCAGCTCAGCCAGGCAGGGGCACAGCCCTTCTGACTCGGCTCTTTAGGGAAAAGCTTCCCTCAGGAGGGCTGTGCGTTTTTGCCAGGGGCTCCCCCTGCCCTGCCGGGAGCCCTGAGGAAGGTGTGTGTTCCCCCACACAGGGCACTGGGTTCCCTCTCCAAGTGGCCACAGAACAGCCCCTGCAGAAGGGATGTGTCGTGCCCTCCCTCACCCCAGCACAGCTCGGGGGGATGTGGCTGCCCTGGTCGTGCTGCCCCCATCACAGCCCTTGGTGGGGCATCTGGACACCTTCCCCGACTCCCCCATTCCCCCTTCCCCCCGAGCCCAGCCACCCCACAGCAGCTCTGGCAGCACAGAAAGGAAGCGAAAGTTGTGTCTGGACAGAGAGAGGCTTCTCCTGGGCAGAAAAAATAACACAGAGACACAAAATGTCCCTGTACTTTGGTAGCAGCAGTGTCAGTGGTTGTTGCCACTTCTCCTTGGATCGTGACTCTTGCTCTGCTTGGTGTTCTCACTCCAGCCCCAGCTTCCTGAAATCCTGTTAGAATTTTGTTTTGAAGCAAAATCCACATCTAGTTTTGTGTCTGTGATAAAAAGTTTAGAAGTATGGTCCATATCTCTGAAAAACTCGGGAAAAAACCCTATAATGTTCTCACATGCACATGCCTGTGTCTGTCTGCACCTCCTTCTGCTGTGAGTAAAGCTGAGGGTATGCACAGAAATTTGGGCACTTACCCTGTGCTTGTCAAAGCCAAAAGGGGAACAGGGTTTTAAGTAACCTCAGAGCATTCATATACATTTGCATTCTCATATTGCTTTAATAATTTCTGTTAGGCTTTTAATCCCCCTGTTTAAAAGGGGCCCCTGAAATCTAATGTACAGATTCAGGGGAATCTATCAATCTTGCCTGGCAGGGCTGTAATTAGGAATGGTTGAGTGAGAGGCATGTGAGCAGCAGGTTGGGTGGACCTTTCATTTGCAGATAAGCTCACTGAGTAAGTCATTCTTCTCTGCTTTGTATTATAAAATGCACATTAATCTGTTTCAAGCATAACATAGCCAGAGTTGTGTAATTTCTGAGATGTACAGAACTGGGTGAGGGCAGGAGAGTCCAAGGGTAACAGGAACTAAAAATACATGTTTAATTCTTGAGCAGGGCATTTCAGCATCACTCCTGTTTCAGTTTGGGTTATTGCAGCTTCTGCTGCTGCAGTATCTGGCTTATTACTCCAGACAGAACCCAGAGGCCAGGAGAAGCTTAGGGCATACAAAGTGATGGGTAACAAGAATGAGAGTTATGCTGTAGGTGTTTCTAAGCTAAAGAACTCAAGTTTTCTATCTGAGTCTGGAGTAGTAGTGGTGGTGCCTTCCTGTTGCCAAAGGTTTTTCCAGAGAGTTTAATTAAAAAAGGGCAAGGAGCTGGTCTGATAACAAGTGACTACAGAGCTGATTTTAAAGGCATATTGGGTAAGGCTTACAAAACGAGGGGAAATGGGAATCAGGTACTCTGACGAGTTCTTTTACAGTCTGTTAACAGTTACTTCCTTTTTCCATCACTTGTATGTTTGATTAAATGTAGATCTTATTACATCCTGACTTTATAATCATTCATTCATTTCCTCTGCTGCGCAGAGGAATAACTGCTGCTGCAGTTTGCAGTGTGGTCCCTGCCCTGCTCTCAGTGGTTCTTTGTCTCTGTAACTTCATCTCCGGCTTGGCAACATCTGCTGAGAGCAGGCGAGGAGAATCCTTAAGGCTGCCAAAAACAGGCCAGGAAGCACCCGAAACCCTTCCCGGTCTGCCGGCTGGATTATTCCCCGAGAGGCAGCAGAGGCAGGCTGTGTGTGTGCCTGCCTAGGGGAGGCTCCCCGTACCTGAGATCTCTGCAGATATGAGCCGTGTCTCGTGGGGAACTCTCATTTAGTATGCGGAATAAAATCACTGTGGCTCGGATCATATGATTGCAAGACTCAATCCTGAGGCAGCACTACTGAAAAGGGGAGGTGGAACCAAGACATTGTGCTCAGGCAGTGCGAGGCTGCGAGCGGCACACGGGCTGCATCCAGCAGGCAGAGCAGAGCTGGGCTGGGCAAGCACAGCAGAGCTTCACTGCTGCCCACTCTGCCTTTGGTCAGGGGGCACCACTGGGGGTACCAGAGCGAAGGAAACCCGCTGCTCCCTGGGACTCAGGGGAAGGCAGTGATAGCTACAGAAGATCACTGTGCAACTCCTTTGATAACCACCCTGAACACCCTCCCGGGAGGAAATTTTCCCCTTGGACAGCACTGGTTCCAGCTCACTGTCTGGAAGGTGTGATGGGAAGGATGCACGTTCTGAGGAAGCCTTTCACTGACAGCAGAGCAAACTAGAGGAGAACTTTCACCTGCATTGCTGGCATTTGGGGAAAATAATACAAGAAAGAATTCTGGTGCCAGGATTCTTCTTTTTTTGTGGCTTCATTAGTCCTGGAAGAGATTTTGTAGTCCCCTCCTGAGGGAAACACCAACCAGAACTCAGAACACTGCAGACTTGCCAAAGAACAGGCATGGTACAAAATGTGATTTTGGTGTTTTTCCGCAGGCGACTCAGCCAAAGACCCGCTGTTGAGGAGCTAGAAAGGAGGAATATACTTAAACGTGAGTATTTTTTTCCTAAAATATTTTATATGTGTTTCTGATTTTTATATGTGAAATCAATGGTTGCATTTCTAGAGCATGTTATTTTTAAATAGATAAATTCATTCGCTGGGATTATTTTCGGTACATAAAAGTTGTAATTTTTCACAAAGACATGCAATTTGAGACAGAAAAGAACTGTTCAGACTCAGGCTTTCAAGTAATTTTCATTCTGATTACACTGCTATGGGTGTCCAAAAGGGGAATACAATCCCCTCAGTGCCATGAGAATTGGACTGACATTTCTCAAGACAGGGATTGTCAAGGCAAATTATCCCCAATATCCAAAATTATCCAAAATATCCACACACTGGGTGTCCCTGAGGCTGCAGTGAGAGGGGAAACATCCTTACAGAGGTGTGGTTGTCCTAAAATACATTTGTTATGTCACTGGAGTTCTTCTCAGAGCCAAGTGAAAGATCATTTTGGGCTGTCAGGGTTATTAGAGGGACAGTGCCAGCCCTGTTACAGGTGGTGCCACAGGGGAGTGTTCTCAGCATCTCTCAAATTCTCAAGGCAAAACTCGCAACTCTTTTCCTATGGGTTGGTGTTCTGACCAGGGGATCAGACAAGTGATGGACATAATCCCTTTCCTTACTGGGAATCCTCCAAGTTAGGGGAAGGTGAGAGAGAGCTTTGAAATTGTCTCACACATGAGAAAGGGGGAATCCATCCACTTGAAGGAAAAGTTTATTGCTTCTTGGATTTTCATGGTCTGTTTAGTGTTGAAAGACAAAAACCAGAATGATGTGAACTATAGTTTCTCACTAAACAAGCATGAATTTGTCCTACAAGCAATGCTGACCATACTATTTAACTTGTTAATGAAAAGGTTCCCTACATTGTGTTACCTGAAATTTAATGTCTCGGAACTTTCTTAGTGGTTCCTAGAAAAAAACCTTATGCTCTTGTCATGGAAGTTACTGGGGCTTTCATTTCAGTTTTAACACAAAAGAGTTGCATAGCCAAGATGTATTTACCAGTATTTTCTGTACTGTTCCAATGCATAGATCACAGAGTAAAATTAGCTGTAATTACCATGTGCATAGCTAGATGAGAAAGGGAGACCCTCATTGCAAAGGGAGAGATGAGCTTGGCCAAACTTCACCTGCCATCCACCACAAGAGGCAAGAAAAAGCAGCAACCCCAAGATGCTGAAATATGCTGGGCCAGATTTTCAAGGGTCAATCACAGAGATCTCTGAAAATCTGTTTCTTTGGGGTTTTTCCTGGCTAAGGAAGCGCTGATCTCTACTGAAAAATCTGTTCTTTTGTGTTTACTTTTTGAAGTGTGCTGGTTACATCCTTAATCTGGGTTAAACTGACCAGCTTTAATAATAAAAAAGTTTGAATACATTCATATAATGAGCTTAGAGAGAGATAAAGCAGAAAGAAGATAAAGCAGAATTAAAGATAGTTCCTGAATTCCAGCTAAACATACTGGGCTAGATTTGTATCTCATTTAAAGAGCTTCCAGCCTGGAGCAAATTTATTGACTTCTGTTGAGTTGCTCAGGCTTTATACAGGTTCAGCTGAGATCAGAACCACTTCCATTTTATTTACCTCTGCCATTATATAAAAAGCTGAGCATCCTGTGAAAAGCTACAGTCACCAGGAGCTGTGCCAGGTGTGAGCTTAAACTACAGGACAGGTGCAACAACTCTGGTCTGCTTTGTGTGAACTGAGGAATTAGTAAAGGCTCCTTTTATTAACGGGGATTCTTGTTCTGGACTGTAAAATAGCTTTTAAAATAGACTTTAATAGCCTTCTTGTTATGGATTTGATTAAAACCCTGTGGATTGGGTGTGCCATGCAAAGCTGGAGCAGTGTAGATGCCCTTCAGTGAAATCACCACAACCTCCTCCAGGTGGAAAGGGTTGCACAGTTGTAAGCTCTGAGTTTCCCAGCCTCTTTGATGTTCTGCTGACAGAAGCAATGCTACCCCCAAAGCACTTCTAAGGACTCATAATTCCCATTTGTACAACTCTGGCAAAAAGAGAAGCATATTGCACATGTCTAAGTGCAACTGCTGTTATTTAAAGCAAATCTCAGCAAGATTTTAAGAAGTGATTTCTTATCTTCCTTAGAGAGATCTTTCTGAGATTAATACATGAAAGCAAGCTCAGAGCCAACACTTTCTTAAAATACTGTTCATCTTCCAAGTCCTTTATCTATAGAAACACTGCTGGTTTCCCACCAAGCATGAAAAGCTTCCACTCAAATCCCAGTCCAGGTGTCAGATGTGTGCTGTGCACTCAGGGAGCATCTCGTGAGCCACCCTGTATAATTCCTATTTCATTCTTAACTCCAGCAATGGTTTTAGTGTCACACAGAGCTGAGAGCATCCTGAAGAAGTGGCAGAGCAGCAGAATGAATCCCAACTGCAGCACTGCTCAGGCCCCCTCAGGATTGGGAGCATCTCTCTGCTGAGACTTACAAACCCAGCCCTCAGTAATGAATGGATCTGTGTGGGCAGAGTGATAGGGATGGGAAAAGCCTCTTTGGTTTGTCTCAGGAATAATGCCTGAGTTCTAAAATGCCCTTGCCAGCATTTCCTATCAAATATTCTTAAAAAAAACAAAAAAACCCAAAACATCAAACACCCTGATTTCTTGCATTTCTTGGAGCTGGAAATAAGCACTGTACCTGAGCAAATGTCTAGAAATGGGTCGCTACACATTGAGTGTATTTAGAAAAGCATTTTTTTTTATCAGAAATGTATATTTTTGGCTTTTTTTAGGAATTAGATTTATAGAATCATGGAGTGGTTTGGGTTGGAAGGCACCTTAAAGCTCATCTCATTCCACCCTCCACCACGGGCAGGGACACCTTCCACTAGCCCAGGGTGCTCCAAGCCCCATCCAAGCTGGCCTTGGACACTCCCAGGGATGGGCAGCCACAGCTTCTCGGGGCAATTCTCTCACTGCATATCACACCATATCTTAGAAAGGCACCATGCCACAGAAAATTCTCTTTTCTACATAAAAATATATATATATAGAGAAAAATCTACTCTGAAAGGGGGTGAATTAAAGCTGAATGAATAACCTCTCGCAGGTATCTCTGTATCTAAGAATACCTTCCACTTTTTAAAGCCTGTTCTCTTTTTAAACATTCCCCACTGAAATAGCTGCTCATCCCTGACACAGCACTAATTTTAGCTGACCTGTTCTCTTTACGTTTCGTGCCTTGCCACTGAACTGTAACATTGCACATTACAGCATTTGAAATTACTGGATTTACATTTCTACTATAGCCACTTGTAGTTATGCACCACAATGTTACATTAAACAGATATTTGTGACTGCATTTCAGTGGGATCTAATGAGCATAAAAACCAGAGAGAACACTTCATTATTAAAAATATATTTCTGGAAACTCATCTGCAGTGCTGGTGGCTTTTTCAGGCACATTAGAATTCACGTGTGTGTTTTAACACTGAAAATATCTAATGCAAATGGTGTAAAACTTCACAGGAGTATCGGGAGAATCCCAGAATGATTAAACCTTTCTCCCTGGGTGTGCAGCTTTGTTCAGGTCATGGGCTCCCTCCCCGTTTAGTAACAGATAGTACTGGAAATAGAAACGCCATTAACTCGTTTCCTAAGGCGAGGGATAGATTTCAGCAGCATTACAGCACTCCAGGCTATTTTTAGAGCCAGTGTGTAGGAGTTCTCACGGCTTGAATGTTAATAGGCACAACACACAAAGCCAGGCTGGCTCAGGGTAGGACAGAACGCTGCGAAGGAACCCCCAGGAGGATAAAGAGCTTCTCCAGTCAGGAGTGGCATGGAAGGCAAAATGTGCAGGTCACAACCAAGTACTGCAGCACTGCCACCGTGATGATGTAGGCTGGAAAAACCAGGGGAGAGGACAGAACATGCTTTCCCTGGAGCTGCTGCAATAAGGCTGCTCAGCATCCAAGAGCACTGAATGAATTGCCCCAGCAACATGGAGAGTAAAACATGATCATTAACCAGCTATGGGATATCTTGGTTTTCCTTCTCAAGTTCCTACAAGTGGAGAATTGGTGTGGCTGCTGTTGTTTTATTAAATCTCCCTGGGGCTGGAGTTCAGAGCCCAGGGAACCTGCCACTGGAAGCAGTGCCTTGTCCTTACAGAGAGGTAACTCCATGTTCTGACACAGAACAGAGGCATGCACTGAATTAACACAACCACAAACCAGCTCCTCCTTTTTTTGTGCTGGGACTTGGGAAAACACCAAACTCCCTCATGAGGAAAGTCATCTTCTTTTTTATAATCTCTGCAGAACGGAATGATCAAACGGAGCAGGAAGAAAGAAGGGAAATCAAACAGAGACTGACGAGAAAGGTAAAATCTTGCAATACCTGCTCTTAGCTTTTAGAAATTTAGCAAAGCTACTGTAACATCAACCACATATAGAGGTTGTTATCACACAGAACCTCCTCAGCAGAATTTAATAGTGTTTAGTAATGAATTATGAAAATACCTTCCTTTTCTCAGCCCCATGAGACTTAGTAGAATACTTACATATAAAGTGTAAGCCAGAAAACAGGTATTTGCTTGCACATTGTGTATTTGTCAATTCTATTGCTAGAAAAGGACTCATTCTTTGGAACTGAGTCCCTGCTGAGCACCAGGTGTGCTCCCATGGAACATTCCTCTTTGCATTTAAGTCTTCTGAGAATCAGAACTAGATCTTGTTGTTCTATTCCTGGGAATCCCTACTGGAATTATAAACCAAATATGCTGATAACTCATTAAAGCCAAATTGAAATTCTTACAATGGTCCAGTCATGAGCCTCTTGCACAGATGATCTGCCCGTAGCAGAACACCCCAACAGCATCCAGTGTCATCCAGAGATCATAACAAATCCACCAGGGTTCCTTTGCATTTGCAAGTGCATTTGATCACTATCCTGGTTAAAATATATTCTCTTTTGTCCATTTAAACCATTATTACTCTACTAACAGTCCTCCAAATTATTAGGATTTCCCTGGAAGCTCCAAGGGTTGGGTGGTTTTCCATACACATAAATGCACACTAAGCTAATATGGGAAGCAGAAAATACTGCATATTTTACTAATGCATTTGTTATTAACCCTGCTTTTATTTTACAAAACTACTGAATACAGCTTAACCAGAGACCTACAGTTGATGAACTGAGAGACAGAAAGATCCTGATTCGATTCAGTGATTATGTGGAAGTGGCAAAAGCACAGGACTACGACAGGAGAGCAGACAAACCATGGACACGACTCTCAGCAGCAGATAAGGTACTGCCAGAGCTCAAATCACACACAGCTGCTCTCTGCTCGCTTTGTCTGTATTGATATATCATGTTCTGCACAGATATTTAACCTTTGGGACATTTAATCTCTGTAAAGTTTACCATTATGTTTGTTTTATGCTGAGATCAGTGAGACCAATGCATCCTGTTACAACGCTATTTATGAAAATGCCTATTTAGTACTGGAAATACACCCAGCCCACCCAAAAAGGTGGATACAATCACTGGGCTCCAACTCAAAACCCTTTCCAACCAACATAACATTAACATTTCTTCTCAGACTGGAAGTTTTGCCCCAAACATGTAAATATCCTCCACTCTGTTTCTAAACATGCAAAGATTTCCTCGCCTCTTTCCTCTGAAAGCTCAAGATGTCACTTAACCCACATTCTCAGGAGCATAAACAAACACTCATTTTGTGTCACATACCTGCCAGATCACTGACTTACATCCCAACTGAACTGTCACATTGAGGTCCTTGAGCAGTAAGAGCAGTTCAGCTCCAGATTCCAGCTGGGACTGCTGCTGGATACCTTTGGAGGTGTCAGGGCTGCAGGAGGAGCAGGAGGCTGAGCTTTACTGGCAAAATGGCAAACACAGGACTGTTACTGGTGGCTTTGTTCTGAGATGTGGAGATGAAACACTTCAGTCTCCATCCCAGTGTCTCCTCAGGGGAAAAAACCCAGTGGGTTTAGAGGACTCCTCTGGAAAAGGAACAGAGCATTTATCCTACAGTAGCTGCTCTGAGCTCACTGAAGTGGTGAATCAACTATTCAATAGTAAGCGGTGGAATAATGATTTTGCATTTTCCTTGTATGCACTCAGCTTTTATTAAATTAGGTTTTTCCTGGTTTCAATATTGTTAACAAGGCAGGTTTGTAAGCAAAAAGAAGGTGGCAGTTCAACTGCACATGCTGGTGGCTCCCATCGGGGAGTCAGGGTCAGGAGCTGACTTGCATTGAGACTGAAAAAAAGGATCAATTTCTTGGCAACTTCTCTTACCTTTAATAAATTTTAACTGGAATCCTATTAAATGTGAGACAATAAGCCCTGAGGTGTTATTCTCTCAGAATTGCCTGTAGACAGCAGTGGCCCTGTGAGCAATCAATAGTGAATGGGCAGTGTTGTGTCACCAATCCATACCAACAGCACCTAAATATTCAGTGCCTCTGGCAGCACAGTGTGCTCTGCTCTACCCAATACCTGCTGCTCCTGCTCTGGCAAACTGCTCTGCAACTCTGGCACTTTGCAATGCTCTCAAAGATAAAATCCTTTGTTAATATGTAATTATTTGTGTTTGTATTTTCAATCCCTAGGCAGCAATTCGGAAAGAGCTGAATGAATACAAAAGCAATGAAATGGAGGTACATGCATCCAGCAAACATTTGACAAGGTCAGTTTCCCACCTCTTTATTTCCATTACCTGCTAAAAGCAGCCTGCTTGAGGCCTGAACCTGTAGATTTTATTCTTACATGCTGCATGTGGGAGAAGAATATGCAAAGGGAGACTTATTTTAAAAGAAAATGGAAGTATTTCTCTTCCTGTTCTAGATTTTCTGATTTTTTGGGGGCTTTTATTAGCACATACCCAGAATCCTGCAGACCTGCTCCAGAGCATCCCTCAGCTAGCATTCCTTGCACCAAAGATTCAAAAAATAGAACAAAAAATTAAATGCAGGGTAAAATGTAGAGAACAATATGATTTTTTTAAAGTGGAACAACATAATACGCTTTATAAAGATCTCTGAATTAAAGGTACTTTAGTCTGAAACCTTCTCACAAACACTGAAACTTTCCTGCTAAGAAACAGAAAATTCTCCCTGCAGTAACACACCCCCCTAATGCCCCTGGGTAATGCCCTTGTTCTAATTGGATTTGTTCTAATGGATTCAGCCTGGGGATTTCAGGGTTCCCTGGCAGGCCAGTTGCTGTTGGAAGGGGTGCAACCCCCAAGGAAGTTCCTGGAGAGGTCAGCAGAGGGGACAGGTTGGGAGTGTTGTCCCTCTGTGACAGTGTGAACCTGGTCAGGGCTTGCTCCACTTGCCAGCACTGATGATGGTAGGATGTTTAAACACACATGAAAATATTCAGTTCCCTTTTTTAAGTGGAGAAAAAAACATGAGAGAGGCTGATTCCACAGCCATTGACACTTGCTAAAAGATCTTATTAGAGAGAAGTTGAAATCACAATCAGTTATTTGCACAATTCCCAGTAGGTGCTCTTGCCATGCCTGTGACCATTCTTGGGTGTGATTGCTGCTAAAATCAGTTCCTGGCACTGTCCTAAGTGTGTTTGCAGCTGTGGAAGGCTCGTTTCAGCACAGCCTGGGCCCACGTTCCCATGCTTATTCCTGAACTCACAGTGAATTCCAGCTTAACTGAGCTTGGGCAGCTCAGTGAGCAGATGTCCAGGCAAACACACTTCAGCTGTAAATGCAATGTACAGTGTGGTATTTATAGAATTCCAGGCTGTTCAGGCAATTTAGGGCCCTTTTAGCGTGACAGGACTCAGATTCAATGTTTAGGGCAAAAATCATCACTGGAATGAAAGAGGGGAGGGGAGAGGTGTGGCAGGAGTGGCAGTGTGAGAGTGATACACATCCTCTGACTGAAGCTACCTGGGGAGTGTAAGGAGATGATAATGATAGATTTTGGAATTTGTTCAGGATATTAGGAGTAAACAGGCTTACAATTTACAGTTAGTGCTAAGACATTTCAAATGACTGGGACTTTAATTATTTATCTCAGCCTAAAAAACAAGCCTACAAAGCAAGACAGTTGTAAGACTCTCACACATTACACCAACAGTAGCTCCTTATACTTTACTAATCAGATCAACACTGTTTAACTCTTACAAAAGAACAAGATCACTGCACAATAAATATTGCCACCAATGACAAACTGTAGCTTCATTTACTAAAAAAACCCACCTCAAGTTAACCCCACACCTATATTTGCATTTACACTCCTAAATAAATGTAATTAAGGTTCACTAGGCCCTGGGGATTGTACCTGCACTACAGTCCTGGCCTATGGGGAAAATTAGACGTGCTAATATTCTTCAATGCTCTTACTGTACAGAAGGAATAGTTCTGTGTGCTTTTAAAAATGTTGTTAATCTAACATAGAATTTAATTACTTTTTGGTTTTTATTTCAATCTCTCCTAGATTTCACAGGCCATAGAAATTTTCTTCTGAGAAGAATCTGTCTTTACTTTTTGCTATTGCTGCTGGACACGCATCAGGGAATCTCTCAGTCTTTCCCTAAGGCTCAGTCCAGGAGCCCCTGATGTCTGAGTGAAGGAAGGACTCTCAGCTGGAGTCTCTGCAGCACTCCCGGACACAGAGCCCAGGGCTGCCCCTGGGGGCAGCAGAGCCGGGGCCTGGCAGTGGGACGAGCTGCTGACAAAGACTGAAGCAAAGCTACTTGGAAGAGCCTCCTCCTCTCCTTTGCCATGTTTGGAACTGTTCTGCAGCCTGGCTTGGAAGAGGAGATGTTGTGCATGTACAGGCTTTACCATTCCAAGGCCTCTGACATAAATGGACATGACACACTGTCATCCAGTATTACGTTGACAAGACATTTTGAACTTACCACAATTAGTTTGTAAAACACTTAAGTTCATGTTCTAAAAACTAATTTAATGTATTATAATTTCATTCTTTTTTATATAATGTCTAACAGAATCACAGCTGCAAGCATTTTTGATTCCTGTTACTTTTGTTCTTTAATTAAATGATTACTTATTGCAGGAAATAAACATGTTTCCTAAAGCTTTTTTTCCCAGGGACAGTTGGGAAGGGAAGAGGTTATAATTCTTATGCACCAGATCATTCCACTTCTTCATCTCCACAGAGTCTGCAAAAGGATGATCCCAACTAAGGTTTTCCATCTCATGGAATAGCAGAACCTGATTGTCATCCTACACTAGTTGGGGCTCTGACCCTCTAAAGAATGACAATTAAAGTTCACTGTTATTCTCACTCCAAATTACTAAATTGGACAACCACAGGTAGAAATGTAATGATGTACTTTGATGTTTGGCAAACAAATGATTTTAATGCTTTCTTGACAGTAACAAGAAAAAAAGTTCCTAAATGCTGATGACAAAGCAAATAGAACTGGTTGAGGAAAATGTAAAGCCAGACATGCTGATAATGCCTGATGTGGAGGAGCATCTGAGAAAAAACTTAAATTACTATTAAAAAAAATACAGTGAATAGCTGGAAAACACACCTGGTGAGCCAAGAACAAAATGGTGAACACACCCACAAGACAAACATTTCCCTGCAAGACTCTTCAGTGCTATAACTTTAGGGAGTCATTCAATGTTCAAAACTTGAAAAAGGCATTCTTGGTCCTGTAGCTTCATTGAGATGATCTCCATGAAGTGTGAAAACAATAAAATGCAGTATTTCAAATGCTCTGTACAGACTACGACTGAGTTGCTGCGAGGTGGGAGCAGTCACTGCACACTGGGAGTTCACAAAGAACCACAGCCCCAGGGCTGCTCTGGAGACACTGCCAGGGCAGGATGGAAGGGAAGAACAGCCCCACCTCAGGTATCTGGCTCTGATTGCAGTGAGAAGGGACTCAGGACCCAGGGGCAGGGCTCGTACCCAGATGGAGGAAGCTGTCGGTGCTTTGTTGGAGCTTCACTTTTAACAAACCTTGTAAATTCAGAGGAAAATTCTGTTTCATCCAGATAACATTCAGTTAGAGCAGTGGAAAGAAAAGTAACATCTCAGGAGGTCCATCTAGTGGAGAGCACGGTGAGCACAGGCTCAGAAAAACCCAAACCCACACACAGCCCCAAGGCTCAGAAACACAAGCAAAGCATTAGTGCACTTCAGGGATGGGATGAGTGGATCACATTATTTCCTGGCAATTTCAGTATAATGATTCCCACACACAACACAGCCTCGTGTTTTTAAAATTCGTGCATGAAACATTTGTGCAGCAGCTTTATCTCACTGATGTGCAAATGCATATTACTGATGCAAAGCAAAATAGCAATGACATCATTGTGAAAAAAAACAGAGACAGTATATATTTTTCTTGACTTGTTTAATACAACTATTTGCAACATATTCAAACAAAAGTGTTTAGTGTTGTTTTCTCTTAGAAACTCCTGCTGAAGTCTAACACCACAAACAAGACTGAGATCAAACCAGATGATTCAATCCCCAAATAATTTCTGACAGCATTCTGGATCAGACAAAGTGGGTATTCTGTACATACAGACCCAAAACATTCCAAGGGAAATTCAAAGTGATTTCTCTGACAGTCATTTAGATAACCTATAAAAATTGTTAAAGACATTTAAAAGTAGCATGTGCTAAAAATAAAATGACATATGACATTTTAGCACATTCAGTGAAATCATTCCAAGTCTCACAGATAAGTGGAGAAGTCTTATCCACAAAGATTTTAGTACTTTTAAGGAAAATATGGTTTCATTACAATAGTTTCCTTGAGTGTAAAAAAAAAGTGTCAAATTTACCCTTGTAAAAGAGTGTTTATATTCACCTGGAATTTCAGGAAGGAATCTGAAAAACATCCCTTCAGAATTCTGTCTTTGATCGAAACAAGGTCTGCAATCCTTTGCGAACATTGCACAGCTCCTCTTCTTGCTGTGCAAAAAACGTTACACTTATCACATATTGCAGAACAAAGAACTTATTTAATGTATTGTACTCCTAGTGCATAGAATACGCTGTTTCTAATATATCAAATATGCTACTTTTCCATGTCAACATCCCACATATTAAGACTCAGAACTAAACCAGTACATTCACACCTACCTGTGGCTCTTCTCACCCTGGTAAGGTTTGAAGTGTAACATGTCAGTGATAACTGGATTTAAAATTTTGGTATTTTAGTGTTCAAACAGCAAAAAAATAAATAAAAATGAGGACAAGACAACTTCATTTACCATTTCTCTTAGAAGTTTCTCTTGGAGTCCTTTTATGTCTTCTTTCATCAGATGCATCTGCAAAAAGATGCTGAATGTATTTGCTCTGCTCACAACTGGTAACGTGTTTTCAAGCAAACAGTTATATCCCCCAGTGTTTTATAAGCAGGAGATACAGATGCACATACATCCACCTGCCTGTGGAAAGGGTGAGTGTTTTAAATTTGTTCTTTCTGGCACGAATAAAACCAGGGAACAAAGCCACAGAATCCAGAACAAATGTTGGTAACTGCACACACCTTCCAGTGGAGGAAATCTTGGCCTAAACCACTGAATATCGTTACGTTAAGGGACATTTTGTGAAAATTAAAAACTACAAAAATACTTAGGTAGCATTAATACAATGCTGAGAATAGTCTTTCCCCAGAAACAAAAGTCATTGCTGGTATCTGTTGGTGCAGTTGAAGAATTATTAAAACAGGGTGAAACAAAAGGTCCTCATACAAAACAAGAGTTCCTCATACCTCTGAAGTAAAAACACGTTCTTCATAGTCAACAGAATGGTAGATATTCTTTTCAAATGAAGTTTTAAGAATCTGAATTCTAAAGAAAGAAAAGGTAGTTCAAACAGCTTTGCTATGTATGAACCTCCCACACAGACCACAAATACAGCCATTATTGGTAGTCTATTTGTACTTTAAAGCATGGATAAATATCACCATCATTGCTGAACAGTCCCTCAGGTATGTGGGGAAATTTAGATGGAGAATAATTACATTTTTCCTGGAATGTAATATTTTAATCTGATTTTCTCATCTCATGTACCATCTCTATTTCATGGCAGAGACTGCACAGAGAGGAACAGTGGGCCTGATTTGCACCTCCAGTGAACAGAGCACAGAGCTCACCCCAGGAGTAACAAAGCTCACTAACCTCTGCTGCTCATTTTTCATGTATGTACTAAAAGTGCTTGTCTGTTTTTTCCAAAAGGTCTGGAAAGGAAAATATTAATAGATGCTAACCATTAGGAACTGATTTTGCCAACTAAAATTAATAGCTAATATGAATAAAACATCCACAACCACAGACTCAAGAGTTACACAGCAGTTGCACAGTCCCCCAGAAGCTGAATAAACAGCCCAGTAATGTACTGGTAAGTGGATTATTCTAGGAGGAAAATCGTGTAGGTATTCCTACAGTGAATATATATTGGGAAAACATGGAGTGACTGAGGAATTCCAAGAGCACTGGCCAATACAACACAAATTCATTGTCTGATAACCAACTTGAAGGAAAATGATAAGGGCTTTTAAAAGCAAAATTAATGCTCTAAAGTTAAAGATGACATGAATAATCTACAGATTCCATAAGAATTCACTTTTCCCCATGATGAAGCAGTTAAAATACCAACCGAGAATTCCTTCTCCATGTTTTTCAGGCACTGAGAATCCTTTTCAAAATTCTCAAGTTCCTCAGTGAGAGTGAAATGAAATTTCTCCAGCTGCCTGATCCTACCAAAACAAACCAGGTTACTTTCAGAAGGTATCCCTTGCATTTGAAAGATGTTTCAAAACACACCTTCCATTACTGACCTGCATTCATGGAGTTGGTAACTCATTGTTGTCAAGTGCTGATGGGCAGCTTTTAATGTTTGCTTATTGAAATGATCCATTTTCCGTGAGCGGTTCTAGGAGGATGTTTTAACATGAAATTCAGATTATTTTCACTTCAGGGAAAAAACTGTAATGTGGTTAGTACTGTAATTACTTAATATCCCAACAAAGCTCCTTTTTTAAAATGTTCCTCTTTAAGGAAAAGCTTTCTGTTAGTAAAACAGACATGTAAACAAACATGGGGTCAAGTCTTGGATGAAATTCTACCTAATGTAATGGTTTGAAAAATATACTTCTACAAAACAGAGAAAGTACACATGGAATGAAAAATAAAACAGACATGGGAGACTTGGAGAGTTCAGTACATAGAGGAACTGAAAAAGGCTTAAAAGGAAATGGGAGCTGTGTCATGTCCTGCCATTCTTGGCTTCCAGGGCCATGGAAAGCCAAGTGGTGGAAGCCAAGCCCCATGCCCACGTGCCCTGCCACAACTGATACTGGGTGGGAAGGGGCTTGCCTCAATTTTCTTGGCAAATTCTTTCTGCAGCTTCTGACATATGTTGAGAGTTGAACACCCAGGCTCCCAGAACTCCCCATCCAAAGCAGACAGATCGTTCACAGAGTGAGTGGAAATGCTTTCAGACACTGAGGGGAAGCACAAAAGGATCATGTCAAATTCAGGATGACAAAGCACCTCTCCAAGGTCAGTACAGGGCCTAGGGCAGCTCCTGTTCTACAGAAAGTCATTTCACCAACTACCTGGCTGAATCCAGTTTCTGGTTTCATATAAAGCTTTTTACTTTTAATATTTTTTAACTTAACATGAAAAATGCTTTTCTGTGGATAGTTCCTTGTTAAAACTTTGTGACATTATTTTAAACTTTTGCACAACCATAATCAGCTGCCACTCCATGACCAACCTCTGCAAGTAACAGCATCATCTCTTTTAAATAATTTTCTGGGCTGTAAACTTCTTCTCCTCCTTCCTTTCTTTTGCTCCTCTCTGCTTGTTCCTGCCTCATCAGAGCTGCTTTCTGTGGCACTGTGGTATGTTCGTTTGAGGAATGGCTGTACAGTCGGTCCTTGAAGCAACATGAAAACAAAGCTTCAGTTTAGGATTATTTAAACAATGAGATGGGAGGATAAAGATGATTTCATTCACCTCTTGGATCCAAACTCTTGGAACATGTGTCCTGGCTTTAAGACAGAACTGTATCAAAATTAGTAACCATTATGTTTATAGAGGGCACGTACCTGACTCATTTATGGGGGCATAAGGTTCTTCAACTGAAGACTCTGCTTTACTCCCACTGGAAGCAGACAATGGAGATGGTGGTTCACAATCCTAAAAGAAAAGTCACTCATTGATTAGCTTCTAAATTAAATCACTTTTAGAAGTCTCCATCAAAAATTCACATTTATGTTGTGAAAGATAACTTATTTTTTATGGAAGGTCAACAGGAAAACATTTACTCCCTGTTATTTTTTAAAATATCAATTCAAACTCATCTCATTGGGATACAATTCTTTCATTGTATCCATATGATAAACAATCCTCTAATTTATCTCAAATATTTAAAAAATAACTCCTAGAACTTTCCAAGCAGGCTCCAAGTAGACATTCTATAGTGTTTAATATTGAGAGAGGCATTTGCCTTAAACCTGTAAAGGAGGTCAAATGGACGACAAGGTGGAGCTCGCTTCTGGAGAGCAGAGAATGCATTAATTTACCTCTTTACTTTTGGTGACAGGGTGAGTGGTATCCTGTAGTTTCCCTTTGACAGAAAGTGTGTCTGAGAAGCAGTACTGGAAACTGGGATCTCCATTATTACTCCCTGTTTCTGACACACCTCTCTTTGCATGTTTTCCACTGTCAGTTTTATACATTGTTAAGCTGACCTACACATTAACAAAAAAAAAATTATTGAAAGGTGTCCCTCAAACCTCACCACCTGTAAAGTAGATAAAATAGACAAAAAGCAAAGACTTTAGTAACATACCTCTTCTTTATTTTTGGTGGCAGCTTTAGAGGTGTCTTTCAGTTTTCCTTTAAGCGTGTCTGAAAAGCAACGCTGGAAACTCGAATCTTCGTTATTATTACAGGTTTCCAGTCCCTTGGCATTCTTTGCACTGACAGTTTTGTATGTTGTTAAGCTGAGCTACACATTAACAAAGAAATAATCATTATTAAAGGGAGATGTAGAGAAGCACAACTGTTGGTAGATGAATCAACTACAAGAACTCTAGAGAAATGTTAACATTTTTACCAAAGATGTTTCAGTTAAAACTGGTGAGAAACTTCTCTTTCCAAATGTTGACTTTGTTGCCTCAGGGGACTGATTTACACATACATTTTGAACACTCTTATTTGGGGGAGAGAAATCCTCAGGAGAGATTCTCTTCTCAGAGTTTAACCTCTCCCTGTTTTGTGGTGGTGACACCTGAAGATCAAGAGATCTTTCACTGGAAGTTTGCCCTGGAGTGACATCTCCTTCTGAGATCCTTTCAGCACCTAAAAAAGAGTTACTTCCCTGTCAGCATGAGGAGTGGCAGTTAAAAAAGGTAATGCAAAGGCCCAAACTGCTCCCTGTTCCAGCTATTTTTTCCAGGTATTTTTAAGTGTCAGATGTGTGGAATTTTATTTTAAGTGCTGGCACAGGACTTGCCACACTTCCCTTCTTGCTCTCTCCCAGTTTTAGCAGTTACCAGATTCATTCCAACACGTACATATTGCTCTCCTATATTATGCTGATGTCAAATGACTGCACCAACCTATAAAACTGTTAGTGACATATGAATACACTGCCTTAGCTCATGTGGAACACCCTGAATTAGGGGCTCTCTCTTCCTTTGAAAGGATGAAATAATTGTAAAATTTTATTGCTGTGCTGCTCTTCATTTAAGCTCCAGCTTTTGATTCAGAACTGCTAGAAATTCAAAGCCCAAACACGTACATCTCATTGTCTCGAGAGATGCGGGACTCTCAGCTGAAGAGATCTCCATTTCCTTTTGTTCTGCAGAATGCTTGGGTTTGTCAGGTGGCTTCTGCACAAAGTTCTCTCCTGTCTTTGGCTCCACAGATACAGCCTGGGGTGCCTTTTGCTGTTTGTAATCCTTGATTGCCCCATTCGTAAGTTTCTGTTAGAAGCAAAATGTTTTATAAACCCTTCTGTAAACACAGGGAATGTACACAAAAGGAGGTAAAGAGCACATTATCTATTTGTGCCACTGATCAAGCAGAAGGAACATCATTCGCAGGACCATAAGGACATCGGGTGTTCTAATAGCAACATTCAATTTGTTAAACTTGGCATAGAAGTTTCTATTCTTATGAACTACTTAACTGTTGAAAGCAATTCCTGAGGCCTCAGGATTTACTAAAGATTACAGACCTTTCCATATACCTTGACATGTTGTGCTAAAAGAATGCAAATGTTTTAGCACCCAAAGTTCATTTGCTAAAAATCCCATTTGGTTATTCAGCAAATGGACTGACACACCCTCTATAAAGCCAACATTTCCTGCTGTACACAGGACTGGCACAGCAATACCAGCATCACTTTAACTCAAAGAACAAAATTCAGGAGGACCAAAGCAGAGTTTATTTGGGAAAATATGGCAGGAGTGGATTTTTAATAAGAAAGTGCAACTGGTTACCTGTGGTTTTGATTTCTTCTCCTTAGAGGTGCACGCTGGAATTTGCCCTTCACACTCTGACTCAGAACTGGAAGGCTCTTTGTAATTTTTGGCTACTGCTGCTCTTCGAGGTAGTTTTATCCTGGAGGTTTGTTCTGCCTTTTCAGCACTTCTTGAGTTCTGTTTTTTACATTTGTTTACCTTTGGAAGAATAAAACCCTCTTCAGTTTCCAAGCATGATTAATAAATAAATATATAAGAAAAAAGGCAGACAAGTTGGCTTAATTACTTGAAATCTATTATTTCAAAACAGCTAAAAAAGTCTCACTGTACCAAAGCTCAAAGAATTTAACCAACAGTCTACTAACAAGAGTATAATAAGTATAATGTATAATAATCATTCTAACTTACAGGGAGTATTATGCCTGAAATACTAACTAAGTACTACATAAAAAGAATATAGTACTGAAAGGAATAAACAATATTTAACAAAAGATCTGGAAATAAGCAAGGAGAAATATCACATATTTACAAAAGATGATTTTAAAACAGTTTCTGTGGGGAGGGAAGATATTTCAAATACATATTACAATTCTAGGTGTAAATTTACATTCACCTTTTTCTGATTTGCATTTTTGCCTTTAGGTTTATCCACATGGAAAGCAGGTTCAGGGGATTCATCTGCTGTTAAAATACCATCTGAAAAATCAATGTTCAAATGTTTGCCATTGGTTTTAGCTGTGAAAGAGTCACTTTCATGCCCACAAACTGACTCAGTAACTGCTTTCAGCCCATTGTTTTAAAAAGCCTTTTATTTATTGACAAGACCTTCCACCTGTCCCTCCTCCAATAGTTTTCCACATTAAAATACAGACTTTATGTAATTCAACCCTTATAAATGATTAGAACTCATTTGAAAACCCCTTGGAAACAAGCCAGCAAAAACATGATACCTGCACAACAGCACGTGGCATGCTATGCACTCAGTATCTAAGGACAAACATATTTCAGCATTCTTCAGAAACAGGAAAAAAGTTTCTTACTTCTCTCTGTGCTTATTTGTTTCCCTAATTTTTTATTTCTAGTGTAATCAACTATCTGGGCTTTAGGTTTTCTCTTGGATTCCTGTAGCCAGCTAATATCTGTCTTGCTGTCATTGCCTCTGCTCTCTCGGTCTGAGTCACTAAAGAGATGCTTCTTGTCTTCATTGCTTCTAGTCTACAAAACCCAAAAAAGTTCTTAGGTTATTGGTTTATTTTTATATACATTCTGCTCACATAGTTGGCATTTAAAGGCATGAAGACAAGCTACTGATCCACAAAAATCTGAACCTTACCTTTTTCCTTTCTTTTGCTTCAGTGCTGGATTTACCAACGTTTGCATTCCTTAATCAGAAAAATAAAACCCATCTTTAATAAGACATTAAAAACCACTTGTAACTCTTTCTACTATTCATGTGATACGTGGATTAAGGATTTAAACAATGTACCCACTTTTGTTTTCATCTCCTTTTGGAAATGCCTGCTCACTTTAAGCACTACAGGATGTGTGTGTTTGCCCAGGATCAGTGAGAGCTCACAGCCACAACACATCCCTTTGCAGGCTGCCCCTTGACACAAAACCAGCCCCTCTGCTCAGGGGTTTCTAGCCCTGAGTATCCCAGGGTATATTCTATCCCTGCAGTATTCCAGGAGAACTGTTTTGCTCAAGAAACACATTCCCTGGAATTCTGTCACAGGATGCTGGAGAGTGCAGAGAACCAGCTATAGAACATCCTACCCTTTTTTGGTTGTCTCTGTATGAACACTCAGTTCAGTAACACGCAATTCTTGGACCTAAAAATGTAAATAAATAAAACCAAAATTAAACAGGCCACTAGATTGTAACTGCTAAGGGCTTTTCTTCTCATTTATAACACTCAGTAATTAAGAGTGATTGATTTCTATCTCAGAATTTATTTAACAGAGCTGATGGTTAAAACCAGCTGGAACTGACTGAAGGCTCCACTTGCTCCACCACCTTCCCCAGTTCAAAAGGCTCCTCTGACCCATGAGAACCAAAACTACCTTCTGTTGTCTCCTGCTTTTATCATCATTAGATTCAATTTTACGCAAACATCTGAACAAAGATGTCTTTTAAATGGAGATTTGAAGATGGCAATAACATTTTCAGGATACTAGGATAATTTAAAATAATGATACCCCTAACAAACTGTTTAATTTCTCATTCTGGACAAACATCATAATAGCCTAAAGTGGACAGAACCTGAGGCCAGTTTTACATTTATACATCATACATTTGAGAGTGCTGGAAGTATTTACATGGCAAACATTTTTCCCCACTTAGTTCACTGCTGGATCTTAACTATACTTTCAGTAGACAAAATGTGACTGATTTCCTTATAGTCTATTCATAAAATACAGGTCTCTGTTATATGCTTACTCCAAGCTTTATTGTAGGCTCATCAAACCCACTGAAGTTAAAGTTGTAGACATCATCCCTGTCAAACAGACACAGAGATCAGTGTTGTGACTGAATTAATGAACATTTCACAAAGTCAGGTGTGGGTAGTCAGAACTTGTGCCTGAAAATGTTGTAACTACTTACCTTATATGACCAGTAGTTATATTAAGAAAAGAAGTTGTTTTCAGGGTTCTGTCCTGAACTTCTTCCTACACAGAAATTAAAAGTTACTCTTATTTCAAATTTGGACTATGCATTCATAGACAGTCATCTCAAAAAGCAAGTTCATCACAATGATAAATCATGTTGATTAGCAACAAAGGGGACAAGAGCTAGAAGGAACTAAATCTTTGTATTCTAAGAATATCAGCAAAACCTCCGAATTTTTTTGCCCCCCAAACATTATGACTCATTTCTGTGTCCTGGCTATATTCAAGGATTCCATAATCGCATTTATGATAATATTTTTATTCTAAATATTTAGCATTGACACGTACAAAAGGCATAGATTAAATACAAAGCATGCAAGCAGAAATCAATTTGGCTCTCACTAGCTGATAGTTGCCTGTAAAAATATTAATCCATGCAAGTATTTTAAGTGTATGCAGTCCATGCAAAATTAACATTGACATCTCCAGATATTTAACATTCAAGGGTATTGGTGACCTTGCCCTTTACACCTACTGCCTGCCACCATATATGCACATACAGCTGATAAGGAAAACAATTCCAACAAAAGCAGTAATATGTTACCTTGGAGATCCAGGATTTCTTTAAATGTGTCCTAAAAATAAACACACATTTTATTAAATGCTAATTAGAATGTATGCATTAGAATGCTGCCCATATAAATAGAAGCCTTATCAAAGCAGCAAAGCTGCTCATGCATTTAAATACATCAGTGAACAGCTGAGAAGGGTTCACAGAGCTCAGCCCTTGCACTGCTCCCCACCCAGCCGGGCCCCACTGACACAGCCCCACCCCCAGCACCAGCACAGCAGCCAGCACTCCCCAGCGTACCTGCTCAACCCCAGCGAGTCTCTCGCTCTGCTTTTCTCCTCACTCTTCTCTCTGTATCTGTCACTGATTTTACTAATCAGTGATTTGGCTGCCTCTGCCATTTCTTTAGACTTTGGTTTCTAGAAAAACAGTTTAAGACAGCTTTGAACCCATCCAACAGGAGAACAAAGCTGCAAGCACAACTTCAGGTTCCAAGTAACCCCCTAAACTACAATAAATGTCTTCTAGATGTACTAAATTACATTCCTTGGCAAACCATTTCCCCCTGCATTGCCCAAACAGTGAGCAAGGAAACATGAGTTTAGCAGATATTTTCCTTTAAGTGTTGTGGGTTTGGGAACTGAAACATTCAAAAGTGAGCAAAGA
Source organism: Xenops minutus (assembly GCA_035221455.1). Lineage (NCBI taxonomy): Eukaryota > Metazoa > Chordata > Aves > Passeriformes > Furnariidae > Xenops > Xenops minutus. The sequence goes on along the minus strand of JAWWEE010000051.1, from coordinate 10,728,300 downwards.
AGTGCATGAGAAACACAGGTTGGTGCTTATTTAAGAATTATTTGACAATTCTCTTAATTGCAAGGCAAAGAAAGAAAGGCAAGAAACTCACAGCCTTGGATAGCTTTGGATTTGCAGTCTCTTTTCTGAGAACTTCAGCTTCCCCTTTGGCCAGCTCAGCATGCAAAGATGTCTCAGCCACTTGAGCTGAAAGAAATGTTTTAAAGAGTATTTCAGTACAGTTTCAATATTTTTCCCTTCTGTACTTCACAGTTTCTGTTCCAAATGATTAACACTCTGACTGTCCGCTCGGTATCGTATCAATTACATTTTCTTGCTTCTCTTTTTTTAGTTTATCTGGAGAGACACTTCAGAAAGCTAATTAATGCTTTTTGTTTCCCAGCTCTTTCACTAACAGTAGAAAAGAAGACAGGATGAAAGCAGCCCAGCTGAGAGGGAACAGTTAATGTGATCTGTTCTGAAGAGTAACAGCTAACACATGTGAACATAACCTGGATGGGATGTACGTGCCAAAGGTGGATTTGGCTTTTGCTTGTCCCCAGGGGTTCCAGTCTTCTCAGGAAGAGGACAGGGTCTTTTCTTCCGTGTTTCAGTTTTGTCAAAAGAACTCTCCAAAAGACCAGGCAGCCTAAAGACAACACCATCTTACTGTCATTGCATTGCAGAAAGTCACTCTCCATTATAGCAAACATGCTTCATAAAATAGGAAAAGAGTGGTATCTTACACATATCAAAGCATTTTACATTGCAACAAAATTTCAGTTCTGGTAACACTTGAAAATACTCCCTTCCAAGGGAGTGACAACACTGAATTCTTTCCTTATACTTACAAAGGTTTGCTGGTTTTCCCAACTGGCTGAGAATCAGGAACAATATCAAACACTTCATCTAAATGAGACATTAATTTGGTGTCAATTACTATGGCAAAAGAAATGGACAAAATTAAAATAATGTTAAAAGTAAGGATTAGCAATGCTTGTAGAATTACTTGCCCAAAGTTTGCTCTTCTGGGGCCTCTTGTATACGTTTCAAAACTTCTCCAGCACCTTTTTGCTATAGTGGAATAACAAGCAAAAGGAAGTATTAGCATAGAACTATAAGCAGTATAACTTCATAACTCATACTTTCCCTAATAAAACATGAAATTTTGTTTTATTTCATGGAAGTGCTGCTGCAGTACCTTTTCATGCACTTTTGTCTCATTTCTGGTATTTGACCTCCCAATGTGTTCTGTTTCAAAAAATTCATCGTCTAACGTGAATCTTTGCCACTTCTAAAAAGCACAGGAAGTAACACTGACAGTTACAGTCCATAAAAGCCAAAGAAGTAAAATTCTCCTAGAAATTGACACTTGAAATATTCTAAACCAAATATTCTCTAAAGCATGGCTAGATAAAAAATGTATCAGAATCCCATGGTGTGGGGCCTGACCTGACTCTGACCAAGACACACATTTAGAACCAGAAAAAAAATAAAAATGTTACTTTGTAGTCATTGTTCAACTGGAACAGAAGCAAAGACACTCAAAACCATACTTGAAGTGCAGTTCAGTGCCACCCATGTAGTGTTTTTTTCATCCCAGTGAATGCCTGATCAAAAATGCACTGAAACTACTGCTATAAATGCTCTAAGCTGAGGGGTTCACATTTCCCAGCTGTAGCTGGATGTATTGCATGCTTTCTGAGTATTGCCATGCTGCTCAATCAAGTTGAGATTCTGTGCATGCACCTTTCTCCCATTATAGACAAAGGAAGAACTGAGAGTGCAGTAAAAGCAAATTCATTCTGGAGTCAGAACTGATGAGTGAAGGCAAATTTTAGCTAATTAAGAATTCAGTCTGACTTTAGACATACTAAACCTGAAATCCAGAGGACAAGAAAACATTATGCAACAATGTCAAACCCACTGTTTTCTAAAAGCGAGTTGCTGACTGTAATACTCTAGCTCTTTAAAATCTCAATTAGGAACAAATTAGAATAAATATTAATGTTACTCTAAGTAAAAGACTTAGCTACAGAGGACATGCATACTCCAGAAGGTTCCTTTGTTCTGGTCTCATTTGTGGCACTACTGTCAGACCTTTTCGTGGAGCTTGTCATTTCCAAAGGCAATTTAAACCTCCCTTTAAAAGGAGTGGCTGGAACAAAGCAAAGACATGTTAGAATTCCACCACTGCTTCCATTACCATTACTATGCTGTCTGGCCATCAGTAGGACGAGTTTTTGCCCCTGAGCACAACAAAAGTTGGTTAAGTGTTGATACCAACACATTATTTCTCTTGATTTCACCTATGTTACATAGAGATTAAGAGCTCACAGAGTGTGGATGTCTGGAGGCAAAGCCTCCAGACTCTGGTAGAAAAGAGTTGGTCACTTTGAAGACTTTACTGTGAGATACTTTTGCTTGCTCAGCCTGAACAGCTGCCCAAGAGCTGCAGGACAAATGATAGGGAACCTTCATGCAGCCACTGCCCTGTACCATGCCTATGGACCAGGCCCAAGCAGCCCAGTTTAAAAATTCCAAGTTTAAAGCATCTGCTCAGGAGATTTTACAAGTTCTGCTTTTCATTTCCAGCTCTGCCAAGGATCACAGTTCATGCTTGTGTTTAAAAGACAAGTTATAGTATATTTTTACCCTGCTGGTACTTGCAAACTTACATGTGCTAACAAATGTCAGTGGACTCCTTGTGGAAGAAGTTCTTGTGGTTCCAGGAACGAGCACAGAGGCTTCAGATACTTTCCTTGTACGAGATGGGGTGATCTTGAGGGACAGAAAGAACTTGACCATCATACACTGATTTAAGGATGACAGCACAAGAATTTAGAAAATCTATTTCCAAGAGCCTCTTGACATTTTCCATTACTAGAATGGCAGCTGCTGTTGCTGCAGACATCAATGTAATGTGATTTTGATGCAGTTCCCTTTTTGAAGAAAATTCCCCCAAATGCTTGCATTGCATAATGCTTGAACAGAGTATTTTTCAACTGAGATCAGTTTTCTAAATTCTCAATGAATTATGGACAAATGCTGTCCCTTATTCACAAAGGAATTCCCTAGGGATTCTGTAACAAGCTGAACAGACACAGGTTTCCTGGAGCACTGCTGGCAGGACACTCCCAGTTCCACCAGGAACACACTGTTCCACCTCTTCCCCCTCCTCAGTATTCTCCAACAATTCCTTCTCATTTTTGTCACATTATTAGAGTTTCAAAATACAAATGAGAGATTTTTTTGCCAAAGGATTTTTATAGCTCTGTCAAGTCCCAATCAAACCCCATATTAACTATATTCCAACTATCAAATAAGAAGGAGTTTATATTATTAAATATTATAAATATTTAAATTAATTTGTATGTTTTCTCTGATCCTTTTTGTTTTGAGAATCTCACTTACTTTGGAGGAATCACCTCTGGGGTTTTCTTCACTGTTATTTTTATTCTGAGTCCTCAAACTTCCAGGAAGTTGCTGAGTTTTGTTCTTACTGAGTTTCTCCTTCTCTTCAGATTTTTCTTTCAAACCTGGTGACAGCTGGCTTTCTGGTACCAGAACCTATATAATATTTTCATTTTTTTTGATTGCAGACAACATTTGGATTTTGGTTTATATTTACACAAACACACAGAGCAACTTCTTTACCCTCAGTAACACATTCCTCACTGTAGATTTTGACAAACTTCAGAGGTTACAGACTTTTAGTTTGAAAAGCCTCCACCTTAAGTGCTATTTTCACTAAGAAGGATGGGTTACCAAGTCATAGTTCACATAAAAGAACTTCCCCTGTGTATATCTGTCTGATTTATCCTATGATTTGGATATGAATAGCTCCCAAAAATACATATATACATACTAGACATCACTTGCTGACTTTACACTTATCTATACTTAGAGATATTTTAAGAGTCCTTGTTTCTACCATAAATTAGCAAATAATCCAACCAAATATACAAACCCAAGCTGAGTGGAATCCAATACCTGTGATCCACTTTCATCAAAGAGGACATGTACAGCTGTTTTGGCAACTGATGCAGTCTGCTTCTTCCCCACATCCTACAAAGGGAGGAACCAGCCTTGTAAAAACAGACTTCTGCTCTTTTTTTAAACAAGAAACAGAAAATCCTTCAATGAGAGAACGTGTCTGAACTCAGATTAGAGAGGAAAAGAAATGCTCCAAGTTCACAACAGTTGAATTCCTCAGCCAGTCAGATCTCAGTTTGTTATAAGCAGGAAGGACTAAGCTATGGCTTGCTAACAATTTTTTCCTAAATGAGTAAATTCCTGAGTGTTAAGTGCATTAAGAACATTACTTTGGAATCAATTAAAACTACTCGAAAAGATGTTTCAATCTTACCTTACATTTACTAAATCCATAAATCTTTCTGGTTACGTCTTTGATTTCCAGGATGGAATCAAAATATAAGGAAAATTTCTCTCCTTCCAGATCACCCACATTCATTGGGCTTTTCAGATCTATTGTTAATAATTTCTTGGAATCTTTTTCTGGACAAAAACAAAATCAGGAAAGTTTCTTCATTACAGTTTAACAACATCTTATATAATGTTTGTAAACACATGACACTTATGTTTAGCCACTAAAATGTATGTTTTAATTCACTCTAACCTACAGTAAATTTTATTAGTGAAACAATTCAAGATTCAATCTTTCAGAAATAATTATTCTATATATTATTCCCCAGAATTTTCTTTGAGGGTCATTTACCATAGCTGCAGATAAATTACAGGTATTTATTACTCTAACTAGTTTAAAAGAAATATTATTAACTGTCACTGCCTTTTGCATTATTTTATATTGAAATAACTAACAATTTTTAAATTATTTTCATACAAATCACACCTGCACATCCAAAATGCAAATGTGACTGCAGTGCAATTTTATGCCTGGTAAACACAGTTCCTGCAATATTTTAAGTGAGATTTTGCTTTGCTGAGAATTGAGCCAGCCCTTCAGGACTAAGGACTTTGAAAAGCCAAGTCAGTGAGTAACAGAAGGTCCCGTTTCTGAGTGCAAATACCTTCGAGGCTGTACGTGTCTACCTCTTCTTCTGGGATAATCACTGTTTCCCACTGGTGACCCTTACAGGAAAAACACATTTTTACAGATAGAAGATTGTTGTATTACAAATGAATGAAATGCAGGGATCAGAAAGCCATGCAGGGAGGCCAAACTTTCAACTTTTTAAGTCTGTCACAAGGAGTGACAAGGAACAAATGCTTCACTATTGCTCACGTGTGCATATGTGAAACTGTTTCCAAACAGCATTAGAAACTCATTACCTTGAAATTATTGCATACAAATATGTACAGCAGATCTGGATTTTTCCCCCCTCCACACTGGAATAAGTTCAGCATGTTGATGTAGGGAACAAATCTGATGCACTTGAGAGAATGTGGATCTGCTGCCTCCAAACAATCCAGTGTGAGAGGCAACAGTCACTTACTGCGTCATCTGCTGCCACGTAGAAAGATATGCTCCTGCTCCCAACATTGAAATCAATCCAAAACTCTTCCAGATTTTCATCCTGTGGGATCTGGAGCTAAACCAAAGAAATTGGATAAAGAGTAAGAGCAGAGAGCACTGATTTAGAGCAGCTAAAAGCTTTGTGTGTCTCACAACTTTCAGCACGTGCCCACCTGAATGCTTCTAGAAAAAATAATTTCTTACCTTACCCCTGTTTTTTCTTAACTAGAAGGCAGAGGAACTTACCTCATACTTATCAAGAGCTGCTGATAAACATGGATATGTAAAAACCCTGTAAGAAAAGGATACTTTTCTAGTATTCCACAACACTATAAACTTTGCATATGTGAACATAGCAACTGGACTGTGTTTTCCCAAACTTTAGAGACTTTGGAGACCAAGAGATCCCAGCACTCAAAACACAGCCAGGTTTTCCCCAGGAGGTAACAGGAAATTGAATCACAACAGAAAATTCAAAACAAGAACATTTATTAGCTGTAAAAAAATCAGTTTTACCTTCTTTTGTCTCCAAGCATGCCATTCACCTGGTTAAGAAACTTCCTGCAATCCTATTAAAACACAGACATTTCATAAAGGAATTGTGAAGTGGATGTTCACCTCCCTGACAATATTTTTCACATGACTTACTGTTTCAAACTCCGAATCTTTAATTTCTTTAAAGGCACTGGACACAAACTCCATGGAAAACCACTGGCAGGCCAGCTCTCCTCGCTGCTTCTCTGAGATCATCCTGCACAAAGCTTCTGTGATGGCTACCTGCATGTCATAGTCTGCAGCACAACACAGTGTACAGGAGCAGGGGGTTTACAGACATCACTGAGGTGGAAAAACACTAGGAGGGAACTGGTAAAAGCAGTGCTGAACAGTTCATATTCTAAATCACATCATACCCAAAGAGGTGACACATCAAGAATAACCAGATAAAGAAGTATGGGAATAATGAGGAGTAAATGACTTATTTTTCCAAATGAAACTTCAGCCAAACTTTCCAGGGCTGTCAGAGCCACACCAGGTGCATCAGCAAAGGAAGGAAGTTTTCAACTTTGCCCTGTGTGAGCTGGGAAGTTGTTGGATACCAAAATGATCCTTAGAGCAGTTACAGTGGTGCTGCACATGGTCAGTAGTTCACCAGCCTCAAAGATTGACTTCCTATCATCTTTAGCTATTTTAAATCTTAGATGCTAGAGAAGACCTGAAAACTTCAGTGAGTTACTCCTACACTGAACACACTGAAACATTCCAGTTTGCAGATTGTGTCCATGCAATATTTGTATTTTTCAGATGACTCAATCACCACATTCTGTAGCTTCCAAATGTCTTCCCTGTTTTTTTTAATGGCTCTGCAGCTAGTTTGTAAGAAGCTCAATCCTAAATTAAATCCCATGCTCACCTCCAGCATCCAAAATTCTCCTCCCCATTTCACTCCTGCCAAACAAAGAACCATTGCATCAGAACATGACAGCAACACAAAGTACAGGAAAAGTTAAATTACAAACTTTCAGTGCATGAGACAAAACCCTGATTGCACCAAATTATAAGATTTCAGAGGGCTAAGTCTGCTGTGCCAGGGGTGTAAATCTGGAAGTACTACTGGGGAACAGAACCACCTGATACACACAATTTTTATTCTATTTCCTTTTTTTGAAGCACTGTAAAACCATTTCCCAATGCGAACTGCCTGCCTGTGACTGATCCACTGTGCATTTATGCACATTTTTATAAGAAAGAGTTTCATTCTTTTATGACAACTGGGCTGAGAAGAAGCCTGACCCAGACTGGGAGAGAGGAAAATTCAGGTTTGTACTGAGAATATCTGCCCACAGTCACTGCCCCAGACAACCCAACAGTAAATGCAGAAGGTAGTTAAACAGGGATCAACCAAACTACACAAACTATGAACTGCCCTCCCAGCCCTGCAAATGATGCAATGAGATAAAAATGAGACTGAAATTATTTACATGACAAGTAACATCTCCTTTGTAGAAAATATCTTTTTCTTGGCATCTCGAGGGATGTTGTCAAGCATTAAATTCAGTTTTCTTACTACCTAAGGAGAGTGAAAAAAGAAGTAAGATGAAATAAAAAGTTTGTTAGGTTATTCTTGAGCCCCTGTAATATATTTCATACCACTGAAGTAAGCAACATGCTTAAAAAACTGCAAAACAAGGCAAGACAACAAGTTCTATCTGACCTGAAATGGTATTTATCTTAACACAACTACCTCAATTTCAATAGCTCACATTAGTTTTAATGTGAACATTAGTTCTTAGAGGGTTATGTTTTTCTAAATTAAACCTGCAAATAAGAAACAAACTTGCAAAGCTAGAATTCTGTCTGCAGTTGATTGCTGAGCTAAAGTAACCTTCAATTTGCATTAAAAAGCCTTTCTTTTGGGGCTTTAGCCTTTACAGAAGACTTTCATGTTCCTTTCCCTTTCTTTAGAGGGAAAAGAAAACCTGACAAACTGAGGTTACTAAAACAAATGGGAGAAATTTGGAGTGTACTAGAAGGGATGCAGATTTCCTGCAAGTGTCTAAAGAATTTACAACCAACAACCTTAATCCTATTTATAGCAGTTGTAATAGAGCACATTATTTCCTTTCTCACCAGAATCTTCATACGACTTTTGTAATTTACTCTCCAAATAAAAAAATCAGAGTTCAGCAATCTGAAAAAGGCCAGCATATAAATAACAACAAACATTCCCAGAGAAACATTAAACAACCTTCTGGTCCTTAAGCACTACAATATTCTCTTTTTTGTAGTATCTGCCTTCACAAAGCCTGTTAACACACGAACCACCAGAAACTGTTGCTTAGAAAGAAGAATGTTTACCTCCTGCTGAACATAAATACTAATTCTTACATCCGTGATGACGGAACATGTTCTCAGAACAAAGTTTTCTAGTATTTGCATTTTCCCTAATAAACAGGAGAAAAATAAATTAAAGAGTTGTCAAGAGTGTTTTAGGGTGCCCCCTCATAGACACTTGGGAGATTCCTTTTCATTTAGAACTAAAATAGTCTTTCCTTCCAGGATTACTGCTATTTAAAAATAAGCAGCTTAAGCACCATGGTTAAATGTAAGAGAGAATAGTTCAATTTATAGTAAATATTTATATTATAATTAGTCCCACCCTCATTACACATGTTCTCCTCTGAACTCCCTTGCCTCAAGATGTTATTTTATCACTGATAAAGTGTCCTGAGAGAGACATTTTAAACCATCATATGTGGTGTCTGTGTTTTTAAGCTCACCTTCAGGTCTGCTATCACACACAGCCTGCAATAAGAAACAAAACACATCACTTTGTACAGCAAATATAACAGCAGAAAAATCAGGCAACATGCACCTGAAGGAAGTCATCAAACATAATTCAGAGTTTGAAATTATTTCATCCTTAGCAAAGAATATAAGAGAGGAGTTCTACTACCAAGTGTAGTTTCCCACAATTGTATTTCTGTTAAATTTACTGAAATAATTTCACCAATGATAAAAATTCTTATGAAAAGAACTAAACTCACAGATCTTATAAACTTGGGGCCCTGGATTAGCACACCAATAATTTATGTAATCAACATTTGATCAAGATGGATTTTTTTAACTTTATTTCGTGATGCCAACTATGAACAGAAAACAAGTATGAACAAAGGCAAACTGTTTATCCCAAAAGATTCATAATCTATTTCAGAAAACATCAAAACACTAACTTTAGAGAGATACTAAATAGAAACACATTTGAAAGTCTTTTTGTTGCTAAATTAATAGCAATTATTATGACAAATTTTATTATCAAGATATTTTTACCAGCAACACGTTGAAGAAATCCTCAGCCAGACTTGTAAGCATTTCACTCTTTTCATTTCCTCTGAGGATCAAAATTCCTTTTAACTTTTCAAACCAATTGACCATGTAAAGGGAAAATAAAACAATTTTAATAGCCTGGAAAAGGACAACAGTTTGTATTATACTTAAGAAAAACTACACATCTTGTAATTGTTGTAAGTGTATCTAAATTAATTATACAATGCATAATTTGCAAACCCCTCACTGTGACAGAGCAGCATCACTTTATGAGGTGTCACTTGACAAAGCACATTCAAATGTGATGCTTTTTGCAAAGTTATGGGAAATTCTTGATTCTGAAACAATCAAGGACCAAATCAAATACTGAGCTAAGAATTACTTATGCACTTGATTAACTCTTATATCTCTATGTAGAAGTTCATATATGTTTTATGGTTTTACTTATCCTTCCAACAAGACCGTATTTGATCATTGCTGGGAGCCCATCTTCTCCTGCTATGCTGATTCTCTCCCCACATTTCTGGAGAGCGTTTAGTAAAGTAGAAACGCCTTTGACTTCTTGTTTGTCAAGTTCCTGAAAGTGAAATTACAACAGAAACTTTAGTGCACAGTTCTAAAAGAACCCCTCTTTAATTAAGCAGATGCCTTTTTTGTTCTCAAAAGGCACCTTAGTTGCAGGTTGAAGGAGGGATTTCAAATCAAGTGCTGATTTAAACCAAGGCAAATGAAAACATCTTTTTCAGACCATTTCAGTGCCAGTGTAGACAACTGTGATGCAATGATTACATTACCCAACACAGAAGCTTGTCTAATTTGTTGACAAACTGCTTGCTGCATTTGTAAGAGACATTGTCAGAGTCTTCTGTGGCCAGAAACTTTTCTAACAACTGGGAATCTTTTTTTCTTGTAGCTTCATCAATTAACTTTTCAAACTGTCAAGAATAAAACAAAGCAGCTCTATCACTGTATGCTTAGCACTGCTACAGAGTTAATAGATTTGAAGTAGGTTTTATGCATTCATCTGCTGCATTGGAAGCAAATATCCTGAATCACAAAATAATCAGATGTAAGACCTAAAGAACAAAACATCACTTCTAATACCTTAATCATGCAAATACTTATGCACCAGGATTTTAATTATTTGCCAGTTTTCCTCAACTGGTTTTTCTTTCCTCGTATTATAACTACATTCCTACATCAGTGTTCATTGTGTTAATGCCCCTTCCTTAGGGGATTTAATATTTTACATTTCTAAGTTAACTCAACTATTTTGCCCCCCTATTCTTTCTAAATCAATTATACCCAGATGTCAACATTTTGATCTTAAGTATCACCTCAGCTGATACATCTGTGTCAAATGCACACCATTTATTTTCATAAATAAAAACTTCCAGTTTTGCTTGCTTTCTACCCACCCCCTTCACACTAATTTATGGCAAAGGAAAAATTGCATTGCCACACTACAGATTTTACTGGTAATTGAGTACCTGAAGGGGTGTTTTAAGCTGGTAATTAAAACAATCAATACTCGTGTTCTGGTCCATCAGCACATACCTGCATCTCAGTCCTGGCTGTCATTTTTGCAAGTCACCAACTCAGCTGTGTAACAATGGAACAATTGTCACTTAGACTTCAAACAGGTTTCACAAACACATCAGTAATGAGCCAAAACACATCAAAATTCCAACATTTCTCACTGGTATAAATGCACTAACTAACTGGGGATAAACAACTGCTGAAACTAAAAGGAGCAGAAGGAATGAGCAGTTTTGTGGCTGGGGGCACAGAGGGGCCTCTCAGGATATTCCAGTGGGAAAAGAGCACAAGGATGGCCAACACCAGGTTATTCAGGGCAGGTGGGTCAACAGCAGAGCTCCATAAGGGCCTTTCTATAAAATGGCAGCTTAAAGCACTTAACAAAACTATGAGAAACGACACAGGGAAAAAGCCTTCTGAATTACACACAGTGACAAGCTCCCAGGTGACAGTCTCCAGCAAAAAGCAAGACCTCAGGAAGTTTTCTGGAAATAAGTATCTTAGTACTCAACAGCAGGCAAAGTATTTTCTTTGCTTTAGCATGTAATAAAAAACAACAAACTTGTTCATGTTTTGTACAAATTAATCTACATCAATCCATGTACAGTCACAATGGGCAATTTTGGTCTCCCCATCCCAGAAATTACACGGACAAAGCAAAAGGCAATAGTGATGAAACACGGGGAATGACTTATGTAGAACAGCACCTGGGAACACGGGCTAGCCTCTTATGTACTGCTAACCCAGAACTGACCCATACAGGGAGGTTTTACATTAGGTTTTCCAAGAGAAGGGAAAACAGAAGGCTCTGCTGAGGCCTGTGCTGGCACCTCACAGCGCTCGCGTCTGCGGCAGAGGGTGAAACAGAACCCCCTTCTCGACAGGGGGGACCTCGGCCCCAAAACACGGGAAACCCTGGAATGTCCCTCAGGAGGTTCGGCCCTGAGGGGACACGGCTCCGGCACCCTCGGCCCGGAGAGGGGACAGACACGGGCACCCACAGCCCACAGGGGACACAGCCCCCACAGGACACAGTTTGTCCCCCCTCAGCCCCCAGAGGTCACAGCCCCGACACCCTCAGCCCCCATAAAGGTCACAGTTCCTACACCCTCAGCCCCGGCCCCCTCAGCCCCAGAGGACGCAGTCCCTACACCCACACCCACAGCGCCCTCAGCCACAGAGGCCACACCTCGCACAGCCCCAGAGGACGCAGTCCCTACACCCACACCTCGCACAGCCCCAGAGGACACAGCTCCTACACCCACACCTCGCACAGCCCCAGAGGACACAGTCCCTACAGCCACACCTCGCACAGCCCCAGAGGACACAGTCCCTACACTGATTAGGTGTTGAAAACCAT
>JAWWEE010000051.1:10683416-10706563 GCA_035221455.1 Xenops minutus | reverse complement strand
CCTCCATCTCTCCATCCCTCCCTCCCTCCCTCCCTCCATCCATCCCTCCATCCCTCCATCCCCCCCGGGCACTGCCTCCCTGGCGCTCCCTCTCTCTCTGCCCCATCCCGGTGCGGTTCTGCAGCCCCCGGTGCCCTCCCTGCCCGCTCTGCCCGGGCCCACGTGGAGGGAGCCGTGTGCCCCAGTGTGAATAGACAGGGACATCAATATGTGTAAACAGCAGTGCAGTGACAGCAAAGGGGGCCAGGAGAGCTCCGGGTCTCCTGTCGCATCTGCAGAGCCGGTCTGTGCACCCCAGAGCGCTCCCCTGGCTTGGGAACGCAGCTCCTGGGAAATAAGAGTGCCACAGACCCCGCTCTGAGTGTTTGCAGCTGATGAGCCGCTTGCTTTTGGAAAGAGGAAAACGAAGGAAAAATTAAGTATTTGGCGCAAAATTTGCATACATGAATATTGCAAGAGCGCGTTTTTGTGACACAAAACATGACGGCTCGGCAGGCGCAGAACGGGGCGGGTGGAGCGTCTGTCCCGGGAATTTGGGAGAGGGGACATCCGCCCCGCTGGGCTGTGACACCGGCTCCGGGCAGTGCCGGGCACTGCGAGTGCCTGGTGCGGGGTGCGGAGGGTGCTGGGGGTGCTGAGGGTGCTGAGGGTGCTGAGGATGCTGAGGATGCTAAAGGGTGCTGAGGATGCTGAGGGTGCTGAGGATGCTGAGGGTGCTGAGGATGCTGAGGATGCTGAGGATGCTAAAGGGTGCTGAGGATGCTGAGGGTGATGAGGGTGCTGAGGATGCTGTGGGTGCTGAGGGTGCTGAGGATGCTGAGGGTGCTGTGGGTGCTGAGGGTGCTGAGGATGCTGAGGGTGCTGAGCACATGACACTGCACAGCAGCTCTGGTAGCACTGCCAACCCCCAGGTAATTCCCTGGACTGGGAATAGTAATGAATGATGCTGGTTCCCATTAAGCGAGTGCTGGAGGAGGGGACAGCGTTTTCCAGTAGCTGACTGTGTTTATCTTCCTGCTTTAAAAATAGAATCACACTGGGAGGATTCTGTTTGTTCCCAGCATCTCTAGGAGGTGGTGATGCCTGCCTTTGATACTCTGTGTCCTGCAAACCCAAAAGGCTGGGGGCGTTTGAAGATCATGTGAAAATAAAGGTGCAGATACCCTTGACAGAGAGGAATAATGGGACCAGGCATTCAAGAGTATCCCTTATTACTGCACAGAGAGGCACAGCAGAAGGGAAACCACAGCCACACCAATGAAAACCACAAAGGAATGGTAAAGTAAGGAAATGAATTTCTCTCTTTGTAGTTCCAGCAATGTCACAATGCTGCAGATTAGTTCCTAAGTGCCTGGCTGAACTGCTGGGATTGCCCTGCTCTCCCCGGAGCCACAGCAGCAGCAGCAGTGATTGTGCAGGATGATCATGCAGGTCACAAAGTCACAGAGGTGACTGCAGCAATGCTGGAGGCATAAGACATAGTTTCGTTCTTTTAGAAGCTCATGAATTGGTGAAATCAGGCTTTTTAAAAAACAAAATCTGACTATACTGACATAAAAACTGAAACCCAGGTGTACATGCTGGCAAATAAACTGAACTGCAGTCAAGCTAAATTAGACAGGGAGGGCACAGTTTGCTTGTTCCTGTTTTGAAACTGTATTTTAAAGCTTTCCTATTTAAAATCAGCAAAATTTCTTGTTTGTAGAACAAGCACTGTTTTCTGGTTCTTACAGAATATGCTGATTTATTTATGCTGTGTGCTTACACAGAAATGTGTCTGCTTTAAATGAGGAGATATGTGTTTTAGTTTTAAGCTGCCCAGATCAGCCATACCATTCTTTTGTTTACACAGGAGTTTTTTCTACTACAAATATTCTCCCAACCCCATTGTAACATGAAATAGTGAGTTTTGTTTGTGCCTTTTGTGCAGTAGTTTATATTGATGTCAGAGTATACATTATGCTCCCTGCTGAGTTCCACTCCCTAACTTCAAAGGAATAATTATTCAAATTTTATTCACAGTATGCAAATGAGGAAGACAAGCAAGATTTCACTTGCTGTGGCCTTTATACTGTACTTTGTTATCATTAATTTTGTTAAATTGCAGTTTCAGGTACTACAGAAATCTGTAGTTAAATATCTGCTCTCTAATATCTATTATTTATTATCCCCCAAGTAATTTTGGAATGCTCTGGCAGAGGATTCTATGTAAGGGCTACATTCTATTATTAGATCAGCTGATAGAATTATTCACTTTTGCATTAAAAATAGTATTAAGAATACAGCAGTGCATTAGTAGTATAAAAGCAAAAAGTGACCATTGCAGAAGTCTGGTGAACTTTAAGAATAGTTGCAATCAATCCTCTTTTCTAAACTCAATTGCATTCTAAGCTTTTAATGTATTTCCTTTCTGATACATGTTGATATATGTATATATGATATGTATATGTCCTTTCTGATGTATGATATAAATGTCATATGTGTTGTTATTTGTAAGTGATATTCTGTTCAATCCTTGCTAGTTACAGTAATGGAAAAAGCCATCCAAGCACCAAAGGACTGAACAAACCAATTTCTCATGTGAAACCTTCTCCTGGAAGATTAGGCAAGAATGTATCAAGTGCCATTGAAAAGGTAAATAATCCCATTTTTAACATAAAAAGAGTACCTAATTTAAGTCAACTTCTTAATAACGTCACATATTGTCATATCTCTTCAGATTTCCCATGACACTCAAGATGGTAACCAACCAAATGTTTTTAAGAAGGGAAGAAGCCAGCTGGACAGCAACACTCAGGCAAAAAGGTAGTTGTATCTTCAGATTGCCTGTTTAATTTGTAGTCATTTCAAACTGGTTTATAGAATGCTTGTGATGGAATCACAGCTGCTGTGGAGTGCTTTTGACTTCACTGGCCCCAGAGTTCAGCATTTATGAGCAAATTTATGGTATCAATATGGAAACATACTCTCCTGCCTTAGTGAGTTCTTAGGAAAAAGCAGAATAAAATAAAGTAAGACAAAAGAAGCAGTAGTAGGCAGTGTTATCTCTACCATCAAGTATTAATTTTGCCTCATTACCAGTTTCCATGCCAGTTTTAGCTTCAGTCATGCCTTTGGAGGGGGTAGCAAGGCCTTTGCAAACTGATGCTCAAGGAATGAACCATTCTGACACGACCTGATCTTTGTTTCCACGCAGGACCCCGAGTGCCTGCCCGTGCCTGCCCAGCGTACAAGGACCAAAGAGGAGTCTCCCAGAGAGAAGGCAGAATGAACCTTTTCTGCACAGGATCCCTCCAAGCACAAAGGGCAGCACACAAGGAACCTTCTGTAGGGTTAAAGATGTCCCAGTGCAACATTTTTACTGCAGGGAAAAAGAACAGTTCGACAAGAAGCATGAAGAACATGTTGCTGGAGCTAGTCCAGGCTCTTCTAAATGGCAAGAAGCATCTGTAGGTGAAATGTTTCTGGATTTTGAATCAGTACAAATTATAAAAGAAGATGCTGAAGATGATAGTGCCAGTGACCTCTCTGATTCCGAAAGGATTCCCATTCCCCCCTCTCCCTGCACTCCACCAGAACTCATTCTCAGAGCTGAAGAAATCGATCCGGATTGTTTGGAACATGTCCCTGAGATGGGTTTTAAAGAATCCGAGTATTACTACCCAGACTTCCTCCCACCCCCTTTCAACTCGTGGGACTTGAAGCAGCTGGCCGTGTTTGTCCACGTGGAGGGTAGGACTGATTTCCGGCCGAAGCCCACGGGCTCTCTGGAGAAGTACCTGGGGCGGCTGGTGCAGCTGGAGTGGCTGCAGCTGCAGACCGTGCAGGGCGAGCGGGGCCGCGCGGCCAAGGCTCGGCCCCACACTGCCCCCGGCCCCAGCCGTGCCCTCAAAAGCCCCGCCAAAGGCAAGGCGCTGCTCAGCCCCTTGCCCAGCAGGCAGCCGGGTGCCCAGGATGGCGCTGCCAAGCTGCCCAGGAGCTCTTTGGGTGCCAGGGGGGAGCTGCAGTGGGAGGAAAGTGGCCAGGTGCGTTCTCCTGCGGGTCACCCCAAAGCGCCCGAGAGGACGGGGTGTGCAGCACCTTCCCAGAGACAGGCTGGAGGGGACACCAGGAGGGAACTGAAGAAGAAACCAGCTGCAAAGCAGCAGCTTCTCAATCTGCAGCCCACGGAGAACAGCTCTAAAATCCAGAGTGTTGGTAATGTCAGACCCCCCAGGCAAAGCGCGGTGTTCCACGGTGCAGCTGCTCCCATCAAAGGTTTAAAGACATACACGTGTACAAATCCAAAGAAAAATGGCAATGCCAGCAATCATGTTCCTCCCAAAAAACCAGCGGGGGACAGGAAACTAAAAACAAATGGCACGAAGCAAACGTCCCACAAATTCAAGTGAAGGAGAATTCAATTCCTTAGTAAACGTTGATGCTTTTGGCCAGTGCAGAAGGGTTTTCTTCATAGGAAGATCCCAGAAAAAAATATGTTCATTCTGAGTCAGCACTGTTCATTTCTATCCATTTGATCCTAAGCCAGCAAGGCCAGCAGGAAATCTTTTCCCTGAAGGCAAGTGTCTTCCATTGGTCCTTCCTCAAAAACATCTCCAGTTGCTCAATGAAGATAACAATGGCACAGGGTGAAGTGTAGGGAAATATATAATGTCCTATTTGCACCAGTCTGTTGAAGCCTGTGCTGTTCCATGGCTATTTGAGGGAATGGGGTCCATGCTCTTTCTTCTTGCTGTTCTATGGGAAAGGTTTGATGGTGGTGTTTTCTGATTTTATATAAAATAATGGAGCCTGCTATCTATGCAAAGTCAACTCTAATTCTTCACAGAAGGTGATGAATATGATTTTTTTGATGAAATAGATACTATTTTTTTCAGAGAAGAAGAATGGAGATAATGTTTTGAAATATTTTAATGCAGAAAGGATCTTTTTAAGACAAAATATTAGGGAGCAGACAGCTTCAATAGCGACAGATTAAGAAAATGGAATGTGTATTTTTATACCTGGATTTTTCACTGTGTTTACAGATGGCTTTCCTGGAAGTTCATTTCGTAAGCCTTGATGCTTTTTGTCATTAGAGGAAATGACCAAATTTCAAATTGCACTGGGTATATTTGAGTAATGCAAAATGAGGGCGTTACCAGAGACTGTGCAGCCTAATTTGCAGAATGGGTGGCCTCTCAAAACCTAAAAAATAGACTCTTAGGGGAAGAATTTAAAGACTTTTGTAAGTTCAGGTAAAGATGCATTTTGGTACAGAAGATAGCTATTTTCAGTCACCCAAGATGACTATTATTTATCCCATGATTCAGCCCAGCTTGGCTTGTTTCAAGGTCTAGTGAGGTGACATATGGAAATACCGTGCAGAAGGAAATGGTACAACCAGGACTGGGTCCTGTCCTTGGACCCTCTGTCTTCTCTGGTGTCTCTGAGACACAAGGGAATACAAAGGACAGTTCAGAGAATATTCAGTTGTCAGTTCATCTGTTACAATTCCAACTCAATCACAGCAGCTGGGGACACAACCTTGTCTAGATTACATTCTAGAGGATGTTCTGTACTTTCATTTTAAAACAGAATCCTGGTCAGCACTAAGTTCCTCCTCAGCCACCACTCACAGTGGTCATGACAAGTGAGCTGAGGTCTGATGGACCAGATTCTGCAAGTGGATCCTTCACATTGTGAGAGAAAATGAAAAAGTAGCAAATCCTAGAGTACATTCTGTATATAGCTAAATTGCACTTCTCTTGGTGAGCTCATCTTGGTTTTAAGATGCTTAGCTGTTTCTATCTTTCATTGTGCCTACCAGATCTTCAGCTTTGTAAAATTTCAAAGCATGGATTTATATATATGTAGTTTAAAATGTGAGACTCTTAATCAATGTAGTAATAAACTATAGAGTATTTTACAGTACATAAAAACATTGCTCAGGAATAGTCTAAGAAATATTTTTAGTGGTTTTTTCCTAGTCTACTGGAGACCAAATGTGAAATTTTAAATGGATAAAGGAAACCAATGGAATAGTATCATATTTCCAGATTCAGTATTTGTGAAGTTCCAGTTAAAACGAATTGTAGTTGCATGTACATTCAGCTCTATGCAATTAAAGTGAAACTTAACCTGACATGTTCAAAAATCAAAGAAATTGGCTGTCTCAGAGAGGTGATGGACTCTGAGGATGGAACTGAACACCAGCAGCTGCAGAGGACCAGCACATTCCATTGCCACTCGTTCACCCCTTTGTTTTGCTTCAGTCTCATCACTTATTTCAGGTTTTTAGATGAAAGGTTCCTGCAGCCAGTGCTTGTATTTCAAGCTCTGGCCAAATTCTGCAAGCCTGCCTTGGTCAAGTTTTCCTGATTCACATTCACAGGAGGGGAAGGTAGTAGAGCTTCTCTTGCCATAAGCAGGATTTTAGTGCACTGTTCTAGTTCATTGTTATAAGCACAAAAAGTAAGGTGAGCAGGATCCAGGCAATAATCAGAATAACATTGAAACAAATTCTGTTAGATGCAGTAATTCATTTAGAATGTTGTTATATGTTACTATAAATTCGAATGTAATAGCACTGAGTGAATGCTAAATTTTCCTATGAAACCTCACTCTGTTGATGCTTTCCTGGGTTCTAAGGAGGGCATGCAGACCCAGGCACAGGTTGCATGGTCACTGCTTGAAGAGTGAATAAACAGCATTTCAATCAGAAACCAGCTCAAGGTGACTGGCATTGAGACAAGTTTTTTTATCACAGAGGTGGGAAAGTTCTGTTTTAATGTAGTGCTTGTGGTCTGGTGGACATCAGGCTGTTGTTGGGGATAAAAAGTCAAGCGGGTGGAGGTGGTGATGCCACTTTTAATGACTCAGTCCTTGCTCATCATCCAGCTCTGAGTGTCATCTGGCCAAGTAAGTTTGTGTCATGTGATAATCACACCAGTCTCAGTTCTGTTCACTGATTTGGTATTTCTCCCGTTGTCTTTGTTCACTCACAGAAATAGAAATTCTGTGTTTGCCTCAACAATCAGCTCTTGGCCTGAGCAGACCTGCAAGGGTTGGATTTTATGCTGTTTCTGTTTTAACTTGACTGTGTTCTGGGCCTGCAGATAAAAAAGAGCTGCTTCTGTGGAGAGGAGTATGATTTATGTTTCCTTCATTTTCTATTGATGGATATTGTGTTTCGAAGCACTTCTGAATATAGCAGAAAAGTTTATTCCATCAAATACATTCAGTTTAAAGTTAATTAATCAAAAAGGATCCACAGCACAGTGTTTGTATGGCTAATATATTTTTTTTTTTACTCTGTTTAGCAATAAAAATAAGGCTGTGTGTCTGAGCCTGGCACTGGTGATGCCTCTTGAAGAACAAGTTGCTGTGATGTGAGATATTTAAAGAGAATGATTTATTTTTTTGCTGGAGAATGTCAAGGTTTAAAATTCTGCAGTATTACCTACAGAATAAATATGCTGTTTGCATTTTGGATAAACAGCCAGATTGTTCTTCAGTTGCACACCTATAAACTTGGAACAACTCAGTTGTTTTCCATTGAATTACCCTGTTACAAAGATGTGAACAAAGAGGATTTCACTCCAGTGTGTGTCAACTTTTCCTTAGTAATGCTGAACTCTATTTTTATTGTGTCACTGAGGAAACTTAGAGCAATACTGAAATCCATTGCTGCTCGTGTCCCTTCTGGGTTTCATTGGTTCTTTGAGGTGATTTTCCCTTCCATTTGCTACTTAAGGGATCTGGTTAGAAGTTTGAGGGAATGTTGACATTTATTAAGTCAGGCTGTGATACCTGTTTTTGGAGCTGAAATTTCTACAGTATGAAATTGCCTAGAATGTACTATTTTTTGCCTTATTTTAAAGGTGTTGAGCCTTTGTTGCTCCCATTTGCATTATTGGTTTTTCATCTGAAAAATAAACAGAGCACTCTGGAAGGACTGAACTCGATTAGCTGAGGGTTTACAGGCCAGCTTTTGATGTTGGTAATCATGTATTCCTATTTATTTGAAATGTTTGTGAATATTTTTGCTAGTAATTTCATTGGAAGGTGATCTTGTAATTCCAAGTTACTGTATATTTGCTACATTAAAAGTGAGATACTGCCTGTTTGGTACCGAGTTGTATTTTTTCCATCATCCTCGAGGTGGCATCTTGGGATCACTCTCTGAGAAAACTCCTGTACTGCAGGATGGAGCTGGAGCTCAGCAAAGCATTTCCTCTTGCTGAAAAATCCCTTTGCTTTGCTGGGTCTGCAATCTTTATGTTAAGCTTTATGAAACTCCTCTGTGAGATCCCACACAAGAATTTTACAAGCAGAACCTTCTTGCTCTTTGAGGTTTTGCTGGTTCTTTGAGGTTCCTAAACCCTCCAGTCCTTGCTGGTATTTGTGGGTCTCAGAAGATCCCTGCCCTTCCTCCCCACACTCACTGCTGCTTAAAACATCCTGGCCTATTTGACACAGTTTATTGCTGATCTTCTTGCCTGAACAGGAGATCACTTCTTCCCTAAGTCTTCCTTTTACAACTTCCAGAACACTAATTCTTCTCCAGTTCTAAAAGAGAATAAACCTCGTGCCCAGTAAAACCAATTCAGGAGAATGGGAAATGCTGTAAGAGGTGTTTCCAAAGCCAGGACCTTTGTCATACTCTTTGTTTGTTTATGTGGTTTTACAAGACCTAATTTTTTGACTTCCTGCTTCTTCATGTGTCTTTATTGTAACAGGGTGGGAAGTTCACCTCAGGTACACAAGTTCCTCCTGGTGTGCTGGCTTTTCAGTGGAACAGGCCACTCCACTGGTGTTTACAAGAGCTGCCAAATAAGCTCCTCCAGGAGCTGCTCTTGTTTCAAAGTCTGACATCACAGGAGGGCAGCACTCCTGGGCATGGCAGATAAAACCAGCTTGCACTGAATATAAAGCTGCCTGTTTACTTTTTGCAGATAATGGAGGACTTCCTAAGAAATGGTAAAAGGAGCCACGTGTTTACCTTTATTGCACTCGTGGCCCATTTATTGGCCACAGAAGTGGCAGGTGTAAACGGACTGAAGAAACCCAACACCACAGGAGCACAGAACTTTTCTTTGGGGCCAGTTTTACAGAAAGAACAGTTCATTTTTCCCCCTTTGACGAGGTGGAAACACTCCCAGTGGTCTGGGACAGCTCCTGGGGCTGGAAGCAGGTGGTAGAAAAGCCCTGGGCTGCAGGGAGTCATCACACAGCGTCCCACAGCGCTGGCTCTGCTGCCCCTGGGTGCTCCCACCTCCCCCAGCACGACCTTCCCAGGCTCGCCGTGGTCCCACTGCTCCCATGGGGCTGCTCCTCGTCCTGCTGCTCCTGCAGGTGGGTGTGGGCTCTGGGGAGGGGGTCTGGCTGCACGGGGGGCATGGAGGGGGGATGGAGCTTCTGGGGGGGTGACAGGATGGGAGGCAACAGGCAGAAACGGGACCACTGAACATTGCACCTGGACGGGAGGAAGAGCTGCACTGTGCAGGAGGCTGAGCACTGGAACTGGCTGTCCAGAGAGGTCATGGAGGAGTCTCCTTCCCTGGAGATACTCAGGCTCCATGTGCACACAACACCAAGCCTGACAGAGTTCAGGAAGCACTTGGATGATCCTCTCAGGCACATGGCGTGACTCCTGGGGATGCTCCTGTGCAGGGTTAAGGGTTGGGCTCAATGATCCTTGTGGGTTCCTTCCAGCTCAGCATATTCTGGGATTCCATGAGTGTGCTTGAGGGGACCTGCTTGGTCTAGGTCTAGGTCTAGGTTGGACTAGATGAGCTCCAGCGGTTCCTTCTGACCTTAACCACTCTGTGTGATTGTGATTCCCTTTGTCCTTGTGTGGTGCCTCCAAGACAGGTGTTCCTCTGTCTGGGGAACTGGGCTCAGGTCTCTGGGAAGGGGCTTTCCAAGGGTGGGAACCTCTGCTCCTCCTGCTTGGGATACTGGGGCACTCAGTCCTGGTGAGGGTGAGCCCAGTGGTGACCCTGCTGTCTTCATCATCCCCCCAGTAATTCAGTGGCATTTCCATGCGTGTTTTTGTGGGATTCGTGGTCCTCTCCTGGCTTGTTCCTTCCTAGCAGTGCCCATGGCTGGAATGGAGACAGCACTAGGGGGGAAGCCATAAAATACACAGTTAAAGCTCCCAAAATATTTAAAAGTGCTGCACATACTTAAGGGGAAAGCTTCTCCAGGGGGTCCAGCAGAGCTGAACCTGGAGGAAAGCTGAGGGCTGGGTTGAACCTTGCTGGATTTACACCACAGAGCTTACCCCTGGCTTTACAAGAGCTCTGCTGAGCAGCTCCAAGGCACTGCTGCTGAACCCCATTGCATGATAAGTTTAGAAGTACTTTGTTTCTTCAGGAACAGGTCATGGGCTAAAGGTCTGACCTTGGTCCCGGTCTGGGCAGGCAGAGATCTGGTTTGGTCTTGGAAATAATTGATGGGATGGGTCACAAAGCCCAGGATTTCTGAGGAAAGGCAGAGAGGTGTCCCCCTTACTTGTGAGATAATGGCGAGAGTGTCATTTGAGTCACAGTCCTTTGAGGTGAAAGATTTCCGGGATAAAGCAGTGTCTGGAGCTTGAGCTTATGAAAGGGCAAATCCTGCTAACATGAGTGCAATCACCATTCTCATCAATTTATTTTACTCATCTGGATTAGAGAGCTTCCTCCAGTGTTCACTTTCTGGTAAATCAGCTGTTTGGAACACTTTGAGTCACACCCTGGAATACTCCCCAGATTTAACTCATTTTTCCAGAAGCAGGTTTATGTCCTTCAATACCAGTAACTTCTAAAGGAGCCCAAGGCACAGAGGCCTTAAAAACTGGAGATACTTGGTTTGAGAAAAGCCACAGAGAAGGCAATCTGGGCTGGTATCTGCATGGATGCAGTGATTTGATGTTTCTGGGACTGGAATCGCCTGACCAGAGGAATTATAGCCCAGCTCTCATGCCATTTGATTGGAATGGGTTAGATGACATTTGTGGAGTTCTCAGGGTTAAGTACAATTCAATACAATACTGTCAAAACTGGATCAATATGTTTGTGTGAAGACAAACTCCTGCTGGCCAACACATCAGTGTTTTCTAGTTAACCAGCCTTGTCACATCCCCTTTTCTTGTTTCACAAGGTTACTGCTGCCAACAGCTTCGCTCAGGAAATTGAAAATCCCAGTTCTCGAGAGGCCATTCGAGGAAAGGGCATTCAGGTTTGTAGTCCATGTTATGTAACAGCAGATCCCCAGCAGCTGATGTGTGAACTCTGGCACTGAGCACACTTCTTTATCCAGCAGTGCACGGATTCTTCTCACTCACCCAGTCTGTGTCCTCTCCAGCGCACAAAAAGGGCCTGGATTATCAGCACCATTGCTGTCCAAGAGGAGGACAAAGGGCCATTCCCCAAATATGCTGGGCAGGTACAGCCTTTTCAGAAAAATTCTTCTTCAATAATCATTAAGTATATGCCACAGGTTGGACAATGAAATACTACAAGGAGGAGAGGGCAGGAGTCGTGCATTGAACAGCAACTTTTTAAAACACTTTCTTGGTCAAAGTTGTCTTCTTTACTCAGAGCTGGGCAGGGCTGTGGGGTGGGAGGGGTCCTGCTCCCTCTTTTGGGAAGCTGCAAAGGCACTCAGGGGGGAGAAGGACTATGGACAAGGGCAGGGAAGAGGGTCATGGCAGAGCAGAGTGGTGGTGCTGCAGCCCAGCAAGCTCTTGGCTTGGCTGAGACCAAGCCTGCCAGCAAGACCCCTCTGCAAAGGGAAGGCAGGCAGACAGAGGACTGGCCTCGAGTATTTTATATTCCTGTCCCATCTTCCCTGCTCACACTGCATTGTTCTACTTCTCCTTTCCAAAGCTGGGCAGTAAAAAAGCATTTAATGCATCACAAAAATACCTACTCAGTGGCCCTGGGGTGGATGAACCTCCAGAGGCTGGACTGTTTTCCATAGAAGACGATGCCAGTGTGTACGTTCATCGCAGCATCGACAGGGAGAAGACTCCAGCTTTCCTGGTAAGGCACTTTCAAAGAATACTTTAAACTGCTGCAAAGGTTAATTGCTTTTTTATGGCGAAATCCTTCACAAGAATTATCACATTATGACAATGTTAAGTGTTTTTTTAACCTCCATTTCTTATCTTGAACCTATAAATAGGTACTAAGTCGAGTGGCTCAGCAGAGAGCAGTAACTTTGTCATCACTGTTTATTATCAATCTCTTTGTTTGCGATTCCGTAAATATCCATGCACTTCCTTTCTGTTTTCTTTTTGGTATGACCCTTGATCATCCCCATAAAACTTAAGAGGTTGTCCTGAAATCCCAAATATGTTACAGCTATAGTGGCCAGAACACTGAGTTGTAAACAGGGAACCTCCTGAGCAGGAGAGTGGAAACACACAGTTATAAAGGACAGAAATCTAGATAATCCTGAGGAGCTGCAAGGCTGTATTACTGTAACTTTGCAGAAGAGGAAGCATATGTTTCTCCTTAAAAGCAGAAAAGTGTTCATAAGCAGTAACTGTAATGAAAGAAATGTGATAACGAGTGTATGAATGAAATATGTGAGTGTGGGTTTGTTTTCCTCTTGCAAAACATTTTCAGTTGTGGTCTCCTTATGTTTATTTTGTTTTATTTTATTCCTATTTGTGTCTCTGTGGATTAACTGTACCCAAATTAGAGTTTTCCATGTGGTTTGCTGTGCAAGGTCTTGCCTTCCATAATGAAAATTTAAATTCTGGAGAGCTTTGTAATCCCTCTCACTGAACACAACTGTTCCAGGGCTTGGTTTTAAAGCAGAACTAAGTTTAGCAAAGGAGGATTCAGCATTCAGAGTTGAATCCACTGCACATTCATGGATTTGGAGCCAAAATATCATAGAAAGGCAGCTGAAGAAAACTGCATGTGCTACTTAAATAAATACTCCAGAACTGGGAAGCACAGGTGGAAACATTGTTCTGTGTGGCCCCAAGGATATTTATGTATTTATATCAGGCAGCCTTTTTTAATAACCCAGAGCCAGCTCCTTTAGAAATATTTTTTTTTACTTTTGAAAGTATTATTTGATGCCCAGGATGACCATTATGAATCTGCTACCTTTGAAAGGTGAAATAACAACTTAAGCATGTGACTGAAAGCCAGTGTTGGCTAAATCTCCCTGCAACAGCTTCGAAATTGCAAGGTTTTTGTTCAATCCAGATACCTAAATGGTACTGTTCAGTCCATTCTGATATCTGGGTGCTCCTCCTTTAGATACGGTTCAATATTGAGAACAGAGAAAATGGGAAGCTGTTGGACCGCCCTTTCCTTGTCAAGATAAAGGTTCAGGACATTAATGACAACGCCCCTGAGTTTTCCAAGGAAGAATACAGCATTACAGTCAGGGAGAACCACAGGCAAGGTAAGGGCCATCCAGCCAAAGGATGCACTTTGGGTCTGAAACAGCTGAATCCCTTCTGAATCCCTTCATTGTTATTATCCCTTTCCTACTAAAGCTGTTCTTCTCCCTACCTTTACTCAAACACTCTATATTTAAGGACTTTCTCCTATGGCTGATTCACCTCAGAGTACATTAGCATAATGTTGGAGACATTCTGGCCAAACTCCCAAGGTATTTCTCCTTAGCTACAAGCCAGGACTTTGATCTGAGCTGTGGATGTGGAACCTGCAGGTGCCCCTTGCTTCCCAGAAGGTGGTCAGGCACTGTTTAGGAAGACTGAGGCTCAGTCTGGGTGTGCAGTGGGCACAGTGCCAGCTCCTCAGAAGCTGCATGAAAAGCTAGTGAGTGTTTTTGATAAAGGAAATCCAGGAGTGTGGCACTAAGTATTTTAGGTGGGTTTGCCACCCAAATGAAGCAGTGGCCAGAGTCTTTCCAGGGATAACCACAGCCACAGGAGGAGTCAGAGGTTGTCCTGGGACTTGGGTGTTTAAGAGCCTGCAGACAGGCCTGAGACCCTCCATGCTGAGACTAAACACTTCTATTAATATCTCCATTCTTCTTCCTAGAGGAGCCAGTTTTCCAAGTCACAGCCGTGGACAAAGATGAAGTGGGCACTGTGAACTCTCAGGTGTCCTATTCTATAACTATGCAAATGCCTGTTCCAGATGGATCCACATTTAAGATTGATCCTACCACAGGATCAATCCTCCTCTCAGGATGCCTGGATTATAAGGTGATGTATATTTGGCAGCTTCTCATCAGTTAATGCATGACACATGTTCATTCCACAGTTACCAGCTGTAAGGAGGAGGAGAGCCTCCCCTCCAGCTTTGTAGCTGAGTGGCAAAATGTGGGAGCAGCTTCTGCACTAATTCTGGAACTTCCTCATTGCTGTTTTTCAGACTGCCAGCTCCTTCAAACTTCTGATTAAAGCCAGTGACCACGGGAGTCCCCAGCTGTCATCCACTGCAACCGTGAATGTCGCAGTTGAAGATGCAAACAACCACCTCCCTGTGTTTGCCAGTGCTAATGTAAGGACATTGTCACTGAGCCTCTCTAAACACACTTCAGTCCTTCAAACTGCTAAATGCACTCAGCAGTGGGCATGGGAACCCTCAGACACTTGCAGCATTAGGCCAAAACATGTGCAAATGAGGTTTATGTGTCAGAAGAACTGTTTCTTAAAATGTGGGCAGTGACAAATTTCCTTAGTTTTCTTGTCCTGCACCAGAAGGTTTTGTGCCACTGGTAGCATAAGGAAGGTGAGAGCCCAGCTTAGTCTAACATCTGGGAAGGTCAGGTGCTGATTACCCACAGAAGTGGTGGGCTTCCCATCCCTGGAAGTGCTCAAGACCAGGTTGGGGCTTTGAACAACCTTGTGTGGTGGAAGGTGTCCCTGCCCATGGCAGAGGGTTGAACTAGGCACCCTTTAAAGTCCCTTTCAACCCAAACCATTCCATGATTACAATCTACTTTCTATTTGGCAGTCTACTGTCTGCCCTGGATGAGCTATCCCATCCAAAGCCAGCAATGCAGCCACAGTGCAGTCATGGCAAGTGCTGCTATGTGTAAATATTTGGAGTTGTAAATGGTAAGAACAGATCCCAGGTTACAACAGTGTGTACAAAGTCACCCACGAGAGCAAACACGTTCAAGAGTGTGTTACTATGGTAGGTCTCCTGCCTGCAAGTGGTGTTTGGATGACCTGAGGGAATAATGTTAAATAACCTGCCAAAACAGGCTTATACAAGCAGTCTGTGTTTAATCAGCACTAACTCCAGTCTAGTAAAATTCTGCCCCTTCTCACTGCTGTGATTTGTTCCCTCTGTCTCAGTACGTGTATCATCCTTCACTACATTATTAAGTCTGAATTTTCAGCTCTCAATCGGTGACCAGTTTATATTAAGAATAAAGACAAACAAACTACGTTTTGTTATGATCTCATCACTCCCTAGGGGAATTCATTGGCATTTCTCAGCCTGTTTTTAGAGTGCCAGTTAGGCAAGCTGGTGGCTACATTACACCATCAAAAACTTAAGCCATTGTGAAGAGATTATTTAAAACAAACAAACAAATATCCTTATTTCTTTCCTTTCCTCTCCCAGTACCAGCTACAGGTTTCAGCAGGACAAGAACATCCAGCTGTGTTACGGCTCCAAGTGGAAGATAAAGACTCTCCTGGCACTGCAGCTTGGAGAGCAAAATACAGAGTAGTAAAGGGCAGTGAGAGGGAGCAGTTCAGCATTGAGACAGATCCAGACACAAATGAAGGCATTTTGAACATTATCAAGGTAAGGAGCAGTAAGATATGACAGTGTGTAGAGTGGCCAGTGTGAATATGAGGCCAATCAATTAGTGTTTTAGCTGAGTCAGGCGAGCTCAGCTCTCCTCTGAGTTCCAGGTAAGGTTTGACGTGACTGCCAAACCAAAGGTCATAAATGCTAATCACACTCTCTCTGGGGTTTTCAGCCTCTCCACTATGAAGGTGACTCTGAGATAAGACTTGTCATTGCTGTAGCAAATGAAGAGCCTTTCTTCTTGTGTAAAAATGGTGGTGTGATGAGCTCAAGCTTAGAATCCACCACCACAACAGTGAACATCAAGGTCATACAGTCACAACGTGCTCCTGAGTTCCATCCTCCTCTACTTATTGTCCAAAAAGAAGATTCAATGAAGCCTGGGAGGGTATTTAGAAAATATCCTGCCACATATCCAGATGATGTGCCAAATAAGATAAAGTAAGTGGAGATGTTCTAGCTCTCAGAATAGGAAATACTTTAGGAATATGTATTTGCAAGCTTAGTATAGTACCCAAAAGCTATTTAAAATCATAACCTGTAATTTTCCCTTTCCTGTTCAGATATGAACTAGCCCATGACCCAGGCAGTTGGCTGAGGGTGGATGAGAATTCTGGAGTTCTTACTGTGGCAAAAGACTTTGAGAAAGGATCCCCTTTTGTGAACAACAGCCTGTACACCATTATGGTCCAAGCTACTGGTCGTGGTAAGCAGCCAGTCAGAAAACAGTCAAGCAGTGTTTGGACTGTTTGAAATGAGCTGCATGTTGGATACAAAATTATAGTAAGATTAAGGATCTAAGTGGTTAATGAATAATAGGACACCCTCATGTTTAAAACCTGTGTCATGTGTGAGCATCAGGTAATGCAGAGATCCTGCCAATGAATGGCATATGTCAATGTGAGGGTTTTTCTCTTTCCTTTTCTGTTGTCTAGGCTTTCCACCACAGACTGCTACTGGCACCATCCTGCTCTACTTGTCTGACATCAGTGATCATATGCCATCACTAGTGGCTCCCTCTGTGGATGTGTGTGACAAAAAAGAAGGGACACTTCTCATTATACAAGCTAAGCCTGCCCTGGTCCATTCACACTCTGGGCCATTGACATTTGAGCTGGCTGAGGACTCTGAAGATGTGAAGCATAACTGGACTTTGGGAAGGAACTTTGGTGAGTTCTTCCTTTCATGAACTTCACAAGAAGCTTGTTGCCAGCTGTGTGCCCTCTAGTTACTTCACTGTCTCTTGCCTTAATAGTTTGTCACTGATGAGTCTCAATGAGACTCAAAGGATGTTGAGAAGCAACTTTCAAAATATGAAGTTACAGCAATTTGAAAAAAAAAAATCATTAGTCTTCACTTCTGCTGAGGAGAAGATCAGAAGCAATGTGCAGAAAGGGGGGTAGGAAGCTGAGGAACTACTTCTGTATTTGATTAATTACATAATGAATTCCAGTGTCAGGGCAGCTGTGCCAGAATGCAGCAAGGCTGGGACAGTTCTCTGCAAGGTGATAAAGTGGGATCTAATTTTGTCCTATTTACTATGGTTCATTGAGACTGAAATAAGTATCTTAAATTGGGGTGCAAATGAGTTTCCCTTTGATTATCAACAGAAGGGACTATAGAATATCAGACTTCTTTCTATGAGTCTTGAAATAACTTGCTTGTCTTGTTTTTAGGGCAGTCAGCTGAGCTCTTGATGTTGAGAAGCCTCCCACAAGGCAGCTACTTGGTGCCCATCATTATCCAGGACACACAAGGATTTTCTGCAAGGCAGGAGCAGCACATCAGGCTCTGCTTTTGCCCAGATGGACACACCTGTGAAGAGTCACCAGCTCCCCAAGCAGCAGTGGGCCTTGGAGGTGGTGCCATTGCAATAGTACTGATGTCTTTCTTATTGCTGCTGGGTAAGGAACCTCCTAACTCAGGTGTGCAGCTTGTCTGTCGTCTGCCCATTGGATCTCATTGAAATTGCAGCTCATGAACTAAAATCCACTAAAATCAGGGTTATATTGCATCTGCATGGTGACTGGCAAATGCAAACTGTCCTTAAGCTAAACTCCAGTACAACCAAGTCAATACTCTTGTTTGCATTGAGTAAAATTGAGTACTTGACTTTTGTGACATCGGCTGTGTACTGACAAACTGGAAATAATGAATTCCGTGGGCTTACACTTGTTCCAGAGCTGCTTCCCCTGTACCAGCTCACACTGGCTAATGCTGAAGAGATGAATGACTGATTCTTTATCTGAAGTAAAATTGAAGATTATGTGAGCCCTGTTGCCCTGGTTCCCTGTGTGTGAGCTCTCCTGTGTGCTGCTCAGTGCTCTGCAGCAGGCTGCTGCTCTAGCCAAGCATTCCCTCTGCCCAGCAGCGTTGCTGGAGATTGCCAGGGGGCTCCTTTGGGGCTGGGCTGAGCCCCACTGTGCTGAGCCATGCCCATCTATCCATTTCAGCTCTCCCTTCCTTGTTTACACAGTTTCCAGCATCCTGCTTTGCCGGTGTTACGGGGCAGGATGTAAAGGCAAAGCCATCGTTCCTCCTCAGGAGGGTGAGCAGACTTTAATCAGCTATAATGAAGAGAGCAAGAATCCTTTTCCTGAGGTAAGAGGGAAAGCACATATTTACATAAGCCCAGTGTTGTGTGGCTGAATCTGCTACTAATCATCTCTTTAATTCTGTTTCCTCTGGGTCTGGTATTGAGAAAAATAAAGCTTTTTTGCCACAAAGCATATCTGGGGAGGGGTGTTCTGCATGGACTGGAGAATGCCACCCTGGTGACAGGCTCTTACCACTCCTACCATTTTTCAGTACCAGCAGGACCTTCCCAAGTGGCTCATCCTGCTGGTGAATCCAAGAGAAGGGAAGCAGAGCACCCCTGGTCACACTACTACACACACTTAGTAGTTTGTTCAGCAAGGGAGGAAATGGAAGGGGGAAATGGAATAGTCTGCAAATGTGTGATCCTTCCCACCCAGTTCAGTTCCTCATTAACACCTGCCCTGTCCCTGTGTGCAGGCTAAGCTGGACATGGAACATCGTGCTGCTCCAACACCTGTGTTTGGGGAGACTGGAAAACAAGTGATTGTTGAGGTAACTGCCTGTCAATGCCCTTTTTTATACCACAGAAATTGGGGTCCCAAAAATGAGGGCTGGTATTATTAACAGTAGGAAGAATGATATAATATCCCTCAATTAGAAACTAAGGAGTTGTAATTTCTTCCAAAGATCTTATTACAGTACCTGAATTAATATGCACAAAATTTTATTCAGTTCTTGGCATAAGTAAAATGGAACCATCTTTCCTCAGATAACTGTCAAAAACATGCTGGTCAAGAACTTCTATCTAACATACTGTAAAGGCATGGGCAGGATTTATGGGTATTACATGACTGTAAGATGTACTTCTGGAGTTTGAAGAATTCTGAGGTTTTTTGCACTATGTTCTCTTTTTATTGCAAAGAATACCTGAGGAAAATTCTGGTCTCCACCAGTAGGTGATTGCCATGTGTTCTGTTCATAAGCACATAGGGATCACCAAGAGACTACAAGAACAGTCTCTGTCTTCCAGCAGATGAAGAAAATGTAAAATAGTCTTTTTTATATATGTGAGAAGCCAATTTCACAATCCTTAAGATCACAGCGAGGAGCTGGGATTGCCCACATGATCTGAGGTCATGTTTGGTGCCATGAAAAGGAAACAATTGATTTAGAGGAAGAAAGAGGTTTAATTACTGGAGAGGATGAAGAATGCTGAGAGTTGTGACTCCATGTATCCAGGGAGAATGTGCTCACAAGGAGAAATAATCCCTGAATAGAATAAGCTGCAATGTGACTGGAGGAGGCAGCACTAGAGAAATGGATTGAACAGCGAGAACGATAATTATTTGTGTGTGAAAGAAACTTTAGAAGGTGACTTTATGCAGGTCAAACCTGACACACTGTGTCTGTCTTCTAGAATTGCCTTTTCACTGGTTATGAGACATTCCAAGCAAGACACCTGGATTGCCTCATGCAGAGAGTGGACACAATCCTGGCTCAGGTAAGAAATGACTGTTGAACTCCTCCTTTGTATAGGAGAAAAGGCTTTCCAAGCTGGACAGCTGCCATGGCTTCAGCTGCCCTCAGCCCACACCTCAGCACTGCCATCAAAAGCAAGGGATTTATTTGAAGGGGAAACATTCAAGACTCTTCCTTGCTGAAAATACCTTGTCTGCCAGACTTCTGGCTGGTCATCAGCTGCTCCTGCAAGGCTGGAACCTGTCACCTTTAGAAGTCCTTCAGAATGGAGAAGTGGGGCTCAAATGCTTTCCCTGGCACAGTTAAAGTTCAGTCACCTGCTTCTGCACTTCTGTGCTGTCAGGGAAGTTCTAATTCCTCTTGCCATGTCCTGTCTGACCCCTGCATCTCTCCAGGCCTGTCCTTCATGCCTCCAGACTCCATGCCATGCCAGTCAGGTTCCCTTGCCAGCTCTCTGACAATCAAACGCCCTTTGCTGCTCCATTTGTACCCTGGGGGAAGTTCAGGCTCTGGAGTTTGTGCAGCTGAGAGTTTCAGTGAAACTTTTCCTTGCCAGAGAAAAGCCCATGCTCTGCCCTGTAACTTCCTGGCTTACCTGTCTAATTTGTATGCCATGAATTCCTTTACTTTTGAGAAGGGCAGTGGGAGCTTCCGTGATGACTTGCCTTATTTGTTCCCTTCTTTAGAAACTGGATTATCAAAGCACACTGGAAGATTCCAGGGATGTTGATGAGCCTTGCAGATACTCTGAGGAAGGAGAACTAGAGCACAGTGAGTCCCTCTGCTCTGTCTCCATTGGCAGTGAGGACTTGCCCGTTGACTTTTTGAACACTCTGGGGCCAAGTTTTTCTGCTCTGGAAGGAATATGTCAGAAGGGATCTCCATCACTCAACTGATTTCAGAATGCTGTGACACTTTATGGTGTTGCAAGGGCTTCTGGCAGGAGCACTGACAATTTCAGAAGAAAGAACCTGTACTTGAAAAGCTTCACAGTGTGTTTGCACCACAAGGACCTGGCCTTTTATTCCTCCTGCCTGCACTGTTTGCACCTGGGCAGCCAAGAATGTGATGTGTCTGGAGGGTCCACTCTACTCTGCAGAGATTCTGGCATATCCTGTGCACACTGACACAAATACAAGATCTGATATTAAGGATCCTCAATTTTGTATGCATAGGAGAAAAACATGGATCTGCTGGGCTTGAAATTCCAGTCCAAGTTCCGTGTGGAAATCAGGCAGTTCTGAACAGAGAAGGCAATTACCTGTTGGGCCAGTAATATAGTCCTTCTTCCAGCAAATGGTCTCTTTGAATCCAGTATTAGCTGTCATAGAGTGCCATGTGCATCTGCCTTGCTGATCAGATGTTTTCTGTCCATGTGCCACAGAAACAGCAAGGACAAAGTGTGCCCGAGGCTGCACATCCTTCCCTGGAGCAGCGCAGGCACTGCGGGAGCTGCCGTGCTGTGCTGGCACCTGCTGGCTGTCCCCATCATGGCACTGCTGCCAACACCAAACGCTGAGGACTTGTTGGCACTCCAGGGTTATTATAACCACCTGCCCCAAATGAGCCCCGAGGGACCGTGGGGAGGAGGCTGCTAAACCAGGGGCAGGGCTGAGGAAGGGACAGTGTGGAGTTTCCCTGCCAGCCAAGCACAGGGGTGTTACTTTGGGATGCTGCGGGTTGGACAGCAGTGACCTGCCTGCCCAGGCTGGGCCATGGCACAGGGGCTGTGCTGTGACCCTGCAGGGCTGGGGCAGGGGCAGGGGCAGCTCAGGACAGGCTGCCCTGCTCTGGGGATGTTCCACATGCAGGGAGTGATGGAGGCAAATCTTCCTTCAGTCCTGCCACAATTCTGTGCTTTGAGAGAAAAGTGCTTTGCCTGGGACAAGCACTAAGTCTGCTAGGAAAGGCTCTGTCTTTCTGTTTCAAAGTTTACTTAAACAATAAATTGTGCTTTTGCTCAGATGTTATTATCTAATAATTCAGGGCTGGAAACTTCAGTCGAGTGTGATAAAAGAATTTGGCTGAGTGGCAGGCAGCTACATTTTCCTAAATGCCAGCAGCAAGAGGTGTTTGCACAATAAATCACTGCTGTGATAAACAGTCCTTAACCTCTAATTCCAGATGGAAGGCTTCAGGTCAGCTCAGTGATTTAGCAGCACTGCTAATAACTGAGGTGATGTTTTATTGCAAATGAAAGCCAGATTTCTAAGATTAGAACTGTTACTGTGTTTTGCTATTTCTTGTGAAAATTATGCAAGATTAAAAATAACAATGCAAGTATTCTGTGTGTTTATTGCTGATGTAAACTTGTGTTGGGTTTGGAGCACACCATGTGTGCAGTCACCCAAAGGTTAGATGTGATCAGCCCCACAGCTGCTAAAGAGAAAGTTCTCTTTCTCTTGTATGGAACAAAAAGAACTGTTTTAATGAAAAGCTGATTTTTGGCAAATGAGAATGTTCACTGGAGGTTCTTACAATCATATACCCTGTGCCCATAGAGGTAATTACAGTCATTATTTCTGTGGCTTCAAGGATTTAGTAGACTTACACACACTAAGCTAATACAGCTTCCCAGCATCATTGAGAGATAAAAATACAATGTTCTCACTTTAAAGAACAGAAATTTAGGCTGAAACAGCTGACACAGTCACACAGAGAGCCAGCATCTGGACAGGTCCTGCATCAGCTGAGGGGTGTGGAAAACAGCAACACTCCAGAAATAAGTCTGGGCTGTAGGTATGTGTCTCAGCTCTAGATGACAATTACTTCTTTCTCCATCCTTGCATAAGGTTTCAGTTGACATTTCCCCTCAAATGGGAGTGAAGGAAACCTAAATTAGCTTATTGAACTCCCACTGTTTTAAAAACTAGAAACATCTGCTTGAGCCACCACTAAGTTTTCAGAGGAGCCTGGCAGAAGGGAGGCCTGGGCTGACGAGGGACACCCTCACTACCAAATTACTACAATCTGAAAGGTTTATTCAGAGACTTTCATGAGACACAATGATTACTAAGAAGTGAAAATGAGGCATAAATCAGTGCATTTCTCCCCTAGATCACACATTTGTGTCAATCATGCTTTTAGAGACACTTTAGCAGGCAGCTGCTCCTGGATGGCTCTAACCACGTGAGGCTGAGGTTGCTGTCAGGAGCCACTCAAGAGGCAGGTGTTGGAGGCAGCAGCTTTGCTTGTGCCACACACCACTCTCAATATTGTCACAGAATGTGCTGAGCTGGAAGGGACCCACAAGGATCATCCAGCCCAACCCTCAGCCCTGCCCAGGACCATCCCCAAGGGTCACCCCCTGTACCCCAGAGGGTCATCCAGACCCTCCTGGAGCTCTGGCAGCCTTGGGGCTGTGCCCACTGCCCTGGGCAGCCTGGGCAGTGCCCACCA
>JAWWEE010000051.1:10558615-10683316 GCA_035221455.1 Xenops minutus | reverse complement strand
GGTTGGACACCAGGAAGAATTCCCTCATGGAAAGGGTGGTCAGACATTGGAAGGGGCTGCCCAGGGAGGTTTGGAGTTCTCACGTCTTGGGGTATCCAAGGAATGACTGGCTGTGGCACTCAGTGCCCTGGGCTGGGGGACAAGGTGGGCATCGGGCACAGGGTGGGCTCCGTGGGCTGGGAGGGCTTTTCCAACCTGGATGATCCTGTGGTGTTGTACCCAGCGGACACAGGCAGTCCTTTCTCACCTGCTGGATGTGGGACATTGGACTGTGTGGATTTCCGTGGATTTCCATGGATTGAGCTGGGATAATGATTAACAATGACCTGCTGGGGGCTCATCCCCACAGCTCCCTGCAGAGGCTCAGTGCCCAAACTGGAGGCTGAACACCCACAGCCTCCCTGACACCGAGCCTGTCGAGCCAATTAACACCCTTCATCTCAGCGTGGATGCTACTTAAGAAATGCCAAAGGCAGCAGGCCCTGCCCCCAGGAAGGGAATAAAGCAATTAGAAGGGGAAAGAGCAGCCAGGCTAAATAGCACCAAGATGCAGGAGTCTGAAGCACGCAGGAGTTTTTCAATGGTACTGGAATCCTGAGCCAAGGGCAGGTGACACAGAGAGGGGGAGGCCAAGGAAGAAATAGCCAAAGGCACAGAAACAATTAGTGACAAAAGCGCCTGGGAGGGGGGAAAAAAGGATTTGGTGTGTCTACTGGCCTGACAGAATAAAGGGAGCTGCTGAGAACAGATTTCCACAGAGAAGAGAGGGAATACTGGGAGTGATTTCAGGAGGAGAGGAGCACATGGGACATGGGCCAGGTGCTTCTGCCTGCTGTCTGTGCTCCTGAGGCAACAAGAACCCAGCTCTTGGAAAGAAAGGAGTAGGGAAGAATTCTGCCCAGGCTGCTTGTCCCTGGCACCCGGCTCTGCCGTGGGAAGCTCCGTGTGCTGGAGGGAAGCGTGGGAGGGCAGGGTTCACAGGGACCAGTGCACACACACACACACACACACACACACACACACACACACGCTCTCAGTGTCTGCTGGCGCTGCAAAAGTGGCTTTGCTTTCCCCTTGCCAACACTTTTGGTGTATAAGGGAGCTCGTTCCGGCAGCGGGAGGAGGAGCCGTCGGGGGGGATGCGCTCCGTGCCTGCCCTCGGGGCTCCTCATATCCTCACCCAGCCCGAGCCCTGCACGGTGCCACGTCCTGCCAGGGCACGGGCAGCCCCCGGGGGGAAGAGGGTGCCCGAAATGCGGTGCTGGCAGTGCCACAGATGGCACAGATTAGCATTGCCATCTAGCGGGCTCGCCGTGCCCGCAGAAATCCCGCACGTCGCACCGGCGCCGCTTCCCTCCCGGAGCCCTCCGGGAACAGGGATGGATGCAGGAATGCCTGTGCCCCGTCCCCTCGCAGCCCCCGGGATGCTGTGCCTTGTCACAGCCATAGGAGCTGCAAGCAAACCCTCAGACAGTTTTTGTTCTCTCCATCCCCGCCGTCTCGTTTTCCACACAGATCTCCCCCTTCTCCAGCTCCTTTGAAGCAGGAGGAAGAAGGCAGAGGTCAGGCTTTGCCCCGGGCAGGGATGGAGCCCAATCTGTTCCCCTCCGGCCAGAGCACACAGACACCTTCGGTTTCCAGGAAAAAAGAGACACCACTGAGTTAAACTCGGGGCAATGAGACACAAACTTCCTTCCCTAGGGCACGTTTCAAAGGGGGGCCTTCAGCTCCCTGCACTTGGATAACAAAGCCCTTGTCCACCAGGGCTGGATCCTGTCACAGACAAGGAGCTGAGGTTCAGAAAAAAGGGATTTACTTGTCTGAGGGCACAAGTGACAAGGTCACATCTCGCAACCCAAGGAAATCCCTCATAGCCAGCAAACACGCTGAGCATCCCCATGGGCTGCAGGGATGAGACTCTGTCCCCCCAAATCCCAGTGCTGGGCTCTGAATGGGATGTTTTTCTTTCCCCCCAGCTCGTCATTCTGTGTGGATAAACAGCTTTTCTTCACAGAGCTGGGAGAGCAAAGCACAGCCTGGACAGGCACTGGGCACCTGAGGAAACTGCTTGTGATGGGCAATAAATGTTTTAGCACAGAGCAAGAGGAAGAAAGGCAGCACAGGGTGCAGGAGAGCTCTGATCGCCATCCAGCTCCCTCTAAATCATTCATCTCCCTCCCTGCCTGGTCCGGGAAGACCCAATTATCAACATTTTCTTCTAAACACTGAGATATCTGAAACTTTTTGTTGGAAGGAGGAGAGGAGCGTGTTGCCTTTGGCGAGCACTCGGTACCCAAAGTCCCCAGATGGGTCTGCAAAGTGCCTGGTTCAGCTTGGAGAGGGCAGGGCTGAGACTCGGGGGGTACCAGACCCCCCTGGATCAAACCTGGGGAAGGGCAAGGAGTGACAAATCCCAGAACACCTTCAGCACAGCCAGAGCCAAGGCATCTGCAACACAACAGCAACGTCAGCACTGCTCAGAATTGAAATTTTCCAAATGTGCATTTAATGTGGAATTAATGGGATGACTCCCTTCCTTCCCTCCCCCCCCCCAAGTTAATTGAAAGGAAAAAAAAAATGATTATTAAACACAGCTTTGTGTCTGAGCTTTGACAACTAGGTAGTAAATATCCATCCAGCACATGGCTGCTAATTCCCAATAAATACGTTTCTTTCAATAACCAGCTGGTTTTAATTTAACAAACAAATAGCTGTCTGGTAAAATCTGAATTAATTGAGTATTGAGAGACCTTAATGGAAAATAGCAGTTGTGCCTCAGCCCCCACCACTGGCCTGTGCAACTTTCCCAGCCCAGACAAGGGGCGATGTTGTTGGTAATGTTTGGTGAAGCCCAAAAATGCTCCTTCCCTCATATCTGCCTGCTCCAGGGTGATGATATTAATAAATTAACACTTTATCTGCACAGCATCCCTGCTTGGGATGCCAGGCAACAGCTCTGACTGAAAAGAAACAGAAAAGCAAACCAGCCACCAGTTATTTCCCAAATCTGCCTTTTCCAATCTGTGCCCCTCCATCTCTCCTGTGGAGCAGCAAACCCCACAGAGCCTTTTTGTCTCTGTTTCCTAAAGCAAGTTGCTAAGAGCTGAGAAACAGCCACGGAGCTGCCCAGAGGGTGGTTTGCACAGGAATTCAACCTGGAGAAGTGACCTGGGAAAGAGAAATTCAATCAGCCTGTTGCAGGGGACAGCAGGGGCCACCACTGCCCTACATCCATCCTGCTCCCAGCTCTGGGAAATTTCCTTCCAGAAGTAAATGCTTTAAAAAAGCAGTAATAAAGCAACCCCACCAATTGAGTGGAATGGAGGGAAAGTGGCCCAAAATATCCCTGTGGGGGAGCTGGGCACTGCAGGCACGCTGCAATCACACCAAATCAAGGCTCTCGTCCCCGTTAAGGACGGGCTGTGCCTTTGGGTTATTGTTCTGGATTTGAGACATTACAACAAATTTCGGTGCTCGGTGCCTTTCAGACATCCAGCAATGCCTGGGGCCGCTCAGGAGCCTCCCTTCAGGGTCTATATTTGGGGGAAAAGGAGATGAATAGCACAAGATA
This sequence comes from Xenops minutus, assembly GCA_035221455.1. Taxonomy (NCBI): domain Eukaryota; kingdom Metazoa; phylum Chordata; class Aves; order Passeriformes; family Furnariidae; genus Xenops; species Xenops minutus. The sequence continues at coordinate 10,679,745 of JAWWEE010000051.1, read as the reverse complement.
GAGCTGGGGGCGAGTGACACCCTAAAGCCTGAGCAGGTGCCAGCTCAGCCTGCAATCCCTGCATCCCACAAACCTCCTCATCCCTGGGCACCTGGAAAACCCAGGGCACAGCCCCCCTAATTTACACCTGCTTCTTCAGCCAAGGGTCTCTGAACACTCTCTAAGCTTAAATTCTTCGACTTGCCCACAGTTCTTCCAATCTGTTTTCCTGACACAGCCACCACAGTTACATCGAGCCCCTGCAATGCACTTTTCACGCTCCCTGAGCTTCGGATCCCTGGAGATGCAGCTGGAAGTCCAAGCCCCAGCACATCAGCAGCTCTCACGGTGTTTTATGGGGAATAAAACCAGCATTTCCAGGAGCAAGAGACAACCTGGCCCTCAGGTTCAAGTCTAGGTGCCCCATGGATCAGACAGAAAGGTAGCACAAAGCCTGTTTGAAGTTATTCCCACCCTCTTTGAGAAGTGGGAGAGGAAAAGCACAGGGATCCATAGGTGCCAATGAAAAGGGCAGCAGTGATGCCTTAAAATCCTTCAGTGGTGGTTTGGCTTCATCTCTGGGGCTTTGGCTTCATCTCTGGGGCTTTGGCTTCATCTCTGGGGCTGAACTAGTGGTGAAAGGCAGAGAGGAGAGGGCTGAGTGTGGTCACAGCCCCCCAGCCTCCCCTCCCTGCTCTGGGAGGGCTGGGGATTAAATGGGCACAAAAAAAGCTCTTGCCAGACACCACAGCAAAGTGTTTAATCAGAAAATTGCCTCTTGACCAGGCCGAGACGCTGCAGCTGCCATGGAGATCCCTGCCTTTGTGGAGGGCTGGCAGCAGGGCAGAGTCAAACGTCTCTTTATTAAATCCCAGCCTGCTCTTTATTGCCAAGAACAAGCCGTGACCCCCAAAGGTCCAGAAGGCACGACACGGAGCTGAGGATGAATCACAGACAATTCAGAGAGGGGTGAGGAGGAGATGTAAGGTCAGCCTGCCTCCCCTCAGCCCCCTACTGCCTTTTGGCACTTCCCCCCCACCCCCTCAGATCCCACTGGGAAGGGGCAGTGCCAGGTGACATCCTTGGGATGATGCACCCAAACAACATCATTTGGCTGCAAAGCCACCAGGAATTCCATCTCCTCCCCAGCCTGATGCACAAGGAACTTATTTCCCACTTAAAAGTAATAATAATAAATAATAATAATAATAATAAACCAGCTCCCATATCAGCTTTACTCTCACATCCTAGGAAAAAGGAGGAAAGAATGATTGATGTCTCAGGGGGAAAAATGCCATTTCTGTTCCATTTTTTAGGGATCAATTAATCCCATCCACACTGGGCACCAGCACCAACACCCCAGGTACGTGCACTGCTGCTGGAAGTGCTCCCAGCTCACAGATTGGGCTGTTTGGCCACAATAATTCCTGTATCCATGGCAAAGAAAGCTTGGAAAAGCTGATATCTGGGAGAGGACCCCAGACTTTAATTATATCTCCTTTCACAGCTGCACTCAATTCCTGCCACAGCTTAATAAACAGGTTGCATGAGCCGTGAACATATTTTGATAATTTTCCTTGGGAAAATTGAGTTTTTACAACCATTTTGGCAGAAATGCTTATGGTGACAATTACAACAAATTAGGGAGAAATTGAAAACATCTGCAACAAAGAAATACAACTTTGGGACTGAAGGACATGGGGTTGGGCAAGCCCCAGATGTGCTTTTCAGCAGAGGTAGATACCATGGGCTGGCTTTTTCCTACCCAAACTAAAGATTGGGAAAAGGTGGCTGAGAATTGGGTCATTTTAGATGTATTTGATGTAAGGGTATGGAAATCAGCTTTTCTTTCCATTTGGGAGTATTGACACTCAAAGAACCAGGGAATTATTTATAATGGGAAGGAAAAAACCCTACGAAGGGTAGAAATGCATTTTTAGAAATGCTGGACTGAGACAAAACTGAATTTAATTCCTACTTAATGTTGGACAGCGCCCTTGGGAAAAAGAATTCCAATACACTCCAAGTCAGGCTTTTGTTTCTGTGAAAAATGAGTTTTCCTTTTCCTTGCCTGGCAGATTTAGGGCCCCTCACATGTGGAATCACACAAGCACCACGAGGCCTTCCCAGGAACTGGTCTAAGCCTTGTTATAATAAAAGAAATAAAACCAATTGCTTGGCCCCTCTTGGAGCTCTCATTCTGACCAGCTCAGTAGTTACAGAAATTGTATTTCCACCAGTTTTTCAATGAGAATCATCTTGGAAAATAATAATAATAATAATAAAATAGACTGAATTCGACACCAAACTCCAAAATCTCTTCATTAAAAAGGTGACATTTCAATATGTTTTTCACAAGATAAGGGATTTCCCGCAGCTCTTGTGTCACCAAGTGACCTTTGTCACTGCCCGTGTCTCCAATGGGGACCACTTTGGGGTGACAGACACTTTGGGACTCAGCATCCCTGCCTGGTCCCTCGGGAGCCGCATCACCCCCCGCTGCCCCCAGTCTCCTCCTCCCTCCAGATGTTGTACAACTCATTAGCGGCTCCTCATTTCCATGAATTCCCCGCGAGTGCCATTCAAACAAACCTCAGCCCGCAGTGATCAAAACAAATCAGCCGAGACATGAAAGCAGAAAGGTTGAAGCAGAGGTGAGGTGCTACAGGAGTCATTTTCATGCTTTTAGTCTGTTTTATTTATTTAATTTTTTTTCTCTTTTTCCCCCCCTCTCTCTTCCTCTCCATCATTTCTCCCGAAATGATTAAGTTCAGCCAGAGGAACGCCGTGATTTGATGGCTCAGAGATCTGAGGGGCTCAGCTGTCAGGAGATGCTCCACGTTTAGCATCTCTAATAACTCGCAGCCACCGTGACACGGAGCTGCCTCGCACACCCCAGTCCCCAAAAAACCCTCCGAACACTTGTCAAACAAGGCAGAGACGCGTCTGCCGGTGCCGAGACAGGCGGCGAGGGGAAGGCAGGAGCCCGAGGGTGAACCTCACCCAGAGCACAGAGACACGGCGAGGAGCTGAAATGTGGATTTGCATCTGTTTAAGTGGTACCAGACACCTGGGGGAAAGGCAGAAGGGAGGGAAGCCGAAGGTGAGATGCTGACTCAGAAGCCTCGGCAGGAATTGGCCTTTTTGGGATGAGAACTTAATGCTGGGAACAGTCCAATTAGTCCATATAATCTTTATTTTCCTGGCAGTCAAACCCTTCATCGGCAGTTTAATTTCCAGAAGAGACTCTTCAGACATTTCTAGCAAGAAAAAGAGGACAATGACCTTCCCCCCCACCCTGTTGCTTTGTTTCTTTGAATAAACTAAGCTACACCCACGGAAACCCTTCCACAAGCAGCTCAGCTGGGACACAAAAGCAGCTTTAAAAGAAGGAAGAAACAGCAAGAACATTCCCCTGAGTATTTTATCACGGAGTCCCAGACTGGTTGGGCTTGGAAAGCACCTTAAAACCCATCCAGTGTCACCCCCTGTCATGGACAGGGACACTTTCCACTGTCCCAGGTTGCTCCAAGCTGGCCTTGGACACTTCCAGGGATGGAGCAGTCCCACCTTCTCTGGAAAAACCATCCCAGGTTCCCCCCACCCTCCCGGGGAAGAATTCCTTCACAATACCCAATCTAAATGTTCCTTTTCTCAGCTTAAAGCCATTAAAGCTAAAACTTTCAGCGCAGCCCATGGGTGATGCTCAAATCCTTCCTTTCCTCCCTACAGCTCAGAGATCCCAAAAATCCTCTTGTCACAGGGACTGTGCAGAGAGCACAGGGGGACACCTGGCACGGGACTTCTGGCACCTGTAATTCAGTGTAACTGGCCATGGCCTTCATTGTTCTCCTATGAAATGAAAGCTCATTAATGAGAGAGAGGAGCAGGGGGAGGAAATCAAAGCAAAGCAAAGGAAGAGACAGCCCTTTCCCCCAGGAAAGAAAGCCCAGCCCCTTGAGCTTTAAGGTGCAGACAATGGGCCTGCCAGGGCACTCTGGGGGCAGCAAGACCTTTGTGTGCTGGCACCTTTGGTGTGGGAGGAATCCTCATCCGTGTTTAATTGCGAGAGGCAGGAAATAAAGCTGAGCACGGCTCGGTGCTCGCAGGGAAATTGGCACCGAGAAGTGCCGGGCTAATTCTGCCTCGGAAGGGAGGGAGTGATGGATGGAGGCACTTAGGAGCACCGTGACAGCACTGGAGAAGATGATACATGCCAAGGCTCGGGATGCTCCACCTGCACTTCTTCCCTCTCCCCCTTCCCGGCGTGGGAAGCACCGTGGGAAATTCTCTGTGTCACCTCCTGGGGTTTACTCTGCTCTGGGAGTGGGGTGGGAAATATGTACCTAAAGGCCTTAATTCTGCCCTCATTTAAGCCATTCCATGCCATTGATGTGCCATGGGAAATATGCACCTAAAGGCCTTAATTCTGCCCCCATTTAAGCCATTCCATGGCATTGATGTGCCATGGGAAATATGCACCTAAAGGCTTTCATTCTGCCCCCATTTAAGCCATTCCATGGCATTGATGTGCCATGGGAAATATGTACCTAAAGGCTTTCATTCTGCCCCCATTTAAGCCATTCCATGGCACTGATGTGCTGTGGAGCATCAGTGTCCCGGCAAAGTCAAACCTGAGCAAGCAGCTGGTTGGATTCTATAACAACCCATCACCACTGAGCTCATTCTGGAGGAGGTGCTGCTGGAAAAGCTCAGGAGAGACCCAGCAGAGCAAAATGAAATGAAGGCTCAGGCAGAGGGTGCAGGGGGGCAGGAGTGAAGCTCAGCACCTTTCTTTGGGGCTCAACCTGCTGATTTCTCCCAGGGGACAAGGGACAGGAGGAGAGGGAACAGCTTCAGGCTGGGACAGGGGAGGGGCAGGTTGGATATCAGAAGGAATTTCTCCATGGAAAGGGTGGTCAGACATTGGAAGGGGCTGCCCAGGGAGGTTTGGAGTGCCCATCCCTGGAGGTGTCCAAGGAAGGACTGGCTGTGGCACTCAGTGACAAGGTGGGCATCGGGCACAGGGTGGACTCAATGACCTTGGAGGGCTTTTCCAAGCTCAGTGATCCTGTGATTCCGTTCTACAATCCTCCCCTCCAAGCTCTCTCCTCTCCCAGAGCTGTGCAATAACACTCGCAGGCTCTGATCAGGACTAAGAGTAAAACAAGCTGAATGTCAAACCAGCCTGGCCAAACCCACTAATCAGCAGTGAGGACACTGTGCAGCCTCAGTTCCTCCACACCTGCTCACCGGTGCTGCCTTTGAAGACGACTCAGTCATTTCATCTCTCCCTCCAATCTGGCACTAAAAACAAACTGCTCCTTTCCTCCAGGTTCTCAGGTACAAAGCAGCACAAGTGCTTTGTAATTTAGTTGAAAGAAAGGAGGTATTTTCTTTTTAATCCCCTAAACAGCACTTTTTCCCTTCTGCAGCGTGCCAAATCTTGGGGATTTTTTTCTCTTTTTTTTTTAGATTTTAGAGAAGAAATTAATGCACAGAACAAAACACTGCCAGAGAACAAAGCAGAGAGGGTTTGTTTGTCCTCAGCAAAGGCTGGAGATGACAGACAGCCGTCCACTGCATGTACACACCAGATTTGAGCTTCCCTGTCTCTTGCCTTTGATGGCTTGAATTAAAACGTGGTGGAAGACAGTAATTAAAAAAAAATATATCCTGAGAACCACTTGGCTTTTTGCATTCATCAGATGCCTCAGCCATCATGCCTCAAGGTTTAACCCTGTGAAGGATCTCTCCAGCGTGGAGTGTTGCTGCAAATAATACTTATTGAAGGGGAAAGTGAGACTCACACTGTGCCTGTCCTGCAGATTCCCGTAGGACAGCAAGGATTGTTCTGCAGCTGAAGACCCAAGGGAAAAGGGACCCTGCCCTGCAGGGAAACCCAAATCCTTGCAAACTCACATCAAGAGGGGGTTCACAGAGTCACAGAGTAGATGGGGTTGGAAGTGACCTCTGAAGATCATCCAGTCCAACCACCCTGCCAAGGCAGGGTCACCTACAGCAGGTGGGTGGCACAAGAAAGTATCCAGGATTGGAGCAGAAAAGCAGAGGTTGGGTGTTCCCCTCCCCTTTTCCACATCACACCCCTCTCCCCAGCCTTCACACTTTCAACTTGTGGTTCCTAAAATCATCCTTCTTCCCATTTTCCACCCAGGGTATAAACACAGCTCTTGTCCTGGCTGGGGAATGTTCCTGATGCTCAGCCAGGGGGGCTGAGGACCCTTCAGGCTCTATTTGTCTCAGGCTCTTCACATGAGTCACTGAGTGACCTGCAGGGGAGTCCTTCCCCCAGTGTGAGTCAGCCCCTGTGAGTGCTCACCAGAGCATCTCCTCATGCCCAGGGTGCTCATCCTGCCCTGGTGTAGCCACAGACAGAGCCTGGTTTTCCTCCTCAGAGCTGCCCCCTCTCCCCTGCTCTGGAATGTGACTCATCCTGGCAATTTTCCCAGTGGAAGGTTGTGAGGCTGAATTAATGTGCGTGGGGAGCATGGAGATGCTGGGAATTGTTTTATGAATGCAGAGGATTAATAATATTAGTGTAGTCACCACAGAAGGGGAAGGTGGTTTAGTGCTAGTTGAGAATTGCCAGGCACAATAGTCATGGAAAAACCTCCCAGATCACCAGAGTCCAGCACTGCCGAGGCCACCACTGTCCCCAAATGCCACATCTGTATGTCTGAAATCCCCCCAGGCAGGACATCATTACCTAAGGAAGGGAGGGGAAAGAATCATTGCCCAAGGGGCTTGGAGCAACTTGGGACAGTGGAAGGTGTCCCTGCCCGTGGCAGGGGGTGGCACTGGATGGGCTTTGAGGTCCCTCCCAACCCAAGCCATTGTGGGATTCTGTGATAAAGGCAGCTGAAGGGGAAGAGGGCACAGACTGTACCAGGTTCCAACAACACCCACTCTCCAGGTCACCCCCAGACTATTTTGCTGAGCCCAGGTATGATCACCCCAAGCCCCAGACATCACCTCTGCTCCTCTCCTCCAGGGTTAGAAACCACCTGGTACGAACACATGGACACAGAGAGCCCCTGCTTTGATCAGTTCAAGATTTTTCACCAGGAGATCACAGCACACAGAGATTGTGGGTCTGGTGGGTGCAGGAGGGATGTGGGTGAAGGACCAGGAACTCCCAGCGGCTGCTCGCAGGGAAAATGCACCAGTAAGGACCCCCTCCCCCCCCCAGCACAGAACTCATTGAAGCACCTCTGGACTGTGGGAAAAGCTGCCAAAGGTCAGTCCTAAAACGAAAATCAAACTCCAGTGGCAAAAATGGGAACGGGCTTTCTGACCACAACAACCAGCAGCTTGGGCTGAGAAAGCCGGGGGAGTTTGCCCATCAAGAACTGGCAGAAAAAGGAAATCCAGCCACAAACCTGTCTCCTGTTACCCCGATGCTCCAGCCCCAGTGCCCTGGGGATTGTGTGGCAGGGAGAGGAAACAGGAGCACAAATCACATCCCAGGGGAGCAGCAGAGCTGCTGTTTATCAAAGCAGAGCCAACAAACACCTTTCCATCCATTAATAGCTCCATGATCAATTACTGATAGGAACAAACTGCTCCACCCTTGATCACTGAGAGCTCCGAGTCAATTCGGGGGTGCATTTCAGCTCACGAAGCCGAGCAAACACGAACCAATCCACCCGGGGAAACCATAATGCCTAAACTTGCGGTGCAAAAGAAATCAGTCTCCTCTCCTCAATTCTCTAAATTGATCGTCTGTCAGATCCGAGTTGGTCCACGGGACTTGGGGGGATGTGGCAACATCTCCTGATACCTCGTGGTAGCAGAGAAACTATCTCTGTCTTAATTGTGTCCCCTGGGAAGGCAGAAAGCAGCGCTGGAGTAAACACTAAAATCTACCCACATTAATTTATGCTGGCTGCTGCCTTTGGATTTTGGAACAAGTTGGACTTATTTTTTTTTTTCCTTAATTGCTTGATGAAATGTCCCATCAATCCTGTCAACACAAATAATAGCGCTAAATAAGGGATGCCCACATGCCACCCAAATGGTAGGAGGGGTAATTAGAGCCCACAAACAGATGCAAAGGGGCATGGGGAGGGTGGTGGGCAAGAGGAGACACCCCCCCAACTCGCTTCCAGCCCCCCGTGCTGGAAAGGAGATGGGCTGGTGCCAAACCGTGCCTGTCTCTGCAGTGTCTGGTGCTGATTTGGAGCTTGGCAGCTCCTCCCCAGACCCTCCCCAGCATCCCCACGGAGCTGTTTTAGCCCAGCGACGGGACTGGATGTGCTGCCAGAATGGCAGATGTCAGCGCAGTGCTGTCCCACCCCCTCCCCAGCTCGGTGGGACACCCCAAAAACCTGTCCCCAGCTGTAATGAGTCACATCCCAGCTCAGAGCTGAGCTCCGTGTGGTGGGAACTGGCGTGATCCCAGGCACAAACCTCCCGGCCCAGCAAGGCTCCTAATGATAAAAAAAAACAGTGGGGAAAAAATACGCAAAGAGAAGCAAAATATCTTAATAAAGCCTAACAAGGTTTCTGGGTTTGTTTCCGTTCTGGGCTGCACGAAGATGATTCATTAACTTGCTGTCTGCGTGCCTGGATTATTCCCCACTGTTTTGGCTGCATTGCTCCAGCTAATTTTTGGCAGTGAGGATGAACGGGTGTAGTGTCTTTTTTGAAAAAGGTAGACCACAGCACTGTCCTGACAAGCAGTACCAATAATTGATTTGTCATTATTAGAGAGATAATTTACTTAAATACGGTATCAGGCCCTCATTGAATAACACACCAGCTAATTCCAGCCTCGAATTAGTGCAGCCTCATCAGATTAGTGTGGGCTCGTGGAGTTCTCAGGCCAGGAGGGACTGTGTGCTGGAGAAGGGTGCAAGCCTCACAGCAAGAGGGTGTTGTGTCATAAATACTGGTATGAAGTGTCTTAAAAATGAGCCCTGAGTGTGGGACAGTTCACCACCTCGTCCCTCTTCATCCCCTGGGGGGCTGCTGGGAGGCATCATCCTTGCAGCTTGAGCATCCACCTTCTTCTTCCAACACCAAATCCCAAATGAGTGATCCAAACTTTCAGGCTCTGCACCGCTTTGCCTGGTTCTGGTTGTTTTATCTGCCCCTCAGAACAACAATATTTGGCCACCGACACCCCCATTCATCACACCCACCCAAAGCAGCCCACGCTGAGGGCTCCAGCTCCATCCCAGGTGAACTTCCATCCCTCAGGCTCTTCCAAAAATACGAGAAGAGGCAAGACAAGCTCCGAAGGCAGAAAGGGCTGCACGGAGGAGGCAGCAGCGACCGTGGGGGGCACCCGCAGCGAGTGGTGCTCATTAGAAACAGCATCATCCTCCTCCCTCCCTACCTGCATCCCCCCGTCACCCGCAGAGCAGCCCCCGGCTCACACGTGCACTAACAAAGATGTTGTTTAGCAGCTTGTCAGCAGCTGTAAATTGGCCGAGGAGCGGAGCAGTTTGCATTCTCCACGGGGCTTGAACTGAGAATTAAAGCGTGGCAGCAACTGCTGCTGCTGCCTGATGGAGCAAATCAATTCTCTCCCTCCCTCCTTTCCCCCAGCGCCTCCCCAGCCTGGATTCATCGCAGCGCTGCCCACGGAGGGCAACATTAGCCAGACAGTCCTTCAGGGCCAGCAGAAAAAGGCAGTGAGAGATCAGGGCAATTAACCTGAAAGGCCCCCGGAGAATGAGAAAGGAGGAGAGACTGAGGTAAAAATTCCGGATCCGAGCCCTCCATCTGTCCACATGCTGCTTTAATTGATCTGGGAGTCAATCAAAGCAGCGGCAGCTTTTACTCAGCTAATCTGAACCCTGTGCAAAGAGAGCAAACACGGGGAGAAGGGCAGAGCAGGATCCTCCGGCATCACTGCCCGTCACAGACAAGAGGTCTGACACAGGGAACATCAATCAGGGGGAAGGGAAAGCAGGACAGCGAGGAAGTCCACACTCACCACCAGCTGATTTTGTGATATTTTGAGATCAGGTTAATAGCTCCAGAGAAATCCAAAGAGCTGCTCTGCTCAGGCGCATCCGGCTGCAAAACTCACCTCAGGTGACCCAGCGGGTGTGGAGCTGCTGCCCCTGGGATGGGAGGACTGGGTGGGCAGTGGGTTTTGGGCACCTCCTGACAGCCCCGGGCACTGCCCGACCCCTTCAGGCTCCCCCAGCCAGCGCTGGCGGCTATTTGCCGGGCCAAAAAATAATGAGGAGGGATGGTTTGTAGCGGCGGGTCATCAATAACCCACCCCACGCCAGCCCCGCGTGGGACCCACGCAGTGCATCAGGAGGCAGTGACGGATGGCCCGGCCGGCAGACCCCAAAGAGAGGACTCCGGCGGCACCTTCATCATCCTCAGCCCGGGGCAGCCCTGCGGACCTCGCCAAGCATTCGCGACGCTTCCCTTCATCCCTGTCGTTCGTTTCTGCTCTTCCCCTCGCTCTTTCTCATCCTTAGCTTCTACTCGCCTGTTTTATTCCGCTTAGCAGATCCCTCAAGGTGTCCCCAGCCCTTCTGGGGAGCTGGAGCAGCAGATGCAGGTGGGGAGAGCCGGGAGGCGCCCACAGCTCTGCTGTTCCCACGGTCTGCCGGGGCTCACCCCGCAGGATCTCAGGTACCAGTGATGAACATCACCCTCATCCCTGCCCCATCCCTGGAAATGTCCAAAGCCAGGTTGGACGGGGTTTGGAGCAACCTGGATAATGGAAGGTGTCCCTGCCCATGGCAGGGGGTGGCACTGGACCATCTTTAAGGTCCCTTCCAACCCAAACCATTCCATAATTCCATTATAGTCTCCCTATATGTTTATGCTCAAACCACACCGATCCACTGTCACCCTCCCACCTTTCCCCACACCACACAGGCCATTACAGTCTGCTTTTCACACCCACCCGCCCATTTTTAAGGGGATAAGTGCCCCCCCTGCTCAGAGATGCCGCCTTCCCTCTGTCCCCAGACCCCAAACCAGCACTCTCACGGCATCCAGAAGCATAATTAGTTTAGCCTGGTTGCCTTTTGCGCAGCAACATCTGTTTTGCATGGGCAAGGGAAAAGGAGGGAAGCAGTAAACATGATCTTTATTTTAAAAGGAAGCAAAACATCCAAAGCCTCTGCGCCGCCCTTCCCAGAGCCCTCTGGCGCTCTGATTTCCCTGCAGAAGACAATTCTGTTATTGCAACCAGCTCCGGGGAGCTGATTTCTTCTTGTGAGTGCTGCGCATACAGAGAAATGACGCTTCTCCTGAAGAGCCCTCAGACGCCCAGAGATGCTCGGCCGAAGCCCAGCCCGGCTGATTAACCCCGGCATTCGGCGCTCCCATTCAGGCTCAGATGGGCTGCGGAGGCGGCTGCTTTGGAGAGCGGGGAAATGCGAGACCCCCCTCTTGTTTTCTTTGCATGGACAGGTCAGCTCCAGCCCTGCCAAATCCTTGCGAGGCTGCCGGGAGGCTGCTGAGCGCAGCTGCCGACGGGAGAAGGGCTGGAGGGATGAGGCTGCCTCCGTCAGCCACAAAAGAAGAGGTTCTGCCCCTTCCTCGCACGCCGGGCACGGAGGAAAAGGCAGCTGGATAATGACTTGCCAATAATGGTTCCTAATTTAAGGGGCTTTCAGTGCGCCCCCCCCGGCACCAGCTGGAGCCAGAGGCAGGGAATATCCTTGTCTTCCGAATATCCTTGTCTCCAAATAGTGTTTGTGCCTGCACGACTCTGCAGCTGAGGGGATGCTTTCCAGGGACAGGGACAGGGACAGATGCTCCGGCAGAGAGCAGCTGTCTGCACATGCTGCATCTGCCCAGATGTTTTCCAGTCCCCTCTGGCAAGGGGCCAGAGCAAAGACCAGGATGCAGCTACGACCCGCTGCCCGGTGCACCCCCACACCAAGACTCCATCCCCATTCCCGCTGGGAATCTTGGTGTTCACCTTACACAGGGCTCGCCTCGAGCCTGGGAACCTCTGATCAGGGAGGGCCTTGAGAAGACAAGATGAAAGGTGATGTATAGTATGTAATTCCATGGCTGTACCCCGTGGCACCAGCCCTGGAATCAGAGCAGCACATGGAGCTTCCAATCTGGTGGAGAAAGAGTAGATTTGGAGCTTGTTTTGGGATTAATCCTTCCCAAAGGCAACGTGTCTCACTGGACACAAACACCCCACGAGCAGCAGGTATAAGCCTGTGTTCTGCAAACCCTTTTCACTTTGCAGTGGCTTTTCTTTGGGAATATCAGCACCCAGGAGGTTTTGGGGGAGGCTGGATGATGGGAGTGATGGGCTGGATTAGGTCTCAGGGGATGGTTTATGCCTTGGTATAAACTTTGGGACTTTGGAGCAATGGTGGAGGTTTTCTTGCCCTGGGTTGAGCTCCCAACACAGGAACTGGGAACATCTTGTTTTGCCATCTCCAGTTGATGACGATTAGACAGGACCTAGAGGGTCCTGTGTAAGGTGAACACCAAGATTCCCAGCGGGAATGGGGATGGAGTCTTGGTGTGGGGGTCTTGTCTTGCTTGGCAGAGCAAGGCTTTGAACAGCCTGGATTGGTACCAATGGGTTATCCCCACTCAGCGCCTGGGGCTGGGATGGCAGGGATGGTCAGATCCTCAGGGATCCTCTCTAATTGTGCCAAGGAAAGGAGGGATCGGTGCCTGCTGCCTCCTCTGCTCCAGCTCGGGGGACTGAACTCCCTGCTGGGATCTTTGCCTCCCTGGAGCCCAGAGCAGCTCTGCTGTGTTTACTCTGCCCCCAGATTTCAGCACACAGGCTCGTGTTATCCCTCTCCCTTGTTTTCTCCAGCTTACAAGTAAAGCAACTCTTCATCTCCATCCCAGGAGAAATTTCCAAGGCGAAGAACTGGAGGGAGAAGCTGCTTCTTGTGTTGTTGCTACAATATTTGGTACCAATCTTCTCTCTTTCAGGTGTTCCAGAGATTGATTTTATATCATGTGTCTCTCACTCAGGTTTCTGGCCCGATAATATCACAGCACAGACTACAGAGAGGTTACAGCAGCAGCAGCAGCAGCAGCAAAGGCTCGTAGGGAACACCATTAGGGAGTGGGATAAGTGACAGCTGCTGCCAGGCTCTGAGAACAGCTCTAAAAGCAAAGTCTCAGCGAGATAAAAGTTGTAACAAGACTTAGAGCAATACAGTATTTCCCTCTGCTCTCACTTAAATTGCTGTTTGGCTGAGCCACAGAGCCCGTGCTGCCCATCTGTGCTGTGCTGGGAAGGGCGGGCATGGGCTGGAGATGCAACAAAGTGCCCCAAGGACACACAAAGCTCCTCCAGCTCTTGGCTTTCCTCCCTGTTTTGGAAAGCGGAGTGGCTAGGATTGAAAAAGCAAGCGAAGTTTGCTGGGCAGCTGAAGATGACACCTCAAAGGAGACTGGGGATGCGTGTGTGTGAAATTCCTCGATAATTCCAGCTCTCAGCTCTGCCCAGGTGCTGCTCCCCGGGGAGGCAGGAGCAGCTCTCCACAAAAACCATCCCTCAAAGAAACCACACGGATTCCGAACCCACCCCCATCCAAACCCGCACCCTGAGCACGTCCAAAATCCGAGCCGGGATTCAGCGGGTGGATCCAAGAGCAGTTTGTAAAGCCGTGCCAAATCCCCGCATCCTGCAGCAGGGCGCTCCCGGATTGCGGGAAGGACGGCAGGCAGAGTCCTAAAGCCCGGCTGGAGAAGGGATTTTCGCCGCTTAAGCACATCCCAGTCCCCGCAGCTCCGGCTGAGTTGGCAGATTTCCACCTCGGCAGCTCGGGGAGCCTTTCCAGAGGAGTTTCAGCCTCATCCCTGTGCGTGACTGACTCCTGCCATCTAGCGCTGCTCCCGGCCGGCTCCCGCAAAATCCGCCTCCCCAAAACCTCTGCTGCCCCCAGAACCCCGGCGAGGCCGAAGGCCAAGTGCAAACATTCCCCCAGGGACCCGGGAAAGGGGTCATGACACGGGGCAAGGGGGAGAGCAGAGGGCAGAGGAGGAGGAGGGTGATGGCGATGGCCCGAGGGGGGATGCAGAACAAGGGCTCTTTTCTGGCAGCTCCAAGGCAGAGGCTGCACTGACACACAAAACCCTTCTGCGTGACCTCCTGGCCGCTGTGTTTGATCCAGAGTTACCCACATAGCAAGGAAAAGCAGGGGTCAGCAGCCCCGGGCAGGCTGCCCTCGGAATTAAGAGCCCTTAGATGAGAATGGGGCCAGCGGGGTGACAAAGAGAGAGTGGGAAAAGCCCCCCTGGCAGCTCCACTCCCCTCCCAGCACTGCTCTGTGCCTTGGCACCCTCACACTTGCTGTGGCATCACAGGTGAGTCCCACCTGGCACAGGAACAGCTCCCACAACCTCCACCCCACTCACGATCCCTTCCTGCACATGGATAAATGCACCCATCATTCACCTGCAAACACATCCCCTGGACCAAGAGGTGTGTGTTGGGAAGCTGCACCTGCAGGTTGGGGGGTTCTCACCCTCCCCGGACCCCACTGACATGCCAGGATGATGCTCCCAGGCTGCTCATCCCCATCCCAACACCACTCCCAGCCCCTTCCTCCAAGCGCCTTTGCCATCATCAGCAGGACTATTAGGCAAATTTGTTATTGACTCTCTCATATTAGACCACTTTTTCTGAACTTTCACGGCAACAGGACTAATAAAAATGCACTTTATCTTTCTGGATTTATGGGTTCGTAAAGCTGCTTTCATGTACCTGGGGGAATCGGGGGATTAGAGCTGCATTAAACACCTCCAGCGAAAATGCCACTCAGGTGAAAAGGGGGAGGGAAAAGGGGGGAATTCGAGGGCAGGGAGTGAGCTGGAGCAAACTTGGCAAAAATATGGTTTTAATATATTATCTAAAGAATAAAAACCTCATAAAAAACTTATCACCAGGCAGGAGGAATCCATAATCCCACTGCTTGTGAATTCTGCCTGGGAACTTCTCCCTTAGATGAGAGTCATTAAGTAAAAGCAAGATAGCAACGTGCAGCCTTCCTGGATGGAGAGGGGAGGGAGGAAAGGGCAGTGGAAAACTGTCATTAACACAGATCCCTCCTCCTTCCACGGTAAAACTAACTTATATCAAGAGCAGGAAAGGCTTCCAGCCGTGGCAGAAGTGCAGCAGGATGGGGATGGGGGTTTGTGCTGCTCCAGGGGGGGCTGGAAGGGCAGAAGAGAAGGGGTGACCTTGCTCAGCAATGACAAATGGCTTCAGGTGTCACCAGGTTTTTACCCACAACTCTAATTTATTTATCCCTGAAGTCCTGTCTTGTACCTGAGATAATTTTGCTGTTGGAAATTCTCGCCCTGCTCCAAGCCTTTAAAGGCTTTGGGCCAAAAACGCCTAAATGCGACAAAACCTTTGAGGAAGTTCCTTTTGTTGCAAAGGCAGCTTTTCAATAAGCAATCACTTCTCCTGGAGAGTCATCAATAGCCAGTTATCTGCACAAACCTTTGATTTCGGCTTTGCCACTCTGGTTACAGCATCTCGAGCCTTGTCACTGCAGCTGGTGATCTAATCCTCAATCCCGAGGAGTTAGTCGGGATTTGTGGGGCTACGAGAGCAGAATCCCCAGCGCTCGCTGCAAAGTGCTTCAGGATCTCTTACCACCTGAGCTAAGCTGGTGAGTAGTTCTTTTCAGTGAGTTCCAGCAAAAAGGAGTAAATTAGGGTTGGTGTCGGGGTATTTTTTCCCCCTCCATCCAGTGATATCCATCATTTCCAGGGCTGAATCTCGCAGGTGACACAGCTTGGCTCTCCCATGGAATTTCTCCCCTATCCCCTGCCATCAGCCCCCGTAGAGGAGATTCCATGCTGCATTTTCCCTTCTCTGTGACAAAGAGCCTTTGAAGAAGTTTCCCCACAACAAACACACGCTTGATTTACAAACACCCGGCTCAGCTGAGCGAAGAGAGGGGGATTTATCCCGTAATTAGTCCTCCGAGGGCACTAATGGCACAGACAGGCTGCTGGCACGAGCCAGTTGCTCCTGAACAGCTTGAGTTATCCAAGGATGTCCCCGTTTCACACCCAAGAAGCATCCCTGGTGCCGAGAGCTGTAAACAGAGTGTAAATCTGCCCCCACACACAGAGGGGAACGTGGGAGCGCTCCCTGCTCCTAAACCAGGCTTGGCATCTCTCCTCTGCTCCTCCTGGGAGGAGGATTCCTCCCAGGACAGGAAGGATTCCTCAGGACAGGAAGGATTCCTGAGGACAGGAGCCCTCTCCGGCGGGTCAGCCTCACTTGCCAGCTCTGCAGGTCCCCAGTGTTTTGGTATTTATGCCCCAAATCCCTGCTCTGCTGCCAGCTCAGTGGTTGAAGCAGTTTGGTTCTGTGCAACAACACGTTTCCCCCCTCCCAAATCCACACCTAAAAACAAGCACCGTTTTTACGAAGCATCCCTGGCTTCCCATTCCCTGAGGCTGCGAGTGCCAGGATATTTTCCCACCCAGCCCAGCATCTCAAACACTGCCCTCCTTTCAACACCTGGGTGCTCTCAGGGCTTTCCAGAGGTTCAGCAGGTCCTTCTCAAACCTCAGCTGGATCCCTCCCCCCGAAGCACCATCCCCACACTCCAAAGCCATTCCCAGCCTCTGATCTCCCTGGGATCCTTTCCCGAGTGTGGACTGAACCCCCTCCCTCTGCCTCCCCAAGACAAATCAAAAACAAAACCCCTATTTAGGCTTAAAACCCGTGGTATAATAATAACAACAACCAGCTCAGTGCTGATGAAAAGAGAAAACAGCAATATGAAAACCAGGTGAAAACCACCCTGTCTGGGCTCGGTTTACATTCCTCATGTTTATGACAGTACTATCACACCAGCCACAACGAGATGAACAATAGGAGCGATCAGTAAATATTATCTTCCTCCTGCAGAGAGAGTCCCACAGGCATTTAAGCACTTTGCCAAGCCCAAAAAAGTGACAAAAATCTAAGAGAGGCTCTGCAGGAGCTTTCCCTGAGCCCCCCACTGCATCCAGCACACACAGCTCTGTTCCAGGGCACAGAAACACAGGCTCAAGCAGTGGGTCGCAAGAGCCATTTACAGCTCAGCAGCCAATTATTATGATTTCTGTGGAATTTTTTCATTCACCTTCTCCTTAACTACAAAGTCCTGGCCTGGCTCATCCCTGAGAAGCAGAGAGTCTTCCTGCATCACTTCCAGGAGGGGCCTGTCAGTGAAACACCTTCATTGAAGCTGATCCTAAGCATTTTTAGGTCAGAAAAATGGGTTTTCTTGTGTTGTGCAGGGTCTTGCCCCGTTGGATTATTGCAAAGTCAAATCCAAAGTGGATCAAGGCCCTGTGGTATCAGGTTATCACCTGAGCTCTGAGATGGATCCTGGGGAGGGGAAGAGCCAAGAACATTCTGGAGACCCAAGGGAGGGGAATGGCTGTGTTAAATTAAGACAAGAGATTTTCAGCTGCTGGAAACAGGGATCTGTTTAATGGTGCAGTTTTTACCCCAAGAGCCCAATTCCTAACTCAGAATTACACAAGCATACACACAAACAAAAAGCATAGTGGTTTAAAAATCCCCAGAGTATTGATTTTCATGCTTCAGGCCACAAACCCCCTTCTGGGGGGGTTTCACATCCAGACAAATGTCAAATGCAGTGAGAAAAATTGGAATATACAAAGGGTTTTCACCAACCACAGACAGTCAGCTACTTGTGCTCACACCACAGCCCCTCTCAACTTCCAGAATAGTTTTCTTGAGTGTCATTTTCTCTCTGCAATTACCTTTTCTTCCCAACAATCAGACACTCACCAACAATCATCCAGAGGACTGAGGTAGGAGTTATGCTAACTATGGGATTGTAATACAAAAATTCTTGTTAAAATATTACATTACTTTGCAGATTTGTACAATACACCCGAGAAAATCCAGATTTCAGCAAAACACACATTCCAGCATTAAAGAAAAACCTAATTTTGCTCTCTAGATTAGCAGGGCATCACCACACAGAAGCCTTTAGTGTGTGTGCAGTGTTTTATAGCCCAATTACCTCAGTAATACCTTCTGTGGACTCACACATTTAACTGTTTCAGAAGCCTTAAAATTACACACGCTCCCAATTAACACCAGATAAAGACACGATGCTGCTCAGGGATTTGGGAAGTGATGTGTGTTTTAAGTACAACCCTTAAATGGTTTCTCACCAGCTGGAATTTCCTTGCCTTGCCAAGGAGGAGGGTTTTACTGATCGTTGTTTTAACCAACATCGAGCCTGGGCTAGTGGAAGGTGTCCCTGCCCGTGGCAGGGAGTGGAACGAGATGAGCTTTAAGGTCCCTTCCAAGCCAAACCATTCCACGATTCTGTGAATTCTCTGACCTACAGCCCCATCTTCCTCGCAGCCACCTCTCCAGGAGATGCTTTTCCTGCTGTCTTCCCTTTTCCCCCCTCCTCCCCTAAGCACACCAGCGAACACTTCCGTTATTGACTTTTAATCACGGGGTTTGAAAGCTTTATGTGAGTGTTAAACCTCTGTCGGTGCCAATAAAACCACGGAGCTGGAAATATTATCCACTGAGAGGGTGACACGGAGAGGGAGCTGGGGAGACCCAAAGGACGAGGAAGGGAGGGAAGTTAAAGACAAGGGAACTCAGAGATGGTTTCTGTGCCTGCAGGGAACTCACCTGCAGTTTTCAGGAGACACAAGAGGCCCTTGGCAACTGGGAGTTCCCTCCAACAACTTCACAGGCAGCAGTGAAGGCTCTGCTGGTCTCTCAGGGATCATGAAATCATCCAGGCTGGAAAAGCCCTCCCAGCCCACAGAGCCCACCCTGTGCCCAGTGCCCACCTTGTCACTGAGTGCCACAGCCAGTCCTGCCTTGGACACCTCCAGGGGTGGGCACTCCAAACCTCCCTGGGCAGCCCCTTCCAATGTCTGACCACCCTTTCTGGGAGGAGATTCTTCATGCTTCAAATGATTCTGTTTAGAACCATTCCCTTCAATGTCACACAACTTACTCCCTTCCTCTGCCTCAACAGAGAGGGCAGGTTGCTGATTTTCACTGTCTGGACCATGTCTCCTTTCCAGAGGACAGATGCCCACAAGTAAACACCCTCCTTCCTGCTACAGACCTTCCTTTTCCCTACCAAAACTGCTGTGCCTGGTTTTAATCACCCTTCCCAAACCCTGGCAGGCACAATTGTTGTTTCCCTCCATGCTTTTTGGGAAGAGGAAGCTCTCAAACCTCCCCAGCGACCTTCAGCCCAAGGTTTAACTAACACAAGGAGACAGAACACGAGAGCACAGAGTCATCCCAGGGGCTCCAAACCTAAACCATCCTCAGACATGGAGTGGAGCTGCTCCTTTTATGGCTGGAGGAGCAGCTACCACCAGGCAAAGCCCTGGCAGAGGATGCAGAGCTTCATTACAAGGTGCCACTCTCCAGCTGAGTGCTCCCAGAGTGTTGAGAGGGGCTGGGAGGGAGAGGGGAAGGAGCACCTGGGCTGTAACATGTAGATATTAATATGAAAAACGCCTTGCTGATAACTTTTCCTCATTATTTCCGTGTTATTGTAATTTCATGCCACCTTCTCCTTCCCCACACTGCTCCTGACTGCTGCTACACTTGTTCCAGGCTGGATTTGCCCCCCAGCAATGCTAATAATGGCTTCAGGATCATTTTTATTCATTTTCTGTTTCACTCACAGTATTTCATGTGACTTATGTATCCCCCAAAGCTCATATTTCTGTTTGAATTGCAGGGCAAGTAGTGGGTTTTAGCATTCTGACTGCACACACATTCTCCTCTCCCTCAAAATGAAAGATCATTTGAACTTTGAATTGCATTAGCATGACATTTTTCTACTAAATTACCCTGGCTGCACTCAGTCTGAAAGGAAACAAACCCCTTTTAACTTTGTGTAGGTTATGAGATGTTCAAACACCAGAGGCAACGCTCAGGGGAGAGGAGGGGAGGGGTCTGCAGCACTGCTTGGCATCCTTACCCCAGGAGAGGCAAAAATCTCTCAGTGAATGCTCCAGATCTGAGCCAGGATCTACCTGATCCCTTCCTGGGATCTACCTGATCCCTTCCCGGGACAGATTGGGGGCACCAGGGTCTGACCATCCGACTCACAGCAGCCAGAGCAGCTGGGATGGCCTCACATCTGCAAGGACAACAGAGCAACCCCTGCAGAGCATCCACCCACCCCTCACAAGCCCCCCAGCCCTCCTGGTCACTGCAGGATGAGGGGCATAAGCACCACTCATCTTTTGAGGCTCAATTTTCAATGCTGTATCTCTTCGGTGGTAAAAGGTGTGCCTGGTCCCTGCTTAGGGATGCTGGGTGTGGGGTGCAGGGTCCTGCTCAGATCCAGGGGGGGTTGGGGTGTCTTTCTGTGCTGTTTTGATCAGAGAATGGTTTGGACTGGAAGGGACCTTAAAGCTCGTCTTGTTCCACCAAGGCAGGGGCACCTTCCACTAGCCCAGGGTGCTCCAACCTGGCCTTGGGCACTTCCAGGGATCCAGGGGCAGGCACAGCTTCTCTGCCCAACCTGTGCCAGGCTCTCCCCACCCTCTGTGTAAAGAATTTCTTCCCAACACCTCATCTAAATCCCTCCTCTTTCAGTTCAAAACCGTCGCCCCCTTGTTCCTTGTCGAGCTTTTTGTTGCTTTGGCTCTATTTTGTTTTGGAAGCAACCATGTGGCACCAACACGTGCCAAATACCTTAGGCCTGGAGAAACACTTGTGCCAGCACAGCTCCCCTTCCTCCCACAGCCTCATTTATGCCCCTGTCGGTGGTTTGATCCGAGTGACTCAACACACTTGACCACCACATTCTCTCTCAGACGCTTTTCCACGCCCAACCCGGCTCCTCTGAGGATGAATCTCTGGCTCAGCAGACCTCTGCCTCTCACATTTACAGGCAACGCATTTCCATCTGAAGAGGAATTTAAAAACTATTAGTCAGGGAGCACAGCAGATAGTAACTATAGCAATGCATCAATCACAGCCCGGTAATTACACACCACCGGGCCGCCTGTAAAAGCTGGGCTACCTGGCAGAAAATGGCAGTAATCAGCCAATTGGCAGCAGACAATCCAGCATCATTTGTAATTCTTAGGGCTTCGTGTTCCTCATCTCGCAGGGGCTGGATGCTAATCAATGGGTTGCCATGGTTACCCGACATCCCTGACCATCAATACACAAGGAGGAAGGAAATTAGGGGGACTGTGGGGGGACCTGGCTGAGTTGAGCCTCCTCTGTGCCCACAGGTTGGAAGGTGGGAAGTGGGCAGATGGTTTGGGCTCTGCTCTTGGCTTTTCATTGTGGCTAAAAGTGATGCAGCCACAGGAAACCAACTTTGTAGCTGGACCACCAGAGCCCCCTCCAGCCCTGAGCACTGAAGGCATTCCCTAGAAGAGGATGAGGGTTGGCAGAGCCACCGAAATACAGGAGGTGCCTCCTAACATGGGCTGTTAGAGTCCAGGAGCCAACAGAGTGGACATGGCAAACAGGCTGAGGCTGGAAAGGGAGGAACAGGCAGCCAGATGACATTGCCAAGGTCGGTGCTCCAAATCTGCCCTGGAAAGGGATCAGGCAGATCCTGCCTCAGACCTGGATCAAGGTCTCACAAGCAGCAGAACAGCCCAGGCTGGCCAGGGAAACAGGCAGAGGTTGCCCGTGGTGGCTGCCAGAGCACAGGCTCAGCCAAGGTCAGAAAGCAAAACCAGACCTGGTGTCAGGGATCTTCCATCCCAGCCAGGCTTCCCTTCCCAAGAACTGTGAGGATTCTTCTGCTGATAACCTAATTATGGTAATATGCATCAGTATTTTAAAAAAAATGGCATTTGATGTTTGCAAAATTTAAGTCGAGTTGCAAATCAGCTTCCTTGATTGCTCTTAATAAAGTAATTAAATCACCTGCTGAGTGCTGGAATCTCCTGGGAAGCCAGGAGAGTTTTCCTCTGTTTGGGGGGTGTCAGGGAGTCACAGCTTTGGGGACCCAGGGTATGAGACGTGCCAAGGGCTCTGTTGGCCATGCAGTGGGAGGGGAAGGGATGCCACACTCCAGGGAATTACCTGATCTGGTGCAGCACCTCCTTTTTTAGCTGAAGGGCCATCTAAGCTTCCTCAGGAAAACCTCTCCATAGCAGCGGGTCTGTTCCCAAACCAGCCAGGGGTTATTTTCTGCAGCTCTGCCTTTGTGATTAGTCCATGACCACTAAAAGGGGAGGCTGGACCCTGAATTCTCATCCTGTGCCTCCATTCCCTCCTTGCTGGAACTCACAAGGCACACCCACGGCAATTTAAAAGTAAAACACCCACAGGGATTTCACAGACCAGGTTTCATAGGTGAAATGAGACAGAGCAGGACAGAAAACCCATGAAAGGGCAGCCTGACCACATGAAGACACAGGCTTGGACCAGCAATTCCTGGCCCAGCCCCAGGGAAGTGCAAGAACTGCCCAGAGCAGATCTCGGGAGTAGAGATGAAATATCTTTAATTACATTCTGGGTTTAGGATTCATGCCCCCCTTTCTATGCCATCACTTTGTTGATGGGCAGTAACATCTCCTGAAAACACAGTTTGGAATGCACGAGGAGTAGGAACAAAACCACCCCAAAAGGCCAGGCCAGGAGGGGGAGGAATGGCCAGGACCCCCTAAACCCCAGCCAGCAGATACCCAACCACCTCTGCTTCCCCCAGCTACCTGCTCTCCTCCTGGGGACATCAGAGCCCTCCTTTGGCCCTGCTTGAACAGACCTGCAGAGTGGTTCAAACTGGGGCAGGACATTCCCATGGGAACATCGCTCCCAGATCCCCAAAACTCTATAAAAACACCGAGACAGAGGAAGGCACAGACACGTGGGATCTCAGGAGCAACCCTGTCCCAGCTCCCCCATCACACAGCCCATTCCTTCTCTCTTGGCACAGGATCCCTTTTCCCCCTATTCCCCAGGATCAGCCTTGCCCTGTCCCAGCACTTTTCCCCTTGGAAAACACCCAATCCTTCGCACACTGGGAGGGGAAACAACTTCTTTAGTGCTGTCCTGGCCTCGTTTTACGGCTGTTAATGAGAGCCAAGAGGAGGATGCGGTGGGAATTAGGGATGATTCCGAATTCCACCAGCAGCCTCTTGCGGGCAAGGCGAGTCCTGCAGCTGGAGCATCCCGGTCCGTGGGTACCCACGAGTTGTCTCCCGGCTCACCCGCACAGGGAAACCCTTGGGAAAGGAAATGCAGCACCCTCAAGCCCCCAGCTCCCCCTCCTTCGGGATGTACAAGTGGAAAACCCGCTTACCCAGGGCTGGGGTGGCAGCACTCCACGCTCACCGCTGGAATCTTGCCTCAATAAACCCTGTAAGGTCAAACTCATCACCCCTGGCGACATTACACCTTTGATAGTGCACAGATCGAACGGAATTAACTCCAAATTACACTGAAATGTCATCACATTAGAAAGGCTTCACCTGACAGAATTACCCGGTGAGTAAGTGATTAAATCAGCTTTCTGCACCTCTTGCACCGTCTGGGCTCAGTGCTGGCTCCAAATCACACTCTGCATAGATAAGGCAGCCCTTATCTTGTCAGCAATCCTGTTTTCTCCTCCAGTGTCTCCCACTCAGGCAGGAACAGCCGTGATTTTATCTCCCAGCACACCACAAGGGCCACCCCAACCAAGTGCCACTCAACCTGCTCCAGGCAAACCTGGGATTTACTCGGAGCACCGTCTTTAACCTGCCTCCACTTAAACACAGATACAGGAGATAACCCACAAGTGCACTGAGGACTAAGCAGGCAAAAAGGAGGAAAACATTTTGCCCAAGACCATCCAAACCCAAGAGCTGTGTCAGAACCAGCAGCATAATCCTCTCAGCTCAGAGCAAGCACAAAGTTGTTAAATCCCACTCCCTCCCCAGCACAATCCTGCCTGTCCCCACCTCTACAACCCCACATAATCATCTTTGCAGCTTCCAAATCCAGCTTTTTAAGTAAGATGGACCGTCCTGAGAGGATACAAACCTTTACAGCAGAGTGAGCGATATTTAGAGCTTTTATGGAAAAAACCCAGGTCAGAGGCAGCTCGTCCACACTGACACCCCCCACAACCAGCTTTTTGAAGGGTTTCCAGCTAAAAATCTCAGCTCTGCCCCATCCCATGCTGCTCCCTGCATTAACCAGCTGCCAAGTGCAGCAAACAGGGGCAAACCACCCCTCCTGCCCCAAAACAACCACAGCCCCTCCTTGGGAACAAACAGTCACCCCCAGGAGGGAAAACATCCGACTCCTGGGGCATTTTGGAAACTCTCCACACCTCCACAAGGTGGAGAAGAGCAGGCTCCAGGCCAGGTCCCAGACTGCAGCCTGGGCACGGCTGTTCCACATCTCCCTTCCCTGGAGAGCAGCCAGGGGAAGGGTTGGCATCTCTGCTCCTGCTTTCTTTCTCCCTCTGGGCTGGTAATTCCTAAGGAGGCAAGAACAGCCCCATGCTCAGCCTGGGGACAGCTCTGTCCTGCCACCAGAAAGCTCTGCCCACACCTCTTTAACCAGGCAACAGCCAGACTGGGCACACTCTGACTTACCTGAGCTCCCTGGCTTTGTGTCTCCTCCTGCAGCCAAACCCTTTGTGTCTCCTCCTGCAGCCAAACCCTCTGTGCCTCTCAGGAGCACTTTTATGGGCTTTATCCCACATGGGTTCTTCCTTGGTGCCAGGAATTCCCAAATTACCTTCTCCTCCCAGTTCCCCCTTTCAGTTCTGCATGCTCGTGGCTCTGCTGCTGTGGGCATCTCCCAAAAAGCAGCTCTGAGCTCCTACCCAGCTGTGGGTGGGATTTGAGGGGGGGAAAATGGCATTTTCTTATGAGGTTTTAGGCCTGGTTATCTCTGCTAGAGGTGCAGATCCAGGTGTGTGTTGGGACTGAGCTGGGACAGGAGCCTGTGGAGCTGCCAGTGGGTTCCTGCTCTCCTGGGGATGGGGATGTCAAGTTTCCTGCCTCCCCCAGACCACTCTTGGTTTAAATCAACTTGAAACCAGTTTAAACTACTCTGGAGAAAAAGCAGAGAAGAATACCTGCTTTGGGTTTTGCTGTGATTTAGTGAAACCAGCTTAAATCCGTGTTTATGCAGCCCCTGGTTCAATAAATCCCTGAATTACTGCCTGTATTTCTGAGTGATTTAAGTTGATTTAAGGGACTCGAATTTGCAACAGCATGGCCAAATGGGGAATTCACACCCGGGTGAAATAAATAAACAACTCCTGGAGCCTCTCAGACCCCTCCAGAACTGACTTTGCATGTGCTGGCTCCTGTTTCTCCCACAGGAAACACGGGATGCTCCCACTCCGAGCTGCTCTGCAGCCCCCAAACTGTGCCCTCGGGGCCTTTTAACCCAGTTTAAACATCCTGTGTTTGAGCTGGGATAAAACCTCATCACTAAAGCTCTCCTGTGGCTGAGGCTCCACAGGGCTGGTTTCTGCCTGATCCAGCACAAATATTTCATCCTGCACTGAGGGATCAGAGAATCCTGGAATGGTTTGGCTTGGAAGGGACCTTAAAGATCATATTGTTCCTATTCCCCCCTGCCATGGGCAGGGACACCTTCCACCAGCCCAGGTTTCTCCAGCCTGGCTTTGGACACTTTTAGGGCTGGGGCAGCCACAGCTTCTCTGGGAAATCTGTGCCAGGGCCTGCCCACCCTCCCAGGGAGGAATTTTTTCCTAGTCTCCAATCTAAACCCACTCTCTGTCAGTTTGAAGCCATTCCCCCCTGTCCTGTCACTCCAGGCCCTTGGAAATAGTCCCTCTCCATCTTTCTGGTTGCTCCTTCAGGTCCTGGAAAGCCACATTTAGGTCACCCCAAAGCCTTCTCTTCTCCAGGCTGAACAATCCCAGCTCTCCCAGCAGAGCTGCTCCATCCCTCTGATCATCCTGCTGCCTCCTCTGGACTCATCCCAGCAGCTCCAAGTCCTTCCTGTGCTGGGACCCCAGAGCTGGGACCTCAGCACTGCAGGGGGGTCTCACCTGAGAGGGGCAGGATCCCCCCTCCCCTGCTGCTTTGGGTGCAGACAGAGCTCACTGCTGCCAAAAATGTGCTGTGGGCTGCCCACATGCCCCAGCACAAAGCAGGACACAGCCAGGGCTGCAGGGTGGGGGCAAACAGGGGTTTTTTTGGGGTGCACTGGTTTAACTGGTCACCAGTTCCCCCGGACTGGTCACTGCAGTCACCCCGTCTTTGCTCAGCTCTGAGGACTCCTGAACTGTGACTGCCCTGGAGCAGACACAAGGGAGGATGAGTCAGGAATTAAAAACAAAACAACTTCCCTAAAAATACTTCCTGGCATCCCTCCCTGGCTCCTGCCCTGCACAAACACCCCGTGACTGCCTCCAGTGTGTGGCGAAACCACCCCATGTCCCCCACTCCTCACCCAAACCCCACATCAGAGCACCATTTTTGGGAAGGGGTCCCCCTGTTCCCTCTCCCCATGGCAGGGGGGCTCCCACCTTCCATCCCAGACCCCAGCTCTGCTCATCCTCCCACGCAGGGAGTGACATCTCTGCAGGGGACGGGTCCACTGACCCCTGAGCAGCCCCTCCTGCTGCTCTAATTCTATATCTGGGAGGTGAAGAGCTGGGGAAACACAGCCCTGGCATGTTCCAAAAGCCCATGGAGAACCGTATGGGATCATTATGCAAAGGACTCGCTCCTTTATGGGGTTTGGATTATGGTTTATAATACACAGAGCTCAACTGCAAAGCACATTTGGATTTTATGGGAGCCATCAACAGCCCGGGGAGGAGCAGCAAAGGGGGCTTCACATCCCTGTCGGCATTAAATGATGCTTGGAGAATCCAAAACCAGGGATCCTGTCCCTGTTTCCTGGCAGCAGCATCCCCCTCCTGCCACCCCACCCCAGCCCCAACCCCTGGGGGACTGTGAGAGCAGCACATCCCACTGCTGTCCCAGGGCAGAGCAGAACAGGGGACCCTCCCCTGTCTTTTTTGGGGGGATATTCCCCAGGGCACGGCTCACACATGCCCAGGAGGCTGGGGACCCCCCTGAGGGGGGTGTTGGTGGTCTCAGCCCAGCTGCCACAGCCGCCACTTGGCTGCAAATCCCATCTTTTATTGTGGTAATTGCCAATGCTGAAAATCAAATTACTCCAGGCAGAGATAAGGCTGAGGCCCAGGCCCACACTGGGAAGGAAGGGGATTTGGGGAAAGGAGCTCTTTATCACAGGGATGCAGAGGAGAAAGGGATGGGAAGTACAAGGAGAGCAGTTGGGGATTTGGGTGGGTTTTTTGCAGCCTGATTTGCTGGTCGGGAAAACAAAGAGGGTCTGCCCAGTGGAAGGGAATAATCAGTTTTATTCTTGTCTTTGCTCAAGCTCTTTGACCCCCATTTCCTCCACTCTCAGCCCACTGTGAACCTCTGGCTGTATATCCACCCTCTCCAGGAGCCAGGACACATTTGGGATGCAGGGTGCACACCAGCATGGGTTTGGGGGCCAGGACACAGGCTGGGGCTGCACTGGCAGAGCAGGGAAAGCTCTGCCAGCACCCTGCTCCTTTCCACTCTTTCTAAGTCACCAAAACACCCAGTTGCCTGACATGGCACAGCCTCCCCCCCAAAATCTCCCCAGTGTGGCCCCGCCAGCCCCCATCCTGTGCTGGCTGCAGAGCTCTGCACACCTCCAGAACTGGCTGTGCTTCAAGCCGGGAAGGATTTATAAATATTTAAGCAAAATGCTTTCAGCACGATCCATGTTTGGTGTGTGCTACTTACACAGAGCCTGGCACAGAGAGGGAACTGCGTGGGCAGCACCCACACCCCCTGCCACTGCTCTGTGCTGGGTCAGTGATGCCCACCTTGCCCTGGCCTCTGCTGGGAATTCCTGATTCCAGCAGCCCCCTGGAAAAGCAGGGCTCCTGGAGAAGGGAGCTGGCAGCTGACACGAGTTGCTCAATGTTTCCCTGGGGGAGAAACCTCTCTGGCAAAAGGGGAATGGGAAACACAACCTGGCTGGACAGTTCTGAGTCCCCACCACCATGGCCACCTCTTCCTTCCCAAAGTCCTCCCCTTGCCCAGGACCAGGCTGTCTCATCCACCAGCAGGATCCCAAATATCCAAAGGGATAATGGGAGAATCGCAGCTCTCCACTGTGCCAGGGGTGAGGGTCACCCAAGGGTGCAGCCCCTCATGGCACAGCCTGCCCCCCAGTTCCAGTGCTCCCAGGAGCTGCTGCCCCTTTGCTCCCCTCTCCTGGGAGTTCCTGGATGAGACCAGGCTTTGCCCTGATCCCCTGCACCTTCAGGGAGCCACGGAAAAGGAGGTGGGAAGGTGGGATCATCTCCCTTCAAAGCCCTGAGCATGGCAGCTTTTCCCAACAGCTCTAACAGGAGCATCTTGGCTTGATCAGAGGGAAACTTTGCTCTGGAGGGGAGTGGAAGGAGCCCCAGAAGCTTTGCTCTGAAGGGTGATGTAACCACATTTCCCTCCTCAAAGATCCAGGATGAATTATTTAGACCTGTAGTGCAGCAGCTCTGCTGAATTATTTAGGAGGATTTGGATTTGTAGGCCAATGAAGCAGGAGCAAACTGAGCTGAGCAGCACATTGAATAGTCCCAGGAGGGCACCAGGCCCCTTTTCCTCCCTTTTCTCCCCTGGAAAGCAGCAGAGGAGCAGCCTGTGCCATGCTGGGGGTGAGTCCCGGGAGCCAGGCAGGCACAGTCAGACAAACTGCTTTTTCCAGCAGCAGATTTTTGGCTGCCCAACTGGTTACTGGCGTGTGCAGGGCTGGGAGATAAGCATTGCATAAGTGGTGAGTAATGCTGAGGAGGAGGAGGGGAGGGGAGGAGCAGGAGGAAAAGGCTGCAAGAGAGAAAACTTCTGCTCCTGAGCTCCTGGCCTGGGATGGCACAAGGATTGGGGTGTCCCAGCTTGGCTGATGTTTCTGTTTCTGACCCCAGACTGGGATCCCCCCTCACTCTCCCACCTTCATCCCCTGAGATAACACCCATCAGCTCCCTCCACAAACCAGGAGCAGGGTTTGGAGCACAGGATGCTCTAAAAGATAAAATATTGAGGGTCTGTGTGTGTGTGTGTGTGTGTGTGTGTTGCCTTTTGTCTCGAATGCCCCGAGGAACCAAATTTTTCTTGCTACTCTTTCTGGCCCTGAGGACTAGAAACTGTGTTTACTGTCAGCACTCATGGAAAGAAATGACACCAGGATGGTGCTTTAGAAGAACTCCTGGTTGTGTGGGACCTGGATTGGACAAGGAAGGCTCCGTGGGGTGATGGGGTGTCCAGCTCACTGATCCCAGCTCAATACCAAGAACCACACAGCAGCTCATCACTGCTCCACCTCCAGGGGCACAGGAGGAGGCTTTGGTTAACTCTGAAACAAACTTGAGGCTCTGGGCATGTGGTTTGGGTTGTCTCTGTTTCAGGGTCAATCAAAGGAAGAGCCTGAAGAGCTCCCAAGGAGCTGAGACATGCTCTTATCACCAGTTTCAGTGGGAAAGGAACAGATGAATCCCAGAAGTGGAAGAGGAAACATCAATCTGCCTCTATAAGCTGCAATGGGATATGATTTTCTCACGACCTTTTGAGGGTTTTTGTTTTGCTGCTAAAGTGGCTGGGATTGAAACCAGAGCTTCTGGCTGCTTCTCAGGGCTCCAGGAAGGGGAGCTGGGAGCAAAGTCTGGTCTAAGTAGGCTTGAACTCCCCAAGTGACACTCTGCTGCTGGGCTGGGGATGCCACGTGGAGTTTGCTTTTCAAGCTGTGGCTGCCCCAAATGTTCAAGGCCAGGTTGGATGGGGCTTAGAGTAGTGGAAGGTGTCCCGGTGGAACAAGATGATATTTAAGGTCTCTTCCAACCCAAAACATTCTATGATTACTCTATTTTAGGTTTTCCCTGCCATTACACAGTGTGCAAGGGGAGAGCACAGAGGAGCTGTCAAGTGTCGTGTTGGTGCCACGTTGCTTTGCTTGGCCCTTGAAGCCTGGCAGGGAGGATACAGTTGGAGAGGATTATTTCAATGGATTCTCCCCTCAGCCTCGACCAAAACAAGAATTATCCCCAGCCCTGGCTGGGAATGGCTTTGTGCAGCACAATGGGGACAATATCCCAGGCACGTCAGGGACATCAGCTGGTGGCTCGGCCAGAGAGGGGCTGAGCTGGTTGATTAATATGCAGCAAGAGCCTTAAAGCAAAGCCCACATGACACATAAATAGCCACCACCAGCACCAGTCAGGATCCTCCCTGGCCACACACATGAGCTCTTCTCTCACTGTCTCACAGGTCATGGAATGGTTTGGGTTGGAAGGACCTCAAAGCCCATTCAGTGCCCTGGGCAGGGTCACCTTCCACCAGCCCAGGCTGCTCCAACCTGGCCTTGGACACTTCCAGGGATGGGGCAGGCACATCTTCCCTGGGCAGGCTGTCCCAGGTCACTCTCACAGTGTTTAGGGCTGTTTTTAATCCTGCAGCTCCAACACAGTTATGCCCGAGCAGCTCCCCAGCCTAATTGTCATTTGTAATCCACCTGCCCAGCCGAAAGGATGCAGCAGCAAACACTCCTTCTCTGCTGCATTCCACATCCAAATCCCCAGGCAGGGCCAAGCACAGCTCTTCCCACAGCGGGGTGTGTGGGATTCCAGGGAGGGGGAACCAGCTGAGGGGGTATGTGCTAAGGAGCTGGTTTGGGGAGGGATGGAGCAGGATGCTGACAAGCACTCAGCAATCCCAAGGACACGCCCCAGTCCTGAAATCCCAAATTCCAGCTCTGACACCTCCAGAAGGGCTCAGGCCTTGGGCAGACCCACAGCCACTTTCTGTCCACTTAGAAGGGAAACACCTGAGCAGGTGGTTTTGGGAGGAGCAGGCAGAGCATCTCTGTCCCCACGCCAGGGTGGCTGTGACACCCCTCTGTGGGACCCCCGCTGCTGCCCACCCTGCCTGGCTCCCAACCCAGCACTGGGATGCCCCTTCCCTGCACCACCAGCACCTCCCACTTTGGTTTCACATCCTGTGCTGCTGGTTAAAAATCCACGTGCAAAAATAAAGGTATTATTTATTATCCTGGTGTCCTCATCCTGCTCCTCCAGGTGCCATCTGAGCCCTGCAACCCCTCAGAGTGTTTGTGGGTTCATTTCCTTTTCCCAGCATTGCCTCACTCTTCCAATATTGCTTCATGACTCTGGGGGGAAAAAAGTCATTAAATACACCTACTTCTTGCTTTTATCACTGATCTTATTATCTTGTAATTCCCTCCCAGAGCAGTAAATTAGTATGAACTAAGTTCCATCCAATTTTAATGGATTTGTAAATAATCTGGTAGTAAAAAAAAAAAATAAAAAAAAATCCCGTCTTTGTCATTTCTGCTTATTCTTTATCCTAAAATATAAGGGAGAAGGGACTTTTATTCAATCTACCCATGCAAATCCACTTAGGTCTGTGCCCAGGATGACTTAGCTCAGTGATTAAGGACGACTCAAGTGGAAGGGATGAGGGTCTGAGTCACTCCCCCACTACCTGTGCCAGTCCCCAGCAGCAGCCGGAGGTGCCAGACGTGAGCCAGGCGAGTGAACATTTCTGTGCCCAAATCTCCTCCAAGGAAACAAGTCACTGGTGTTTCATCCCCTATTTGCAGCCCAAGTGCAAAAAGTGGATTATTGTTGAGGTTGGTTTTTTTTTTCCAGTTGGGTTTTGCTAGAGGAATTTTTAATCTGTTAGTGAAAGTGGGAGACAGGAGAGTATTTTTTTGGGGGGGTTTCACCACAGCTCAGCTCCCACCATGGGGAAATCCAAATTCTACGCTGAGCTGGGAGCACAGACCCCCACCCAGGATTCAGGTGGGGATCTGCCCGAGCACCCCACGGACAGACAGACCGTTCTCCTCAATAACCAAACCTCCACGAGGATTCTTTACTCTTTCTCTGCGGGGCTCCCTTGCCCTGGGAAAGCTTCCAGGTGAGTCGGGAGGTGAGGCAACACCCCCTGGTCAGACTCGTTTGCGGGGGCGAGGACGCGGCAGACGGGGCAGGTGCTGACACGAACAGCGGGCAGGGTGAGTTCCAGCCCAGCAGGAGCCAGTGGGGTGAGAATGCAGCCCCCCCAAGCCCCACAGGGACAGCCAAGGGACACAGCAGGACCCCCTGCCACCCTGTGTGCGTGTCCCCTCCAGCACCACCCTGATGGTTGAACTCCTGAGCTCCTGGCTGCAAACTCTGCCCAAGCCAAGAGGATTCCTGGAAAGCTGCACATCCAACCGCTGGCCCATCTGGTACGAATAAACTTCTTGGCTTGGCCGCCTTGTTTTGTTACAACTGAGCTATAGAAACGCGAAGCTCTGCTCCACTGAAAATGAATCATAATTTCTTTCTGTGCTTTTTCCCCTTGAGTGGAATCCTGCTCAACCATTCCTCTGTGCTCACGTGAATGTGCTTTCTCCTTCTCCTCCTCCTTATCCCTCTCGCTCTCCTCCCTCTCCTTCTTCTTCTCCCTCTCCGTCTCCTCCTCTTTCTCTTCTTCTTCTCCCTCTCCCTTTCCTTCTCTTCCTCTTCTTCCCTTCAATTTTCAGCTCCCAAAATAGCAAATTCCAGCTGACTGCTTTCAAGGCAACGAGGCACCCGCAGGATTGTGGGAGCGTTGCTCAAATCAGCAGAGAACCCAACTAAGCTGCCAGGAAACAATATTAAAAAAAGCAGGGGGTGGATCCCGTCTGCCGAGCGCCAGCTCCATAAATCAAAGCGCTGCGGTCTGTGCCGGGCTGAAACCTCCCTTCTCCCGGGCTCCACTCCGGCAGAGCCATTCCTGCTCCGTGTCACACGGCCTGGCAGTGCCACTGAGGGCTGGCATTCAGGCTGCACCTCCTGCCTGCCCATGGGGTGCCAGCCGGGCTGCCCCAGTGGCAGCAAAGCAAACCCCAGTGCCGAGCCCAGGCTGCTCTCCTCGAGTTGTGCCAAAGGCTGGCCACCACCACCCACGGGACACAACCCCAGTTCCATCAGCTGACCAGTTTGTGACTGGTTTATTCCCTGTCCCTGCGGTTCTCTCGCTCCTGGGGGTCCTGCTGGCCCGCTGTGCTGCTGCAGGGGCTGTGTGTGTGCGCACAGGGCTGTGCTCCCTCCCGCTGCACCCAGGCGGCTTTCCCAGCTCATTTTGGGCAGGGCACGGCTGCCGTTCTGCCAGGCACACGCTGTGCTGGGGTTCCCATCCCTCCTGACCCCATTCCCTCCCGGCAGGAGCACACACGGGGCTCAGGGAGCCGCCGGATCGGGGGGATCCCCCCTCCCTGCATACCTGACCGGGCCACAGCCCCGCAGCTCCGGGAGCGGGACAAGTCCAGATGTGCTGCCAGCTGCCCGGCGAATTCCTGAGCGCTGCGTCAGCGCCCGGGGCAAACAGGCCGGCTCGGCACAACCTGCCTGCTCCGTGTAGGAAGAGATTAACGACCAGGTGAGGAAGGAGGAGGCAAACAGACCTCCCCAGGGGCAGATGTGCAGGGAGGGAAGGGATGTGGGAGCTTTAACTGCGCCTCCAGCCTGGTCCCAGGCTAGCAGGGAGCAGCGGGAGGCGCTGAGTGGGAAGTCTGAAAGTTTGTGGGGACATCTGCTCGTGATTCCTCCTGAGAGCGGAAAAATCACATCTGCACAGGCAGGAGGGGCCTTACCTGTGGACAACACAACCTGCTTGGGCTACAGAAACCGGGGCCAGCCTGTATCGCTGCAGGAAGGTGATTTAGCAGGGATGGTCAGGGTTTTTCCTTTGGGCATCCCTGGCACTGATCGGCACTCAGGTGAGGCCAGGAGGGGTCAGGAGGCCGGTGCCCCCAGGCTCTGCACCTTGGCACAGCCATCCCCGGCCCAATCCGGCCGGTTCCCCGCGGTCAGAGGCCTTGGGAACGTGTCCTTATTTCTGCCACGAAGGACTAGTTGTGGCATGAGCCGGTCACACCCTGGTGCTCATCCCAAAGCGGAGATATTTGGAGCCCCGGCTTCAAGTCCGCGCTCCGAATCAAGCGACACAGGAACTTCAGCCCGGACCTTTCCCGGTGCCTGCCGCTTCCTCCGTGCTCTCGGCTCTATTCCCGAAGAGCTTCCCAAGGCTCCAGACTCCATCCCAGTGCCGGGACAGTCCAAATCCACCCCCGAAGCACCTCTCTCCCCTCTCCTTCAGCATCTGCCCCTCCAGACCGAGCAGCCAAACTCCCCCTTTACCCACGCCACGGGCTGCGGCCGCTTCCCCGCGGGGCCGGGGTGGGCAGAGGAGGGGCTGGGGGGTCCGGGGGCCGGCACACAAAGCCGGGGGCTGCGGCGGGGCGGGCCCGGTGCGCGGGCACGGGGCTCCAGGCTCCTCCTCCGCCGCCGCCAAGCCGGGGATGCTGCGGCCGGGCCGGCACCGGGAGCCCCGCGCAGCCCCGCGCCGCGCCCAGGAGCCAGCGGCCACCCGAGGTGGGCACGGGGGGCACCGGGGGGGACGTGTCCGGGGGCTCCGAGGACGGGGACAACGCGGGGATGCGGCGGGGAAGCGCTGCGGGACGGCGGGGGGCGATGCGCGGGGAGCTGCGGGGAGAGGGATGCACCGGAGGACCGGGGGGACCGGAGGGACCGGGAGGGGTCGGGACTCGCCGCACTGCGATGGGGGCTCGTGGCTTTGGGGTGAAACCCCCCCAACCCTCTGCCGGGCACAGCGGGCACCCCGCACCGCCCCTCTCCCGGGGACGGGGCACAAAAGGGTCGGGGCGGCCCCGGCGAGCGGCTGGACTCGCCCCCTTGCCCGGCTCGCATCCCTCTGCCTTGCCCGAGCCGCCCCCGGGGCTCAGCTCTGGCTTTTCCCTTCCCTCCGAAGTCTGGAAAACTTCTTTTTTTTTTTTTTTTTTTTTTTTTCGCACGGCAGCGAGAAAATTCTGCGTGTTCAGCACCTCGGTGCGGGCTGCCTCAGGTTACAGAGTCCCCAGACTCCCCGGGAAGGGGAAGCCAGGAGCCAGATGCCTTTGGTTTGGTGTCACCGGCACGGAGCCATCCCGAGAGAGGGGCTCGCGTGTCCTGTGGGAATTCTTTGCCGCTGGAGCCCCCGTGCAGAGCGGGTGGAAGGGGATTAGGCAGCGCCTGGCGTGGGCATCGGGCACCTCCTGGGAAGTGCCGATTGTACCTGGATGCGGCATCATCCAGGCACAGGCAGGGATGGCTGGAAGGGGTTTAGCCGTGCTTTGGGAGCACAGCACTGGCCAGGCGGCTCTGGCCATCCCCCCTCGGGCTGTGCTCGCTGTGCAGGGGCCGTGCCGGGATTCGCAGCCAGGTAGAAGCGTGGGAGGGAGGTCACAGCCCCACGGGTGCCCGCGCAGCTCCGGGGAAGCCGGGGATTAATCTCGCCTTCCAAAGCAGTGCTGGAGAGCTGCCACGGCTGTGGCAGGAGTCAGCTCTGGGCTGTCACTGCTCACCCTGCTGACACTCTGGGTTCGCTGCCAGACCTGCACAGCCCAGCAGCTGCGAATCCAGTGCGGACCAAGCACAGGGATGGGTCCCTGGCTCGGCTCACGACACTCTTGTCCTTGCTCAGCCAGCTGAGTGTGCACCTTGCTGGCTCCAAACGGGCCAGACACCTGTTTGGGCTCTGCAGAGACCACTTCGCTTTTTCTCAGGGTTCAGGAGTCTCTGGCCACATGACAGGTCCCCGGTGGTGTGGCAGGAGGGTCGAACACAAGTGACAGCTCCCATGCAGACCCCGATTCCCCCAGAGGGATGTGCCCACACGCCTCCTGCCTGGCACCACTGCATCCCTGCTGCACATCCCTGACTCCACAGGGCAGTTTGCATTTGATGTCCCGCTGTCCCCTTCTGTCACCACCCCCCTGGTTCCAGTGTCAGCCCCTTCCAGCAGTGCCAAGCCCTCCCTGGGCCCCTCCTCAACCAGAGCAGCACTGGGAGGTGGGGGGGGGTGTTCCTCTTTCTCTCTCCTGTGTTCACAAGTGAGGGCTGTGACCTCCTTCCACGTGTGCTCGGAGGGACCAGCACCTGACCCATTTTCCAGAGCAGGCCTGCGTTTCCATGGCTGTCCAAATTCCTCCCGAGAGCTTGTTTTCCTCACTGAAGGCTGCAGCGAGCGGGATACGAGCAGGGAGAGAAAAACTCCTCGTGAGCCTCCACTATCTCCCATCGCTCCAGACACTGATTAACCTCCCTTTGAAATCCCTGCCCGGGCAGAGCCTGTCCGGCTGCTCCTCGCCTGCTCCCAGCCTCCCATGCCAGCCTGAAGTCCCTGTCACACGCAGAGCCCCTCCATGTGCCCAGCTCACCCCTACCCCAGGCTTTTCCAGGGGGCTGCAGACCCCCTCCTTACCCACTCTGCCCGTGCAATTAATCACCAGGGCCATTAATCAGTGGGACAAAGGATTCTAAGTGCAAAACCCTCACCGCAATAAGCATTGGGGATGGGGGGACACAATGAATGGCAGCTGCCAAAAAACCCTGTGCACTCAGGGACACAAATCGAGGGCTCCGGGGATGCTCCTCGCCCTCGGAGCCCCCAGCTGTGCCCAGAACCCTCCTGCTCGCCAGGTGACCCCCTCCCCTTGGCACCGAGGGCTGCTAAATTGGGCTCGAGTCGTTCTCTCCCACCCACCCCTTAGTCACTCTTGCCTGGCAGGCAGCGCTGGGAGCGGTGGGAGGCAAAGGCATGTGAGACTCAGGCAGGAAAATGAGAGCTCCAGAAAAGCCAAGCGAGACACCAAAGCGGGCACAGTGACTTCCAGGGCAGGATTCCTGTGCTGAGAGTGTGCAGGGCAGACCCCCCACCCCAGGTTTGGGCAGAAGGGGGGGTAACCCAGAGCTGGCAGATGCTGGGCTGCAGGAGCTCAGAGCATCCTGTGCTGTCCCAGCAAGCTGCTGCTTCCCCATCCTGCGCCTCCCTCGCTCTGCTGGTGCATCCTCAGCCCTAAATCACTGTTTTGCCCCTCTTGGAAAGGCTCTGTTTTGTGGTGGGCAGGTCCAGTCTTGCTCAGCACAGGCTCAGGTGAGGCATGTGCAGCAAGCAGGGGTGGGCAGAGCGGCCGTGCTCGGTGCAACAGGCAGCAAAGCCCTGGATCACCAACCTGCTTTCCTTGAGACCATTCAAAAAAACTCCCAAACCCTCTTGACAGCAAGAGCTGAGCTCCAGGGTCCCTCCCTGGGACACTCAGTCACCCACGGGCAGCCTGGCAGAGCTCAGTGCCTGTGGTGCAAGGTGCTGCGTGGACAGGTGTGAAAACATAGTAGCACCACGGCTATTCTGGGAAGCTGCTGCTAAAACTGGTGCCAAAACTGGTGCCAAAACTGGTGCTAAAACTGCTCCTAAAGCAGCCCAGGCTGGCAGAAACAGCACCATGGCCCAGTGTGGCTTCATAGCAGAGCCACATGCCCTGAACCCCAAGCCATGGGAACCTTAATCCTGCAGCATTTGGGAAAAGCTTAACCCTGACAGGAAACCTGGAGGCTTTTTTTCCCTGATTCTCCCCCCAACCACTGACTCGTGTGTTTATAAATACTTCTTTCTCTTGGGAGGTCTTCAAATCCAGCCCCTTGCCTAATTTATTTGGTGTCCAGCTGCCCTTGGGCTTGCTGTCGTGGCTGTTCCTGGGGGATGTGGAGGCAGAAGAGCTGTGGAAGGGGCAGGATGCAGGGAGGAGGCAGCAGGTCAGGGAGAGCAGCAGTGAAGGCGTGAGGCTGCGAGTGGGCAGGACCTGAGCGGACGTTTTCCATCAGGGATTAGTTAAAAATAGCTGGGAATGCGCAAAGATTTGGCACGTGGGTCACAAAGACTTTCCTGCACAGATTGTTTGCTGCTGTCGGGGTTTTGTGCTTGCTCACTCCATCGAGAGGAGCCCCCCGTGGGCAGGAAGGCTCAGCCCCCTGGGTGAGCAATTCCCAAATGGTTTGTGGGAAGCACTGAATATGCTCAGCCTGTGGTTGGGGAGCCAGATCCAGGGAAAGGGGCTGCACAAGGTGTTGCTGGGATTCCTGCAGAGCTGCAGGAGCAAATGCTGACCCTTCTTGGCTCTGCCACTGGCTCCTCTCAGCAGCACTGCCAGCCTGACCTTCCTCTTCCTCACAGGCAGGAGTTTTCCTCCTGAGCTAAAAGATCTCCATTTACCTCCTGGTAGCAGCACAAGGCCTCAGTGGAAGGGAGCTCCTTCCAGCAGAGGGTACCAATGCCTGGGCACACTCTCAGATAAGAGGATTTTTAATGATTTACAGAAGAGCCTCATCTCCTGAGCCTCTGACTTTGGGAGGATGGAACATCTCTCCCCACTGGGCCCTGGCAGTGCTCAGATCTGAGAGCTGGAGAGGAGTTTTCTTCCCTGTCCCTTGTAAAGAAAAAGCCTCCCAAATGTCCATGCAGTGATCACAAGGGCTGTTGCCTCACTGTTCTCTCAGTTATCCCACGTTTCCTAGATGCAGAGCTATGGATTTGGCCACTTGCCTAAGCAAAGATAACCCTGTCAGAGGTTCTAGCTCAGGATGCCAGTTGGAAAGAACATTTTGATATTGAATTGCCCTTTTTTTTAGCGAGCCAGCAGCCAGAACTGTCTCCACAGACCTGCTCCTCCGAAATCCAAGTGTCTGTGTTCAGTTTTTTAAACAATTTAGTGACATCTCTCTAAGCCACTTAGGGATGATCTCCTTTAAAGGTTAATTGAATATTCCTTGCAACTTTGATGTACATTTCTCTGTTGAGAGAATTGCTCTATTTGGCAGCCAGGCATTAAAGGGGTGGTTTTCACCACGGGCCAAATCTGAAAAATAGAGGAGGAGGGAAATAGGAAGCGAGAACTGAGTTTGCCTTTTTTCTTTTTTTTTTTCCCTTCTGCTGCTGCATTGAAGCTTCAAGCAGAGCAGGGATAGGGATATGGCACTCTGGGAAACAAGAGAGGGAGCTGAAGGGTGAGGAGACAAGAGCAGCAAATGCTTTTGCAGCAAGGATTGAGATTGGCTCAAGTTGCCTTTTCTCAGCTCCCACATGACTGACCATCAGGCAGGGGGCAAAAATACCCAAATTTAGACAAAATCGTGGTGTAACTGGTAGCACAAGCAGGGAAGGGCAGCACAGAAATAATCCCAGCTCTGTTTTGGAGCTCAGCTTTGTGAAGTCAAGCCTAGGTGTGACATGGAGTTTAGTTTGCTGGAAGATCTTTAGGTCCTGCCTTGGAGAAGTTCTTCCTCTGATACAGTTTTCCTAAGGGTAAGAACAGAGATTGAGGGGCTTCAGCTGCTGCCAGAGCCAGTTATTTCCCCTCCTGTTTCTTAGACAATCTCCAAGCTGGAGATTTTAGGAATATTCCCCAAACCAACCCCTGGCTGCTCATGTCCTCACCTTCCTGGCCATCACCAGAGCAAGGGAGAGCAGGTCTGTGCACCCTGACAGGGGTTCTGGTGCACCTGGAACCCAACAGGGCTGAGAGAGAGCAGCACAACCTTGCTTCATGTCCCCCAGATACAGCACGGAGGAGCCAAAAGTAGCACCTAGAGGAGGTGAGGGACCAGAGAGGACACCCAGCTGGGGCTCCCAAGCACCTACCCCACAGCCAGGGAAGGTGGGCTGGGCAGTGTGGCCATCAGGAGCGTGGAGGTGATGCCAGCCGTGCTCCTGGATGCTTTTCCACTTGGGAGAGGGGGAGAGACAATAAAAAGCAAGAAGATTGCAAACAGAGCCCTGTCTCCATGGCAGCCTGCGGCACCGCTTCTAAATTTTCCCTGTACATGGAGAGGATCCTTCTCCCCTGTATGTTCTTGGGGGAGTTTTGCAGCAGAAAGGGCCTTAGCCCAGGGTTTCCTGGTGGCTGGGGAGGCTGGTGGCTCGTGGAAGAAACCCTTGGTGCTTGTGATAACCTGGGGGAACCGGGTTCACTGTCCCTCATCACAGCTTTATCCATAATTAGGGGGATGGAGGAAGACACGTGCAAAGCCTGTGGAAGAGAGAAAGCTGGGAGGAAAAGTATTTAGGGCTCATCTCAAGTTACATGAAGTTCTTGCTATTTTTAGCTGGGCAGAACAAAGCCTTTCCATCAATTAGACCCCAGGGAAGGAGTGTGGGAGGACGTGTAGGACACCAGACCCCACCAGCCCTGGGGGGCTCACAGGGGCTCTGGGCAGGGATTACAGCACAGCATCCATCCCTGCCCATGCTGTGGGATGCACAGGAGCCTCTGAGCTGCCTAAAGCAAAGCAGTCCCTTGCAGGGAGGTTTTTTGGGTGCCCCCCCCTCCCACCGTGGCAGATTGTGCTGAGCAGGGTCGGAAATAGATGCGCGAGAAGGGGCCTGGCGGCTCCGAGTGAAAGCCACGCTCAGCTGTCGCCCACCCCGGCACCACCTGCCAGCCCCAGACGGCTCCTAAAATAACCAGACCCCTCCTCCTGCACCTGCTGCCTCGCTGGGATGGGCCACCCTGGGTGGGACCTGCTGGGAGGGGTTCCCTCTCTCCAAGAAAAACTTCCCCAAAACTTGTCCTGGACAGAAGGGTCCTGCCCCCAGTGTGTGCTGGGGTTTGGCTGTTTCCCCATTTTGGTGGTCCCTGGCATGGGAGGGCAGTGAATTCACCAGTGTGGAGGTGGTGGCCGTTCCCTGGTGTCAGTGTCACTATCCAGGTGTGCCAGGCAGGTCCCCAAATCTGCAAAAGACAAAAGCGGGGACCAGCATTTGCGAGTTGCCAATTAGCAGAGTTTTAATTGCAGTATTAGTTGCTCATTAGTGGGAAAAGCCAGATGCTGGGAGGAATTAACTAAGCTGAAAAGATCGTTCTCCCCACCCCAGGAATATTTAAGTATGTCTCATACAAAGTGTTTCCTTTGTACCCAGAGCATGACTGATATGACTTGTGTGGGTGCTGTGCTCAGCTGTTGAATCACTGATGAGCTCCAAAATCCGTGTGACAGGAGGCTGCTGGCAGGAGTGGGAATAAATCTGGGCAGATCTGGGTGGCACAGGTAGGGTTTGACATGTGGTGGAGTGAAGGTTGGGAGCTGGAGGGTTCTGGAGGTAATTTCACCTCAAACAGAGGGAGAAAGCATTTGGTCTCTGGTCTGAGCAGGGAGCTGGGAATGCCACAGGTAGGACTGAGGGTTATTTACAGGAATATGTGCTGTCAGGAGAATGAAGAGCTGTAGACCAAGCCAATTTGGATATAACATGGAGAACCAGGCTCCTGGGATATTCCCACTCTGCCCTGTGGATGCTGTGACTGCATCCAGCAAGGGCCCTGGATGGAGCCAGCTCCTCTTGGGAATGACTCCTGTCCAAGGTCAGACGGGCACAGGGGCAGCAGGAGAAGGGCTGGGGCTGCTCAGTGCTTGGATTTGATTTTCTATGGAGCTGTTTAATACAAACTGCAGCTGTTTGGGGGAGAGCTGAGGTGTTTCAGCTCCAGAAGTGCCTCATTGCTCCATGCACAGACACAGGGGCTGGCTCAGGAGTGATGCTCCCAGGCTGGAGAGGGAGCAGCAGCTTCCCAAACAGCCTGTTAGTGACACCATTCCATCACTGACCGCTGGCTGGGCTGGCAGGGGGGAGCAGGGACAGCAGGGGATGTTTTTGTCCCCCACCACAGCATTATTTGGTGCCATTCTGAGCCTGGGGTTTGGTTCACAGAATCACAGAATATCCCGAGCTGGAAGGGAGCCACAGGGATCATTGATCCCACTCCTGGCCCTGCACAGACACCCCAACAATCCCACCCTCTCCCTCAGTGTTGTCCAAATCCTCCTGGAGCTCTGGCAGCCTTGGGGCTGTGCCCACTGCCCTGGGGAGCCTGGGCAGTGCCCACCACCCTCTGGGGGAAGAATTTCCCTGACACAACCCTTACACCAGTTACACTTCCCCAGCCCAGCCATGACTTTCCCATGGGCTGTAACTCCCTGCAGGCTGCTGGGACAAACATTGGCTTCTCCTGGGAATAAACAGCTGCTGGCTGTGACCTTTCAGCCACCAGTAACAAGGTTTGTCTCACTTCTGCATCCTTCTCGGGCTATGAGACAGAAAGAATAATAATCTATCCCTTTTCCAGCCCATGTATTTGCTGGTGCTGAGCCTGGGCTCAGAATGACTGCCCAGGCAGTGTTTTGCTGCAGAGAAAACACGAGGCTCTGCAGAAATGCAGATGTTGGGAGTCATGGGACTCTGCTGACACCAGGGCTCTGTGGGTTGAGCAATCGTCCCCGGGCAGGGCCAGCAGCCTGTCCCCCCACAGCCCCACAGGGAACGGCAGGAGCAGTGTGGAAGGAGGAACAGCACGGTGGGTGTGGAGCCCAGACCCTCTAAAGCTCACCTTGCCAGTGTGATTCATTGTTAATTAGAGAAATTCCTCTTATTCTAGGACTGGCTTCCCCAAGCACAGCTCAAGCCAGTCGCCTCAGTCCCCCCTCCATCCTCCCAGGGATGATTTCACCCTGCTCTCCCAGTAAAGCCACTTGTTGGCACATCGCTGGTCGGGGTGGGTGCCTCCAGCGCTCCATAGGTGGAAGAGAAGTGTCCACAGCTCCTCCAAGCCCTTCCCAAAGCTGGTGCTGAATTCAGCATTGATTTGTGGCTTTTCCAGCAGGAGGGAAGGTGACATAAATGACCCTGACCTGAGCCACCTTCCCAGGACCTGGGTGCAAAGAGGCAGCGCTTGGTGCTGCCGACGGGCTTCAAAACGCAGGCAAATTGTTTTTTTTTTGGCCTTTTTTGACTATTGAGCAGTTGCACCTTCACCTCCAGGGCCTGCAGCAGGGTGACCAGCTGCCAGGGGACACTGGCAGAGCCTCGGCATTGCCTGGGACTGCCGGGCTGGCACCAAGCCCACCCAACCCCCTGCCAAAGGCACTGCTGGCCCCTCTAACAAGCACCGGGCAGGGCGCTGGGAATTCTCTCAGTGTTCATTGAAACAACATTAAGTGTGATGGACTCCTGGGCTATTAAGGGTGGCTGTAACATGTAATTGAGGCTGGTTATTCTTCATCTGGAGTGTCCCCCTCCACTAATGGCAGATCAGGGCGGAACACATGGTGTGTGCTTTGTGCTGCCCGCGCTCAATTCACTCCCGGCCTCCGATCCAAACGAGCCCCATGAATGTCAGTGAATGAGAGGGGACAATGAATGGCAGTGAATGAAAGCCTTGTCGTGGGGCCCCGAGCCACAATTGAGCACCACGGGCCGGCGCCTGCCTGGGCAGGGTGTGAATTCACCCCCATTAGCGCGGGGAGGGGGACGATGACAGGGTGGGGGCAAGGTCGGCTCCGCTGGTGGGGCTCTCGAAGCCCTTGGAGCTGCCATTTCTTTGGAGAGCCAAATGAGCAGGTTTTGGAGAGCCCTGGCAGCAGCTGGGCACGGGCAGGAGCCGCAGCAGAGACGGGCAGATGCTCACACAGCGCTGGGTGTACTCAAAGTCAGATGCTCCAGGTAGCACGTGTGTGGCTTTTTCCCCTGGAAATGCCCACATTTCCCCCCAGGGCCACATTCCTGGTGCCTCAAAGACCCAAATCACCGCGTCAAACAGGGGCACATCACCTGGCAGCGCTCGAGGGAAAGAGGAAGGAGGCTGATCCCGGAGCCGGGCTCTTGGCAGCCGCTCCTGTATTATCTGTGCCTCTCCCAACAAACACCCAAATGTGTGGGAGCATCTGCACGGAAAGGATGAATAATAATTCAAGAGGGGGAAAAGTGTAGGCGAGAGATTGCAGGGAAGAAGGAAGCTTTGGCATTCCGAGGGGGGAAGAACAGGATGGGCAGGGA
Organism: Xenops minutus; assembly: GCA_035221455.1. Lineage (NCBI taxonomy): Eukaryota > Metazoa > Chordata > Aves > Passeriformes > Furnariidae > Xenops > Xenops minutus. The sequence continues at coordinate 10,636,068 of JAWWEE010000051.1, read as the reverse complement.
GAGGGTGACACTGCGAAGCCTGGGAGGGACCCGAGGCTCTTGCCAGGGTGACCTGTTGGGGACGGTGGAGGGGAAGCTGCTGCCTGCGAAGGAAACTGCAGGAGAGAGGGGAAAGCTTCGAAGAAGCTGCGCTGGGAGGAGATAAGATGAGATTCCTGCAGCCCATTGAGGAAGGAGGCGAGGGGAGAGCTGCTCTCCCACGTGCAGGGAAGGCATGACTGCGATGATGAGATGCCATTCATTTTTCCCCTTTCTTTCTGCACAGGCAGCAGTGGGAGCATCCACGTGCTCAGCCCTGTTCCCCGTGGGTTTAGCCCACACTGCCTGAGCCTTTAGTGGGGCGGTCTGTCCCCCAGGAGCGCTGCCAGACCCCCCAGCCCGTCACCTCCCCACTTCACCTGGGCGGTGGGACTGGATCTCCAGAGGTCCCTTCCAACCCCGACTGCTCTGTGGTTCTGGGACTCACAGGGTTTTGTTCCCAGCCCTCGGAGGGTCGTGGAGCACAGACACTGTCCCGGGGGTCCGGGTCGTGCTCAGCCCCCCTGTCCCCTCCTCCCCCGCGGCGCCGACAAAAGAGCCTTCAAGGGCTCATTTGCTGGAGGCAGCGGAGCGGGAGGGGAAGGCTTGTGTCTTTTCTGGCTTTCTGTCCCCGTTAATTGGTGAGTGACAGGGCAAATCACGGCTCAGAGTAATCACATTTAGCGCCGAGAGCCAGGCGGGGCTGGGGCTGAGCTGGAGGAGGGGGGACAGAGCCAGTCCTGGTGACATTGCCATCGCAGCTGCCCTTGCTGGGACATCCCCAGTTCCATTCCCTGTGCTCTCAGTATCACTTAGATTTATTTTTTCTTCCCATTCCCTGCACTCTCAGTATCGCTTAGATTTAATTTTTTCCTCCCATTCCCTGCACTCTCAGTATCACTTAGATTTAATTTTTTCCTCCCAGCCCCCTTTTGACAGTTTGCAACAAGCCGGACCCGACCCCACTGTGCCTATTGCCAAGCTTGCAACCCCCTTAAAAAATAAATATATATATATATATGTATCCATACAACTACATATATGTGTATGCACATAATGACTGGCTTTTGGTTGGCTCAGCAAACCCATCTGGCTCCCTGTAGAGCCACACGGGCACTGGATTTGATGCAAACATGAGGCTGAACAAGGAAGGGGGACAGGTCTGGCCCCCTTTTTGGAGGTGCCCCAAAGCTGGAGCAGGAGCCTGTGCCCTCCCAGCTCTTCTGTCTCCAGAGCCTGCCCCTATCTGCTGTCATTGCCCATGAATTCCAACTCCTCCACGGCTTTCAAAGTGTTCCTTTTTCAACGGAAAGAGGGAAGGAGAAGAAAAAGACGTGCCCAACCCTCTCAGGCATGTGTGGGAGGGCTGGGATTGATTGAAACACCTCCTGCCAAGAGGCTGGAAAGTCCCAGCTCTCCCTCCCCTCCCTTCTCCCACCTTCTGCAGTCACCCAAAAACCCAAGAGCACATCCATCCAAGGGGCCAGCGAGCTTGGAATCCCTGGAGCACCAGCTCCATGCACCCTGTAACCTCTGTTCTAAGGGATCAAGCCTCCTCCCTCCTTGTGCCATGGGTGCATGTAAATTCACACAGGTGTAAAATACGTGCCCAGGTGTGTGCCAATACACCAGTGCTGCTCCCTGGCACGTGTTGTGCCCTGTCTGGGGATGCTGTGGCTGCAGTTGGCAGTTCTGCTGCTCTGACCCTGCCTTTCCCCCCCTGCAGACACACACGGGCGGTGTCAGGAACACACCGAGCCTCCTGTGCCAATTATCCCCTTCCCTGCAGCGATTCCTCCCCCTCCCCGTGCTCGTTGTGTCTCTTCCCCTGCAAGAATGAATGAAGCCAAAGTCATTTATCACTTTTAACTTATCAGCATCCCGGCAGCAGCTCAGGCCTCCGTTCTTACTTACTGCTCTTAATCTCCCAAAAATGGATTTAGGGATTAAAGCGGATAGTCTGTCTCTCTAGGACTTTCCTTTGACACTTAATCAATCTGGGTCCTCGGGGCACAGAGGAAAGGAAGCAAATAAAGCTGAGGGATGAGCACAGGTTGGTGTTTCCCTGTTTGGGGTGCAGGAGCTGGCACTGGAGCAGGTGTAAAGCAGGGTCTATCCAAGAATGGGGAAAACATAGGAGTGACTGCCTGGAGCCTGAGGATGAGGCAGCAAGGATGCCCTGGCACACCCTCTCCACCCTGTCCCACTGCCAGAAGACACTTCCAACCCCCTGGATTCCTGTTTGGGCGATGGGAGCTCAGCCTGGAGTAGCTCTGGGGAAGAGCTGGATCACACTGGGAGCTCTGAGCTGTTCTAAACACATCAAGGAGCAGAAATGTTTCCTCTCTCCTCATCCTGTGCAAACAGGATTTAGCTCATTTGGATTATGTGCTTTCCCTCTTCTCCCCCTAATTACCTAGATGGAAAGTGCATCTCCATTAGAGCCCTGGCACTGGGAGCCAAGCACCACAAAGGCCACCAGGAGCTGGGGGTTTATTTTCTCTCTTTTTTCCCCCACAGCAAAGAGAAGGAGCACGGAGTCCCGCATACCTCTGATCCCTAATCACAACACTCAGCACACACACACACAAGGCCTCTTGTCCTCTGAAGTGCTGCACAGACATTAAGTGTAATTAAGCCTCACAGCTTCCCTTTTCAGGCAGGTTAAGAGGAGCACTGAAAATTGGAGGGGAATTCAGGAGAGGTTGTGACTGCAGCTCGTTAGCAGGAGACTGGATCCATCCAGCGCAGAACAAGCAGAAGCCACTGGTGCTTGTTGAAATTATGCCTATTAGGCATCTAAAAATCACTACAAATCCCTTTTTGTCCTCTTGTCATTTTTAGAGACTCCTGTAAAGAGCCCTCCTGGCTTCATCGAGGTGTGCTGAACCCCACAGCTCACGATGAGCACCTGGCATGGGGCAGGAGGTGCCCAAACATCCAGGAGCTGTGGCACCCCGGGTGCCACCTGGTCTGGGGGTCTCAGGCAACTTGTGGAAGGTTTCTGGAGCCATCCCCAGGCTCAGGGGAAATCCCTGCTCTTCCCTTTCACCCTCCTTCCCACGGGGCTGGGAATGGGGTGGATCAGCCTCAATAAACATCCCTCTCCCTTCCCATACCTGAGGACCAGCTGGTTCATCTGCACCCACAGCCCCAGCCTAAAGCACCCTGGCCCATCCCTGGGCACACACAGGAGGTGTGCTCAGAGGTGCCCTTTGCACAAACCCTGGCAGTGCTGGCTCCTACCCAAACGTGGCTGTGAGGTGTGTTTAGAGCAGAATCATGGAATATCCCGAGCTGGAAGGGACCCACAAGGACCAGAATCCAACTGCTGTGTCCCTGAGAGTGTTGTCCAAACCCTCCTGGAGCTCTGGAAGCCTTGGGGCTGTGCCCACTGCCCTGGGGAGCCTGGGCAGTGCCCACCACCTTCTGGGGGAAGAATATCCTGATACCCAACCTAACCCTGCCCTGACCCAACTCCAGCCCTTCCCTGGGTGCTGTCCCTGGTCCCCACAGAGCAGAGCTCAGTGCCTGCCTCTCCCAAGGAAGCTGTAGGCTGTGATGAGGTGACACCCCAGGCAGGTTTGTCCTCCAAGCTGCTGTTGCCCTGTCTGCTCTGAGGGTGAGAGTGAACCATCTCAATCCCAGTCCCTGAGGGAGCTCTCAAAGCTTCCCAGGGAGGTTGGTGTGATGTCCCTGCTGGACATACACCCTTCCCTGCCAGTGCCTGGCAGCAAACCTGCCCTGAGGGATATGACCTTCCATCCAAGGCCCTCTGCTTGTCCCTGGTGTCCCCAGGACCCCCCAGGAGCAGCCCCTGCTGAGGGATGACCTGTGCTGTCTGTGCAGCCACAAGTGATTGAGAGCCTGGGCTTGTGCTTTGCTCCCTCAGTGGCAGAGGGAGTGTGTGAAACCTCTGGTTTGTTCAGGATCTGCTGTAAAATGCAGGCAGCTCCATAGCTTGCTGTGCCTTAACTCCAGTGGTGGCCCCAGTGTTGCAGTTCCCTGTGCACAGGGACAGCTCTCATCAGGTGCCCAGGAGCCCCCATTACTCCCAGTCCCTGCTGTGACCTGGCCAGTGGGAGCCCCAGCAGCACAAATGGTTATCTCTGCACACCTCCAGCTCTGCCTTTGCTTTGCCCCATTTAGAAAGATCTTACTTTAAAAGCAAAGGACACACAATGAGTAAAGGGGAAATTAATGACGCTGGAAGCAAAGTTCTGAGAGGGAGTTTTCAAGGAAAGAGAGGCACTGATCACAGGCTGCTCCTGCAGGCAGGGCATGGAGCTCAGCACTGAGGGAGTCTTTGTCTCACACAGAAAGCTTTGCCTTGTCTGCTCTTCCCTCTGCTCTGCTGAGCAATGGCATCCCCTGGGATCTTGGGGCTACCACAGGAGGAGGGGAAGTTTTAATCAAACCTTTCTGTGCCAGTCTGGGGTCATTTCCTCCCCTCTGAAGGATCCATTTATCCCGATTAAGGTATTACAAGAAGTCATTTAAAGGACAAATAAATGACAAGAGATTCTATCAGTGAAGGGGAAACCACATGCTAAGAGGGTTATAATTAGTTCCTTCTATTAATGACTTAGGTGTTGTTGTATTTCACAATCCTAATAATTAAATACTTAGTAGCACAGTGTTGGATTAGTGTTTTGAAAAACCCATATGCCAAGCTGGGGACCTTTCTGAAGCTTTTCTGAGAGCAAGCAGGGAAAGGTATCGTAGCACGGCTCCAAAGTTTCCCAGGTGAGCTCAAAGGCCACGATCACCTTCAAAGAAACTGAAAATAGGCTTTTGCTTCCTTACCTTGAGCTGCTGCTGAAGGATGAGAGAAAGGAGAGATTTATGCCAATCCAATGTGGTTTTCAGTTTTAGCCTGGAATAGCACTTGGATGAAAACTGGTGATGGGGGCAAAGTGAGGAAGGGCAGACTCAAAGCACAGGTGAGCAGATGCTGTAGCACCTTCCTCGTGCTGTGCCTGCTCTCCACACTGCCATTATCTCCTGCTTTTCAAAAGGCATGAGAAGCCTTTACAGTGGAAACAGCCTGTGCTGACCCTGTTAGTGAAACATGGCCTGTTGACCCAGGGCTGAGCAGCTCTTTCTGGATGCCTCCAGTGACATCATTCACAGTGTCTACCGTTCTATACTATGGACAATGAAGCCAAATGGGCTTCCAGGAGCCACTGAAGGCCCTTCAGCCTTTTCCCTTGTCCCCAAAACAGGTGTAATTACCCAATGTGAGATTTGACAAGAGTGATTAAGTGAATAGCAAAGCCAAAATTTCCAGAAGGTCATGCAACATCATCTGCTCTTTGTGGGTTCTTCTACCACTGCCATCAGAAATGAAGTGTCACACAGCACAGTTCTCTCCAGTAATATATTATGAAACACAGCCAACATCTGTTCCTTCTTTCTGATCATCCCCAAGAGATTAAACCACTGTCTTTTGAGAAAATGGGGCTCTCATAAGCAAAACATCAGATTAAAAAAGTATTTTTTGTAAAACATAACTTCACTAAATATATCAAAATCGTTGGGACTTCAATTACAAAGATCTTTTTTGTACAGTCTGCTGATTATTCATAATAGCTGAATTTGGTATGCTATTCATAATTCAGCAGTTTTGGAATTGTTCTAAATTCTATAAAATAAGAAAGAGAATTACTTCAGGGATTCATTTAGTAAATTATTTCAAGGCACTGATAATTATTAATGCTCCTTGATAGAGGCATTTCCTGTGTGAGAGCAGTTCTGTGATTACCCAGGAGATGGCACAAGCAGACCAGTTATGGGCCTGCCAGTACCAAGAAGCAAAACCAAGGAAGGATTACAAATACTCTGTTTGACAACAAATCTCCTTACAAAAACATGTATTTTTATACAGTCAGTGGAGAGGAGTTTTCTTTCTCCAGGCAAAGCTCTTTCCTCATCAGCGTCATGCAAGGAAATGAGCTGTATAACAGTACTGAGGAGAAGGGATGTGGGGAGGCCAATATGAAAATCTTTAGCAGATATTCTGACTTTTTTTTCCTTATCTATGTCCATTATATAGAAATCTTTCTATTTGTCCACTGGTTTTTTCCAGTGAAGAGACAGCAACAATGACTGATAAGAAATAAATCTCTCTGTCTGTATCTGTACTGTGCTTTGTCAGCTCATTTCCTCCTGTTTGCTTTTCCAAAGGGTTTTATTCAAAGAATTTCTAAAAGTATAAGGCATAGGGTAGAAGCCATTTACACCAGCAAATGGACTTATGTTTGCAACTGGCCTTCAGTATGCAACTTTCCATATAAGCATTTGACATGTTCTGCTATATATTTTCCCTATCCAAACTTAAAAATCCCATAGCCAGAATTCTCTATCCAAACTATAAACCCCGCAGCCAGAACAGACTCTCTGTTCCCTGGGGCAAACATTTGTAAAGATTTGTAAACAGCTGGCAAGGCAAGCACCACGTTTCTAAGGTCTGAATTAATTCCAAGGAAGTGATAGAGGAGAAATGTCTCGGATTAGGGGAGATGAGCACATTAGTGTAAAAACAGAAGAAATATTAAACTCACCGATTTCAGAACTAGATCTTCACCATCCTTCCCGATGTCCATCAAACATCAGTGAATCTTATCTATGAGCTGTATGGGCAGCTTTTAGTCCTTGAGAGAGCCTGAAAGAAGAGATTTTAGTCCCTAATTAGGACTTCAAGATGCTTCCACCAGAAAAACATTAAAAGACACAGAACTACCATTTGTGCTTTTGGATTTGTTCAACCTATTTTCCAGGATATCTGGGAAAGGGTGTCTTTTACCCTGTTATATTTGCCTCGTGCCCAGAACACCTCCTACATAACCAGAGATGGGAATCTCACAGCTGAAAGCATCCATGGTTTTGTTTTCAAACATTTTCTTTCAAACACATCAGCTCCAGCCAGAACTATCATAAATCCACCAAACCAGTCCAGTTCAGCTTGTCATATGGCCAAGAATGCTGCTCAGATTAATACAAACACCACCAACCTATTTAATTGCACTGCATTTAGGAGGGATGTGGAAAACAACTCAAGATGATTGTGGAAGCTGCACCAACCAATCCTCTACAGAACATGTTACAGAGTTTTAGAAGTAAAAAACCAATAACAAACATATTCCAAGGCAGCAGCACTCACAGTTGTTCCTAGCAAAAGGCAACACAAAGAAATGGCTTTTAGGGGAGAAAGTGGAGTGTATCCTGGATCCTGCAAAGTTGCTGACACAGGCTGGAACTGATGGGAAACCAAGACAACCTGTCATCTCCCTCTTCCAGTACTGACAGTATGAAAGGGCTTTTCATTTAGAAATTCATTTGAAAGCAGGAGTGACAAGTGAGTTCCTATTTCCATCTACAGTGGCAAGAATTTCCCACTCCAATGCCTGATTCCTCTTTTTGCTGTTTTAGGAAAAATCAAGGGTGATTCTGGTAAAGCCAAAGTGATCAAATGAAGCAAATGGACAGGATGGGACCCCACATATTTCTGGGTCAGAGAATTCATGACTATGACCAGGACACTCTGTCTACAGATGCCAGCAGGACTCAAAAGGAACCATGTCTTGTTGAGGAGAGGTTGTTTTGAAAAGGATTTATTTATAGGAGACAAACACATGGAACTTGGAAAAAAACAAGCTAAACTTTCCCAACGATGTCAGAAGATGAGAAAGTCTGGATTGCAGAATATGAGCAACTTAGAAATCAGAGTATAAAGAATTATCTCTTCCAATCCAAACTGGAATAAACAAAACCCAAAAAAGAATAAAGTTTTAGAGGGGCTCAACACTAAACCTAAAAAGGGCTAATATTTCATGTTAGCAGAGCACTGTCCTGGGCAAACACAGGCACCCCTGTACCAGGCAGGGGCTGTGTCTTCAGAGCAGCTCCATGCATGGAAGAGGACTCAAAGTGCAAAAAAAGCAGTGTTGCTTCCCAAAAGAATCAGGAGCTCAGGTGGAGGAGAGAGTTTGTATTTGCATCTTGTTTCAGGTGAACAGGAGAAGGTAAGGGGAGCACACATCCATCACAGGAGCTGGGGAGCACTGCCAAGTCTAATAATTAAGAAATGATTTCAGTTTTCTTGCTTGAGGATCCAGGTGGCTCCAAAGCAGAGCCAGAGAGCAAATCCCAGCCCGGTGTGATGGATACTGGGGAAGGTTTGGCTCAAGGCTGAACTGAACACCCAAGGTAATGCTGCTGGGTACACCTAGTCATGGTACTGAAAATAAAGTACTCCCAGCAGGAGGGAAAACCAGGAAAACTGGTGTCCCAGCAGGTTCAGTGCTGATCCACAACCCTGAAAATCATCCTTCAGGAGACTCCTCTGTGACCCTGGGCAAGATACTTGCAGCCAGATTTTAATAAACTATTCAGCATCTAGCTCCATTGGAATTAGTGGAGATTAAACACCATAAATCTGTCTACTACATCTCTCCAGCTGTGAAACAGGAGCAGCCCTTCCTGTCTCAGAGAAATACTTCCAAAGATTATGAAGCATTTCCACGGGACAGGAATAGGATGTGTGTACTTATCCCAAACAGAAATACGAAGTTCCCTTAGCTGATGCTTTGCTGATGTGCTGAATAAATATTGTCTTTAGGTTTTTCACAATATTCAGGTTTATGAGCCAAATGAAAGCCAGGCATGGCTGATATTTTTAATGTGCTGAATAAATATTCATCAGGGTATTCATCAGGATATGCAATTTTTAAGCTAAAGATCCAATATTATTTATAGTCAGTGCTTTCATGTAGAGGAGCCAGTTCTGTGAGGAATGAAGAGGAAAAGTGACACCCTAGGAGGTTGCTGGGTATTTGTTAACAAGACCACAATGAGGGTGACACAATCCTGTGCTTGACTTGAATGGAGAGTGTGGGAGTTTTTCACCTCTGAAAAGCAGATTTATTTCAGTACCTTGAACTTGCAGGGGTAACGTTAGGCGTTCGAATAGTTTGTGCAAGATGCTTGGCAAACATCAGAGTGAGACATTCCCAGAAAGAGGTGGAAAACCCAAACATCTACTGCTCTGAAATCCCAAGACCTTTCAATGTAGGTGGGTTTAACATGGCAGAGGAATATCATTACTGAGATTTTGTTTTAATGTTCAAAATGCAGACTATATTCTTGAGCATTTCTGGATCACCAAGGGACGGGTGGAAGGTGTGTTTGAGCAGGAATTTAAATGTTTTCTCTGCTTCAAACCCTGCAATCACCAAGTGGCAACTCACAGCAAAAGCAGAGCTACCACTTTTCCTGGCATGTTTTTATAACCATACTTTGGGAATGAAGTATCTGGTCCCTTACTCAGATTGGAGTGCTTAGAAAGCCCTCAGCAAATGTACTTCCAGGTTTGGATTTCAGTTTATCAGAGAGAATTAAACAAAGCCAGGAGCAACAATGTCCCTCCTTCCCCCAGGCCAACTCAGGGACTGTGCTCAGAGCTGTGTTACTGTACACACTCCATCATTATGTGCCTCTAAAAATGAAAAATAGGACAAGAAATTGCAAGGTGAATGAGTTAATACATAAACCATTATCATATTCAAGCACTATAGAACTGAATATCTGCTATTTAATTACGAGGCAGTGGAGTCAGTGCAGTGTGCTGACATTAATCATTACAATACTGAAATTTTGTTACCATGGTGTGTTTTTTAAGAGGAAACTATTTTAAGATGTAAATTAACTTTGCCTTAGAATTTCCCCCTCCTCCAAGCAGTAATCACTGTGTGTAGCCTTGTGTCAAAGGGATGTGCTGAGCTGCCAGAGCAACCCAGACACTGCTCACTATTCCCATCAGAGCTCCTCCAGCCTCCTTTCGGCCCCATTGCAAAGGCAGCCTATTTCCCTGCTGTCTCCTTGCACTTTTAACAGGCATTTTGGTAGTCCAGGGTTTTTGTGCAATGACAGCTGTGAACTTTCATATCCTTTATCTAACATGAAGCATCATAAACCCAGCCTTTGCTCCCTGCCCACGGCCAGCCCGGCTCCCAGGACAGCAGGATGTGTCTCCAAGCCCTGTTTGCTCCACTCCTCACCCCAAGGGCAGAGGGGGATCCTGTTGTGCACATGCAGATATTTATCAGGATTTATTCCTGCAAAATGTCCCTGTAAAGACCACCAGACAAACTGGATCTTTGCCCCACCCTGCAGATCCACCTCCATCCACCTCACCCTGGGGTTTATGTGCCAAGGTGAGATTTAAACTCTTTCAGCTGGACAGCAGCACTGAGAGGATGGACTGGGGTGTTTTCTGGAATCAGAGCTGGGAATAAAGCCTCGAATGAGACCTGGGTTAGAGTTGCTGAGGAGGCATTTCTGGCCTGGGCTGAAGGTCTGCTGGATAGATGTGGCCAGGGAGAAGAGGAGCAAAAAGTGTTTTGGGGTGTGAGAACCTGGAGCAGGTGATATTATCCTTTATGTAGGAACTTGTGATTGGAAACCTATAGCAAAGTCAGCATTCCCATATGCACAAAGCTGAATTTACCCCGAGTTAAACTGTGTCAGTTTTCCTGATTGTGACCACAGAACAGTCCCTGGAAGACAGACTAGGTTATTTTTGTGTCTATGAAACAAATATTCTGTTATTGTAAAGGGCAAGCATTTTGTGCTTTCTGAACTGACAGACTGTTGTCAATAAGTTGCAGCTGGAATTCAACCTGGAGCCTGAGGGACTCAGACACTCAAATGCCATTGAACTTCATAAACAGCTCAGTGCTTACATCTTTTAGGCTCCTAAATCCTTCCCTTAAAATACAAATCTGCTCTAGAAACACAAAAATCTTATAGATTGGAAGAAAGGTTTGCAATAAAGGATGGATTCATCCTAAATCCTTCGTTCATGAGATGCTGATCAATATGTATTAAATATACATAATGCTGGTGTGAGAGCTCATCACTTGTAAAATCTTTTGACCTTGAACTATTTTTTCTTCTTAATTTTCCTTGTTTCATTTTTTTTTTGTTGGGAACCATATGAGTTGAAGCACTCTGGAGTACGAGAAATCATATTATTAATTCTGGCTCAGTCTCTAAGCAAGGCAGACAAGGCTGTATCTTTTTGCTTACAGGCAAATCCCTCTTGTAGAACAGTTGCAAAGTTTCCTGTGCAGTCACTTGAAGTACATTTGCAGCCTCTAATCCCCTGCTGGAGTGAAATTCCAAGGGCAATGCTCTGACTAGAATTCCTTTCTGAATTGGTTCTGATTTTAGTCAAACTTCAGCATTTCTGCCTTTTGATTGGGATCCCTTTGTCCTGTCCCACCCATCAGAGAGGTCCTGCCTGTCTTCTTTTTGCTGGGAGAAAGGAACTTCATGCAGAACACTGTGCATTTGCATAACCTCTTTGGTAACAGTTTGTCAAGGAACACTCAGTGATATTCCTGTATTGTTCTCTGTCTCCTCGAGAGAACAGTGCTGTTTCTAAGGATGCAAAATGATAGCTCTGTCTGACATATTGCAGAATATTAAATCCATTATTAAATCCAGCTTCTTCTAGTATTTGTCTTCTCACAGTCACTTAAGGGTTTGCTGCACCCCCACAAAGCACATTTTCTGAGAATTACTCATGGAGTTTCTCTTGGTAAGAAAATTTTAGAGGTGCCTTTATAAACTCTTTTTCTTGCTTTGGACTGCTGAGATGATTATTAGAAATGTTTTCAGGTTTTATTGTGCTAAATATCAACACTGTCAAACTGCTTTAGTATTTGTACTTTCTAATCTTAATCAAGGTTTGACCACAGCACCCATACCCATACCCATATCCATACCCATGTATCCCATGGATGTGGCTCAGTTCACCATCTGGGCAGCAGGAGAAGAGGGCTGGGGCTCTGCAGCTGGAATCACCCAGGGATCACCCCTCCTGTGGCACTTAGGAAGCAGATGTGCTCCAGGGGGGTTTGTTGCTGCTCACACACTGCAGTCACTCTCTGTGACAGCTCCTCTCAGAGGTACTTGCAATAAATGCAGACAACACGCAAATATAAAAGAAGAAAAGCCCTTTCTTCAATCTAAAAAGGGTGGAAATGAGCAATCCCCACTTCCCAACCTGCACTTGGAAACCTGTAGTACAGATATTTGAGTCACTTCCCAGTTTGTACCACTTTAGATTTAAGGTACAGATGCCTCTGTATCTTTGCAATCTTTGCCTGACAACTCAGATAATTGTTGGAAAAACATCAGAGTCCAGTGACCAACTCCAGTTGCTCACACTCAGCTTGGCTTCTCAGGAAACTAATGGAAAAATAAATTGTATTTTTTTGATAGATGAACTGATAAATCTGATATGAAAGGGGGTGCACACAGTTATTTTGTTCAATGGCACGACAGAAACTGATTTCACAAATGTTCCATACAAAGTTGGTCAGAATGAGAGTGGATACTAATATTAAAAAGCTCATATCAATAAAAATAAAGATTAAATCACTAGGAATAGTTTGATTTAAGAGTAATATGAAGATAATATGAGGGGCTTTTTTCAGAATGTCCTAAAGACAATGTGGATTTCAGAAGGACTCAATTGCTCTGTGTATGGAAATGAGTAAGAGCTGGATTTCCCAAGCTCTAGCTCTGTTTAGCACGCTCCCAGAGCAGCTGGACATGCAATGTACCGGCTGATGAGCTTGTTTCTCATGCTCTGTAAATACAATTCTGTAAAATCCAGGGGAAAACTACTTGCTGTATTGTTTGTCCACAGAAATTCTTTCACCTTCCGTTTCCCAGTGAGGACCAAATCAGTGGTACAACCAAAGGAGTTCTGCAGTGATTTCCCCCTGCCTGGTGCCCTGGTGCCCCTGGCTGCCCACACCCCCTCTGGCCACTGAAGGAGGGACGTTCTGATGGGTTCTCTGAGCTGCCTCCTCTCCCTGCTCCTCTCATTCTTTAGGACATGGCTTTTGAGACACAAAGGTGGACCAGGGCTACAGTGTGGAGAAGGGGAGGAGATGCAGGAGCTGCAGCGTGCCTGTGATACAGCACATCTATTCTCCACAGGCACTGGGGAGCATCATTTTCTGTCTGAAAAAAAAAGCCCAAACCCCAAACAGTTGCACTGTTAGGTGGGGAAACAAATCTCCTTTGGAAAATATACGAGTTCTGATGTTTTATACAAACCTGATTATACTGTCTGACATTATTGATGTTGATGGCAATTGTAAAGTGAATTTGGAGAGATTAAGTGTATAGGGGTATTGTCTGTAATTTTTAATAATCCTCTTCTCTTAGATCCTGAAGAAAAGGGACATTATTGTTGTGGATGTATTAATGGAATCTGCCTGTCAAAATAACGAAATTGAAAAAGCTTTTATTGGGTATGTATATCATAGAAATGTTAGCATTATATATGTCCCTTGTGCCAAATGTATTACCAGAGCAATAAGTGGAGAGGCATCAACAGGAACACAGTATATAATGATGCTTAAAAATCCCTCATATATTGACATGGTTATAAATCTAACCAGCTCTATGAGCAAATTGCAACACATTATATTAGCATTTAACACTGATTGTTTTCTTTGTTTAAAGTTTTATATTAATAGGAAATTATTAATAGGTTTGGAATGCAAATCCAGTCTTTGATGTCAGGTGCAGCTTTACAGAACCCATTTCCTGTCCTTAGCAAATCTGATCATGTGAAATATTATAAATCCTACATCTTTTCACCATGAGACTGAGGTTTTCCACGAATAACTGGCAAAGCAGATACAAGACAAATACAAGATGAAATCCAATGAAATAATTTATAAGTACTGTAGACAGAAAAGTATCATAATGCAGGAGGTTTGTGGGAGTTAGAGAGGACCATAAACTCTGTGGCAGTCATAAGGCCGTGTTATTACAGAGAAATATAAAATAAATACAATATTTTTAAATCACAGGTACTAATTATTTGTTTGCTTCAGCTGAAGTAAATTATCTGTGGATCTGAAATTCCTGCTTTGGGAAAGCTGTTGATGAAATGAGAAGTCAGAGGAGAGGGACAGAAATGGCAGCAGATGTGAAGAGAACACCTGGGCTGCTTTGCTGAGGGAAAGAGGACACAACAAAGAGGGAGAGATGAGCACAACGGGATTTCCCATGGGATTGTCCTCCCTGTGCATGGACACACAAGGAGTGCATCATCTCCCCTTCGTTAAGGGAAAATGAAAAGGGTCAGTTTTCTAATGTTACTATGGGAACAGACTGCCTGGGAGAATGGTCAAAATATACCTGCCCATCAGGACAGGACAATGGACAGGAACCCACAGCCACCCACTGGGACCTGCAAGGCCACCACAAGTGGCTTAAAGGAAATAGAGAATCCTGGAGCAAAGAGGACTTTTGATGTCCTTCAGTGTACACGTGTAGCAGACATCATGCTGCTATAACTATAACATTATATACTGGAACACAATATACACATATTACACAGTACTACAACACAGGTTAAATAAATGGTAGGAATCAGAATTTTTTGTTAGAATGGGCAACTGGAAATGGGGATTATTTTTTTTTCAACTTTTTGAATGGATTTTTGAAGCAATGATTTGACTCTTTCCTGTGGTTTTAGCATGCACACATAAAAACTGGATCATATATATCTGCAGGAAATTTGCATGCCTGAAGATGAAGGATTTCATGTCAGAGTTAAGCAGCGTGTGATGTGTGACACCAGCAGCCCATCTCCAGAATTTATGTTCCAGCTAGGCAGTCTATGAATGGGAAATTCTAAACAATGGAGGAAGAAATGAATGTGTCAGCCCTTAAATACCAGGTTAGGAGTCAAAGTCAGTCTTGGCAAGGTAGGAGACCCTTTTTTCTCATTTGACACTTCTGAGAACATGAAATGCAGAGTTGGTGCTGCAGCTGTAAGTTGACAAGGTGAATGGCACTGTGGAGCTGAAGCTCGTGGGAGTGGGGACAGAGGGAGCATCCCTTTGGAGCTGCTGCAATGGGAGCCTGTGTGAGGCACTCAGTAAAGTCTGCAGGTGGCCTTGTGCAGACATGCTTTTAGTCTTCTTCCCTTCCAAGAACGGTTAATTTCTGCCTCTTAAACGTGAAAAAGCTGTTGCTCCTGCTCTGTAGTGATGTGATGGCAGTGTGTGTGGGTGAGGCTGAGGCAGAGGCTCCCCCTGCTCCGTCCCCTCCCGTGCTGAGCTGAGGAGCTGGGGACGGCAGTGCAGTGGGGATGTGCTGGGCTGACTGGCTCCCAGGCAGGAGAGGATGCCCAGGCAAGTCCCAAAGCTTTCCATTCAATTAGAGAACATCCCTGCCCCTGGCAACAGGCACGAACCACAGCTGGTACCAAAGAGGGAGCTCAGATGTCGCTCTGCCGTCCGTGCACATGTACAGTGATTTGTTCTTGTGCCTGGGAATATTTCAGCAATGCCTAAAACACTTGAAAGAGTCATCCTGCCCCAGCCTCACTGCAGCTGCTGGCAACCATTAGGCTGTTTGTGTCTCCTTTGTTGGACTGGCATTGCTGGGAGCAACACCCCTGGCACGACAGTGAGTGGCAGGAGAAGCTGCTCGGAGAGGCACTAATTGGATGGAAGAGGAGCAGCAGAGCTGGGCTCCTGGGCAGCCCCAGGACAGGGCTTGGAAAGCACCCTGCTCATGGGGCTGAACAGCAGAGCAAGGACATGCCTCTGTGAGTCTGTGACCCTGAGCAGCAGCACAAGCTCTTGTTACCAAGGCAGCTCTTTGCCATGGAAGGAAATGATGTGAGTGACTATTCTTTTTGGATTAAAAAATGAGAATTACCGTGGTGCCTACGAGCAGGAGAGACTTATTTGCATGCCCTGTCATCTGGAACGTTGCCTTCCTTTCCATCCTGGGTGCCGTCACATTTTTCATAGCATGGCTCAGTTCTTACTAGAAAACCTTCTGATGGACCAATTCTTTCTTTCTTCGTCCCAGCATGGACTCCATTTTCCCTTCCTCCTGGGAAGACACTCTTCAGATCACTCTGGCAATTAGAGCAGTCAAAAAAGTGCCTTCTAAATCCACTTGTTTCAATTGGAGAATGGTCTCTTGATTGCCATGTTCCAAACTCTAACTGGAATCACTGGGTTTCCACAGAGCATGAATCCAGCCTGGTTTTAGGGATCTGTCTTCCAAGCAGAGAATAGAAACCTCTGTGTAAACTTTTACTGACTTCTGGCATCCTGGGAAATATTTGCCCTGGAAGGTTTACAGTCAAAGTGGCAATACTAATTTATCTTGTATATTCAACATGCCTGGTTTATCTTGCTATTGAAATACACAGTTTTAAACTACAAATGGTTAATGAAAAATAGATTTTTAATTATTCTTTATCAGTGCCCTGTTTGTGATTATTGCACAGTATTTTAAAGAAAATGTGAGATGAGGGAGCTATAATTTCTTTCAGCTACTGGGTGAAATAGAGACACTGCAACAGGGATGCAATGCATGAATACAAAAACTCTTTTAAATTATGAAACAAACGCTGGCCAAGCAACCAAGCCTCCTTTTCATCTTCTTGTCAGTCCAGCTCAAGACGTAAATACCCTGAGCGAGTAATACATCCTTGGAGTGACAGCACTGGGCCATCACTCACTTGGCAAAGCCACACAAGCTGCAGCTCTGGCTGCGAGAGGAGATGGAGATACTGAAATTCTGCTGGAGAATACACAGGGAAAAGTCAGCTGGGGTACAGAGGGACAGACCCTCTGAGAGCGTGAGGATTTCAGGTCCTCATGGAGACTGCCAGGAGAAGGTGTGGGAGATGTTCAAATCCCCCCAAAAGACATGAGATGTCAATGATCCCTTTGGCCACCAGGCTTGAGCACAGGAGGATTCTGCTACTGAAAGGTGGCACAGAGGGGAAAAAGACCTTAATTAAATATAAATGGTCCTTAGGGCTCAGCAGGAGATATGAAATTGTATTTTTTTTAAATCCTATTTATTGTACAAACACACTGGAAGATCTAATGGACTTATGCATAGCCATTAGGACCTCTCTGATCACAGAAGGTAACACTGATCACTGCTTGGTGCTCAAAGAGCAGCTTAGAGTAGTGATGGGACTTGTCCCTTGTTAGAAAGACGTGACACAAGATCTCACTGGAACAGAAATATCAGAGTCTGCTGTGTGGTTTATGCTGCCCCTTCAATGACTGATGCCAAGGGAAGTTAGTGAGGGCCTAAAGAAACCCTTCCAGACAGACAGGAGCTGAGCCTGCTCTGCAGGGTTGGGCTGGAGGTGCCCCAAACCACCAGCAGACACCTCTGCAGGCTCACATGACCCAGCTCATGCAGATACCACAGGGTTGAAAGGCATTTGCAGCCACACAGATCTCTTGCACTCAACTTTCACTTCTTACATATTTTGCCATTTTTCCCTCTCTGAAAGGAGCATTGTTGCTGTTCCAACATTCTCAGAGGTATCTAAACAGCCACCCACCAACCTGTGAGGCCTCTGGTTCCATCCATAGCCCCTCTGTCCCTCCCAGTTTCAGGGTTTATAACCCCTCCATGCTGCTCCCCTGGCCACTCTCACTGTGCTCTTTGCCAGCCTTGTGCTCCCATTTGTCTTGCCCATTTTGGGCTCCCGAGCAGAGCAGACTAAGCAGAACAGCTGCCTCCACAGAAATCAGATTGATGCCCATGATTACATGCACTGTTAACTTGGGTTTAAAAAAATTATTTACCTGCCAACACTCACAGACACCTTCACAAACCACTTGCTGATGACACTTGTGTTCACCTTGGAAAGGACACGGAATGAGGAACACACTGTAACATCCTTAATGGATTGCCTGGGATTTGCTGCAGCTCGTGCTGTCTGACTCATGTCATGGCTAAGAAATACAACTTCTCTAAGAGACCAGAAAGATTAACCAAGGAAATAACGTCTCTGTGTGGATTATTAAAGACATGACGTGTCTCAGGTCTATAGTGCTGCTCTCAATTCCATGTGCAAAACACAAACATTTTAAAGAAGGGAGAAAAGTATCTACTCCGGCATACAGAACCACTTATGACTCAATTTTACTGCATTTCGTACATCTGTTTAGAAAGGACAATTTTGGGAACTAATGGGAGGCTGTATATTATTATTTTGTTATGAACTGTCAGTGTACTCTTGTATAAGTGGATAAAAATTCAGAAAATTCAGCAAGTAGTACAGCTCCAAGTGGAAATTATCTATTTTTATTAGAGAAAGTGCCCAGAATTCTCCAAAAGGGTTGAATTCCTCTCAACCAGGGCACCATCCCCTGGTACTCCTGCCTGGCTTTGGGGGAGTTTCCTGGAGGGGATCTGATACCTTCCCTCTGCCCCCCAAACCTCCTGCCCAGCCTGCCTGGGCAAAGTGCCCCATATTCCAGGAGGAAACAAAAAAACAATGAGCTCTAAATAATAAACCTCAGCTCCTCATTTTGTGGCCATATGGACCAGATTCTCAAGATTCTGAAACTGTGAAAACTAGGTTTTTTTTCCAGTGCAAACTGATAAACTCCAAATTTACTTGATTCACATAAAACTTGACTCATATTCACTTGACACACTGAAAACCTCCAGAAACAAAATCTTGAGTCTTAGTAAGAGTTGTGAACCCTGGTTATTCTTTTAAATGGAAGTGTAATCACTCACCTCCTATTTACTTTGCATCAAAAACAAACAAACAAACAAATATAAATTGATAGCTGTTCTGTTAGCCAGTGGAGAGGAACCAGAGATGACAACCTCACAGACTTTGTTCTAATGAGTAATTTAACAGAAGCTCCAAGACACTGGACTCTAAAATGGGAGATTCTGCAGAGAACACCTTCTACAAAGCTGAAGTAAAACATTCTAAGAAGCTGGAATTGATGCTTTCCAAATGCACTCCATTTTATCACTTTTATATTTGATCTTGCAAGGCACAGTTCTATTTAGGGAAACTTACTGATATTCTGAAAATGTGATGTGCTCATGAGCTCTCAGATAAAATGTGCCATGTTGGAAGATAAATGTCTGGGATCTCTCTAAGAGAAAACAAACAAACAATTGTTTTCCTTTTGAGAACACCGTTTCTTTGTCACAGAGAGATTGAACTCTGTGCATCTTTTTAAACCCCATGAAGAATTTTGCAAATATTTGCAAGATGTCAAAAATAATTAGACAAAAGCAGTTTCCCCATCTCTGGTATAAATAGTACATACATTGTAGAGATCAAAGGACTTCAGTTTCTCTCTTGTAAATCTTAGTAAAAAAGAAAGGTTTCTTTGAAGAAAACAATAGGAAACAATGGTGAAGAAAAAAAATGCTACAGACTCATCTATGAGAGTAACTGCTGCTATTAAAACTGTGTCAGAAATAGGTCTGGATTAAAGGCAGCTGATCTCAGACTGAGGGAAGAGCTGGGCTCCTGCAGGGCCTGTGATTCTCACATATTTAGAACCCAATATTTAGAATCACTCCAGGTCTGTCCACTGATTCATTTGTCACAAAATCTAACCAACCAAAACCCCCAAAAGATCAAACAATCCCCCCCAAAAAACACTAATATGAAGGGTAAAAATATTGCCCCACTGCCTGTGTCTGTAAGGGCACCCTGGCTGCTCCCATGGGCCACAGCCAGTGACAAAAGGAATCGAGGCCAGAGAGAGTCCACATTTCTTTCTCTCCCTGATCCATGTTCATATTTGTGGGAATCCAATGGAAGGAATCCTCTGCTTAAAGTTAAACCAGGCACACACCTCAGTGTTTGCAGGAATTAGTCCTCAGACTAGAACAACTAAGCAGCTCTTCCTACAGAACATTAAATTCTCAACCAGACAACTCTTACGTAACCACATTTGTTATTAAAAATATATTATTATAAAATCATGAAGTTCAGTGTCTTTCTGGCAGCTCTCACTTTGGGGCTCATGGTCAGCATTGTGCATTTTCTCTGTCTCCCAGGTGTGGAAAACCTCTCCCAGTTTTAAAAGGAACATCATCTCTCATGTTCTGAGTACCCTGATGATGGAAAGTGCAATTTAATCGCTCGGGATTGCTACAAAGTATAGAAGTTTCCAGTGGCTCCAGCCCAATCTGCTAATTCAGACAGCACCCATTGAAGAAGCACTGTTAATCAGACACACACCTCCCAACTCATCTCCAGCACTTGGGTGGACATATGTCAAACCTGGCAAGATAGTCATTTATTTCTCCATCTGCTCCCCTTAGTTTCTATTGACTCACCCATCACAGCCCCCTGAGCAAGACAGAACACAATCAAAACATCCACTGCCTCACTTTTTGGGATCAGCAGCCAGGGAAGGACCCTGCACAAGCTGCACTTGTTTGGGTAGCACAGGGCTACTGTTTCTGCTTTGAAAACACAAGAAAAGGTAACAGCATAAATCCAAACAAGTCTGAGGCACAGGTCTGCAAGGGGCTGGTTCTGTTGAGAAGAAAATGAGTACAGTGATTGTGTCATAATTTGTTCCACTTTCCCTTCTCCTGGGGGAAAAGTAAACTCTCAGCTCTTCAGCTGGTGGAGGCTCCTGAGTGTTCTACCCTTTGGATAGAAAACAGCACCAGAGGAGGTTTATTTTAGAGCCAGACTTGCACTGATAATGGGAAGAAATGCTGAAATTTATCTCCTCTGTAATTTTCTTTTAAACAATCCCGATTTTGTTTAATTTAAAACTTCACACTGTTTTTAAAAATGATATGAAAATTGTTGACTCCAAAAGCTTGTTGACCCATTTTTGCAGTGGAAAGTAGGCAGACATGGGAAGTGCCTGAAGGGCTTTTCCAATTTCAACATCTGACAAAGAATGTTTCTGCAATGTATGTTTTTGTTACAAGCAACACTTTTATTCCCCTGGAAGAAATGGACCAACTCTAATGATACCTTTTTTTCATATTAATGAAAATATGACCCTTTTCTAGGCACTCACCCTGCTGGCACTGTTTTGCATATTAAGCAGAGCCAATGTGGGACCCGTGTCTCAGAGTGGAAGATCCAAACCCATTATTCTTGTTGCTTACTCACAGCACCCAGGTCTAGAATGATGGATCAATTCTTAATACAGCTGAAAAGGAGGGAAATGTGCCCATCACCATTTCTGTGCTGTGCAGAAACACCTGGCAGGACACTTGGCCTGGTTTAACCTCACACACAGTCACTCCCTGCCTTCCTGCCCCAGTGGGATGGGGACAGAGGTGGGGGAAAAAGGTAAAATTCATGGGTTGAGATGGAGACAATTTAATAGGACAGAAAAGAAAGGGTCTGGGTTATCCCTTTGCTCTGTTGGGGTCAGCTGTCCTGGCTGTGTCCCCTCCCAGTTTCTGTCCCCCAGACTCCTCACTGGGAGGACAGGCTGAGAATTCCTTGGCCACTGCTCAGCAACCACTAAACCATCATTATCAACACTATTGTCATCCCAAATCCAAACCACAGCACTGTTCCAGCTCCTGGGGAGAAAAGTAACTCTATCCCAGCTGGAACCAGGACAACATTTGAAAAAATAAATTGCTGCTTTTAAATTATTGCAGTAATTTTTTTTTAGTTGAAATCATGAGAAATTGAGTCACTGAGCAGATACTTTATTAAGCATTTACCAACCACCTGCAGCCTGGACAGGTATCAGAAACATCACTAGAGGTTTAGCAACTGCTTTTTGAAGTCACTTTAAATTAATAAGTAACAGCTTGTTTTTTTTTTTTCCTTTCCTCTGCTTCACTGATTTTAATCACTTGTCACTGAGTTGTATTTGTGTCCCTGTTTTTTCTGAACAGCTGAGCAACCTGTTTCATGTGAGATGTTTGAGAATTGGGGCAACAGCATAACCTGATGTTCTCTGAGGGATGGTGAGGCACAGTTTCACCTCCCAGGAGCACACAGAGTAAAGAACAACAACTGCTTGGAAGAGATGCAGCTGCACCACCAGGAAAATTGCTGGTTACTCATGTAGATCAGCCTCAGACTCTCCTGTCTGAGTGGGTTTGTTATTGCTGGGCTTTATACAGAGCTGTCCTGCCTGGAGTTTGACTCCAGTGCTACATACGGAATTAAAGCAGACAAAACTCCTTATTTGGTTCCCAACTACCACAAGACACCTAAGCCTGAGTGGTTTTGACCTGCATTGATTTAACTAATCATAGACTCATAGAATCACAGAACCATAGACTCACAGAATCATTAGATCTGGGTTGGAAAAGACCTCTGAGATCATCAAGTGCAACCCTTGATCCAACACCACTGTGATCACGGTGGGTTATGAAGCACAGCCCAATAAAACTCAACATGAGTGTGGAGTGGACCAGACTGGCCTGGCTCTCTAAAAAGCAGCTGGGCTGCTCCTCAGAACCTTCACACCAAGTCCTTTGGGGAAACATCTCATGGAATCACACCAGGAGGAGCAGCCTCAGCCAGCCCTGACACAGGGGAATACAAGGAGGATCTCCAAGCTTTATATTCCAGAACACACAAGATTTTATCATACATTACACAGCAGGCATTGCTTTGTAAGCTCAAAGATAATACTTTTTAAAAGTGGCTACAAAATTCTAAACTCTTTCCACAGTGACCCAGAATATCGAGAGGGTTTATTTGTACCAATTAAAATAAAAGTTGTCCAGAAAGTGCTTCTCCAGAGCTACAAAAACTTTCCAAATGCATGACAGAAACATGGATCTACCAAACATGATAAATAGGATCAATAGAGCAAACATGGGATAACATCAACATGCAGTGGAAGTGGATATTGGATTTTTGGCCCCTGGCAGGCAGTGTGGCTGCCTGTGCAGCAAGAGGCATAAATCTTTCAGGAGGCAGCTGCCCTGAGCTCCCTGTCCTCTGTGCTGACCATCTGCCTGAGGGATTCCACTCCTCTTTCTCAGCACAAGTACTCACGATATTCTTCCTGCACCGTCCATTAATTGGTATTTTTCTTCTTTTCCCCTTTGAACTGGTTGTTTTGTATCAACCCCCATCCCACTGGCACATTAGCAACCTACATTTTGCATTATTATTATTATTTAAACCAATTTGATAATTCAGCTAGAAACAGCACTCTTTAGCACTCTGTTTCATTGATGTCCTTGTCTCTGGAGCTTGTCCATCCCTGTAAGGCTATGATAGTCCAGAATCCTACACTTTTCACTGACACTCCAGGGAACTTCCAGCCAAGACTTGTAAATCCTGGCTGGGTGAGGGAAGGTGGTGCTTTGTTAAAGAAGCAGTTTCTAAAACATTATGTTCCCACAGTGACATTAGTGGTGTGCTCTGTTAGACCTTTGAAAGGTGTCCTTTGCCTCCTTGGGTAAGCAAAGATGGAACTGGAAGTGTGTCATGGTGACAATCTGTTCAGACTGGGGATAGTGAGCCCTGCTGAATAAATGGATGATATAATTTGGGAGCTTTAATCAGAACTCCTGAAGAGGTGGCTCTGTAAATATTATGCAGCGTCAAAGTAATCACAGTCAGATATGAACTCACACCAGGGTGTCTGATCCTCCAGGGCACGCTGCCCTTCCCGTGTGATTTCATCTGCTCTAGAGGAGCTTTGGTGTGAAAACAAGCTCCCTGGATCCCTTCCAGCCCTCCCTTCCACATTACATTGCTGCAGAACAACTGTAATTTAGCCAAGTCTTTATAGACTTCAAATGTCTTCGCAAACCATCTTGACTTTTGGCAATGAGAGAAAAACCCCTGAAATTACTTAACCATCTACTGATTGCAGCCTTTGGAGCTGGCTTTAGTTCTCAGTGTTTATGCAGTCAGGATCTTAGCTGAGGCAACCCCAAATATGACTGTGCTTTGTGAGAACTGCCAGCACAGGACCTGTCTGTGTGCAGTGGTCTCAGCAGCATGGGATTAACTCTGAGCAGACTGAAGTTACCCTGTCACCAAGGCACATTTAAGCTGCACTTCAGGCAAAGTGGGACAGTACTGAACCCATCAGCATGAGAATGAGATGGAATGAAGTTTGCACTGTAATTAATACAGTTCATTTAATTGTTAGGGTTTATCACTAAAATTTCTAAAGATAGGGACAGTAATGGCACAAATAATTAAACTGTGCTATCTGCAATATCTTCTACCAGCAAGTGTCATTTGCTGCAGGATTAATTAATTAAATAAACCTCACACGAACCTCGGTGAAAGGAGGGAAAGGTGTTCAAGACCTGCAGCTCTTCAGGGAACAGAGCTCTTTGCCCATTCCTATCCCAGAGCATGGGCAAATATTCCAAATAATCAGATCCATTCACAGGAATAATCAAATTTCCATCACAGTTCTATATAAGCAGTGTCCTCTGAAAGCTTCTAGTTGTACGTAAACTCTCACTAGTAATTAACAAATTAGAAGTTACTGTTTAAAAAAAAATAACCAGCTTAATTTGCCCATTTGGAGTAACATTTAGTGATATCTCTATTTGCTGTCCTCCCATGAATAGTTACCATATGTTGGAGTTAATAGAAACATTGCATCATCTTTTATGAGTGCACCAACTCATCTGCAATTAAGTTTAGATTGTCTAATAAAGTTCTGTGACATTTTAGCCTGCATTTTATTTCCCAGTAAAAGACTCCTCCGAACGTTATTGCCACAAGAATTCATGCAATGACTGAGGGGAAAGCATTTCCCTCCAGGCTGGACAGATGAGTCTGTCAGCAGCAAGCAGAGGAGGTGATGGATGAGCGCGCAGGGGGGAGGCAGCTGGGACAGGGAGCTCCCTGCAGGAGCTTCAACCACAACTGCTCCAGCCAAGAAGCTCCACGATTGTTTCACAACAAAGGAGGGAATCCCATGGAATTGGCAGTGTGAGCTCTGTGTTGCTCCTGCTCTCTGTGCCAGTGTTTACTGCACATGAGAGAGAAAGACAAGGGAGGACAAAGGATTTGCTGAAGAAAGACCCAAATTCTCCTGGCAGTTCAAGACGTGTTGTGTCCCCAGCGTTAGCTGCAAGGAATGGCTGCCTAAGGCTCTTAGAGCTTGGGCTCAATTCCTGGCAATGAGGTCCCACCACAACCTCCCAGTGCAGCCCACCCCAAACTGGGGGCCTGCTGAAGGCTGCAATTTTCAGCTCAGCAAAGAGTGTGTACAGTGTTTGCTTTCCCCAGACAGAGCCCTTACTGGGAAGGGATGAATTCAATGTGCCAGTCGATCCCTGGCCCTGTTGAAAGCCTTCCCAAAATTGCTAATTAATGCTGTGCAAACAAAATTGTATTTCTGGGTATGGATATCTAACATGGCAAGGCTTCAGATTTCCCTGAGGATATTTGGATCCTGGAAGCACAGAGTGCTCTGACAGACCATTCCTCAGCACTCCTCACTCTCCAATTAAAAAATCTCCCCCTTTGCTGTAAAATTTACATTTGTCTACCTTTTCCTGAATGTCACACGTTGTTTATTTAATTTCAAACCCTTGTATTCAAAGGGAAAAGGATCAGAGATGAGGCAACTGCAGTTCTGGAAAGGTTGATAGACAAGGATGGACTGCAGCCAAAACCTAATTGAAGAAAATCTGTCAATTCTCCATTTAAAACTAAAATCAACTTTCCAGCTGAGGATTCATCTTCAGACACCAGCCTTGTTCTTTAATGAAAATGAGAGCAAAACACACTTTAAAGAACTGTCCTGAGAGACTTTCAAACTCTTTGACTTTGTCACACCAAGCCAGGTTAACAAATGTTCTGGATGATCCTTTTGTTATAAGACACAACGTGTGCAAACTCCTCCACAATTTGAGGGGTTTTGAAAGTCTCTCTGAAACTGTTTGTGAAGGAAGTTCACACATTAAACACCCTCCTGGCCCTCCCTCAGTGGCATTTTTGGTTGTATCTTAGACAACAATATCTGACTTGGAGGGAAGGGAGAAAGGACAAGCCATTACAAACCCTGTAGGGTCAGGTTTGCCGAGGTACCTTCGTCTGAGTCTCTGCTAAAGTGAAACCCCAAAGCTGGAATTCTGCATGGAAAATCCTAAAGCAGGTATGTCACCTTTGTGTTACAAATCCAGAGAAACACTGCTCCATGGAGAGAGTAAAACAACTCCAGACTTACTGGAATGAGAGAAGTCAGAGGAAACAAAACACCAGCACAATGAAGTCAAAGCACCTTCCAGTATTTTGGGAGGAGGTTTTTCTGCTGTGTAATTTCTGATCATGTCATGACTCCTCTTGAGATGCTTTTCCACTTGACTTAAACTTCAAAAAGAGGGGAAAAAGGTGACTGGAATTAAACTACCCCAATCCTTTCTCTGCTTTTCCAGAGCATGGCAGGAAGAAAACTTCACTGGAGACTGGTCGTTGATGCCTTCATGTGCCTTTGGAAATGAAATCACCCCAAAAATGTGGAGGAAAATTGCATTTCTAAGTGGTCTTTAAATGGAAGGTGAGTGTAATTTTAAAAAGCCTGTTACTTGCATGAAATGATGTGCCATTCTGTATCCTTGCAGGTAATGTAATGTATTTACTTTAATAAAGCATAATAATGCTTGAGTCAAATATGCACTTTAATAATATTTGTTAGCAAAAACGTTTACAAGGTGCAGCCATTTAGAGGGAAGATATATTAGCCCTAAAATTAATAGTCCCTTCCCTTTGCTTCAGCCAATACAAGATGACAAAAAGAGTCCTCCTTTAGTTCAGCTTGGAATAATGTACCCAAGTGATTTTTAGCCAACAAAGAGCTGTCTAAGGCAAGCACTAATATTTAAAAGTGATGGATACAAACAGCCCATCCATATTTCATCCTCCTGCAAAATTTATTTTGCAGAAAAGAGAGGAGGGGTGGGAAATGAACTTTACAAAGTAATTACTTTTGATCTTGACAAAATCTATTGCCAGGCCTTCAGGTAAACATCCTCCTGATGGGTGCACTGTGCTTGTGTCGTGGTTAATGGGGTTGGGATGGATGGCAAAGGCAACAGCTGGGCCAGGGAATTCCAGGAAAAACCAGCCTCAGCCATTCCTACTCCATCCACTGGAAAAGCAGCAGGAGAAGCTTCCTATTTAATCTCTGTGCATGTACAGAGAAGGGCTTAAAACAAGAGGAAAAAACCCACATTGATTCTGCTTCTAAATGCAAGTAATAAGAGATGAGAAATCCATGGATTAAAAAGGTGCTGGGACTGGATTCCCCAGCAGAGCAGTGACCACAGCTAACACATGCTCTATTTAGCCTCAGTTTTTTCAAAAAGACTCTTTCTAGCTTGTATATAACTTACATTCAAATGTTTTGAAAGACAACCTGGAGAAATCTCCAGAGTTATAACAGTTTTATAAACAATGAGGAAACAATATTGCTTTTAGTATCTTTCAAGCCCCTTCCCAAAACCAAGAAAAAAGGTGGTCGACATCCAGAATGTGATCAGGTCTCAGCCCTTGTGGCCTGAGAAATGTCCCTTTTTGACCACTAGTCTAATTTATATTTCCATTCATTGCCAGAGTTCTGGCTGCTCATGTGAACATCTAACCTCGTATTGGGAAGAGTTTGCACAGCTGGTCAGCTAAATGTGGCTATGGGAAAACCAGGAGTTTTCTATAAAAACTTCAGAAGACTCAGTTTTTACAAAGACAAATGATAAATCTGCATCAGGCTGACAGTTTCCTCCCTCAAGAAAGCTGTATTTTACAAAAGCAACCAAAAAATTATGAATATTCCTTTTCATAAGGCCACCACGTGTACTCTGGTTGTCCTGCTGCTGCCCAGCTGGAATTCTGCCCCAGCATCCCTTGGAATGGGATATTTGTATCATTGTGCTTCTGAACAGTGGTGTGAACTTGGTATGGCAACTGTTTTACTATGATTTCATCTTCTTGTTTCTTCATAGATAAGCAGCAATAAAAAAAATTGGTCAATAAAACATTACTCCTTCATTTTTTTGCATATTGCTCCTACTCTAGGTTACATTCTCAGTGTTCCTAAATAAAAACCTTCTGATTTAATGATCTCTGATATTGGTTCTTATGGGAGGAAACAGAGCTGAGAATTTGAGACTGAAGAGCCTTCCAGATGGAGCTTACACATTAACATTTAATATTTATGTCATGGAAAGGCCACCATGCAAAACTTCCTACCAGCAGGATGAAAAGCCAATTTCAGAGTGGCTGATGCTCAGTTCCTGCTGTGGATCTTCCAGTCTGGGAAGTGCAAGGGAAGACCTGGATTTCAAGGAAATCCACTTCTATGTAGGGTAAAATAACTAACTTTGAAACAGTCCTTTGCTTTGTGTCAGAGGTGTGGAATGAGCCACCAAAGCACAAAGGTTTGTCCCAGTCTCACTCAAGCACTGTGTTTTTTCTTATTTTCTTGTTTCTCCATACAGAAGAGGAAGGCGAGAGCTGATCTAGAGGAGAAATGTCTTGGAAACTGTCAGGACTGTCAGAGTCAACAGTGGGAGGGAGGGAGATGAAGAGGAAGGGAGGACCGTACTGTAACATCCCATAATAGGCTTGATACTAATTCATAAATTCCTAACCATGCAAACATTATTAAGTAAACACTGCAAGGCAGTGAACAGCAAGTCATTCTCTACTGTCATTTTTATGAGTCAGATCAAACCAGGCCAGCTTGATAATCTGGCTGGCTCTGTTTGCTGGCTCAGAAATGTGCATTTTTCCATCTAATATTCTCTTAAACCCAGTGTTAAAAAGGAAGGACATAGATGTTTTGCCTTTCAGCTAGGTTCAGAACTCCTCAAACAAGCAGGTAGAGTTTTCCCTAGAGAGCCACTTTTTCAGAAGAGCAACACTTTGAAGGATAAAGAGGTTTTCTGTCTTCTGGGGACACAAGAGCCTTGCAGGCAGAAGCTGCAACGTGGGCCTGATCAATGAGAGCCTGCCTGTGCTGGCCCCAAACCAGTGCTGCTTTAACCTCCCTCTGCTGACCTTTCTGTCTCGACTCCTGCTTTGTTCCTGCACCATCAAAATGACAATGTGGCCTTGTGGACATGCAGTTCTCTGATCCAGGTGATTATGGTTATTGCCATTTTCACAATCTACACCAAAGGCCCCACACTTCTGATCACCTGCTTGAAAGGAACTGTCTGGGAGCAAATTTTATATCATGAAGCACTTGCAGTAAATGCAGATCTCCTGCTAATGCCATCATTGCTGCTCTTTAGAGAATCCTAGGAAACAGCTTGCCATGTGATGTGCTTATAGAGGGGTTTTCAGAAATCAATCACATCTAAACCTGTTTGAGATTCTTGTCATAGTTTCTACCTGAGATAATGAACTGAGTAAAGTCTATTCAGACTTGGCTTCAAAATTATATAGAAAATTAATCAATAACTTGATTGCAATCCTCTTTTCCACCCCAATGTCACATTGATGTTTTCAGGTTGTAAGAAGTGCCTGTAGCTCTGAGTACACAAACCCACCCCACTTTGGGCAGCCACAGGAGTGTCAGGGCTGGTGTGTCAGCCCTGGGATCAGCTCAGGCCCAGGATCAATACAGCAGCTTTAGCAAGTTAATACAGACAACAAACTGCTCCAGCATCCAAATACAGAGCAGCCTCCTCTGAAGGAAAGCCACGCTCTTCAAAAGATAAACCAATAACAAAACACAGAATTTGACAGTAAAATGTTAACTGCAGTGCTGCTGCTCCGTGCAGCTCACTGGGAACTGTGTGGTGTCCCTGCTCTCCTGTCCCCAGCCACCCACCCTCCCATTCCAGCACCCTCTTCACAGGGGGTTTGATCCCCTTTTTGTCCCCTTGCCAGTGTCCTGCCCCATGCTCAGCCCTGTAGGCAGAGCAGAGACTAAAGCATTCAAAACCTGCACCTGAGCAGTCTTGAACAAACAGTCATGGGTGGAAATAAAACCATTTTTTCTTCCTTCAGCATTCCATGGTAACAAAAAAAAAAAAGAAGTTTTATTTAGGTTCAATTCAAGCAGAATTTATATTTCCCTCAGTTTGGTAGCTGAACCACAAAGAATAAATCAATTATTCAGAGAGCCCTAAGAGCCTTGTGTGGCCACCAGGGAACAGCACTCCACTAACGAGTTATTTTGGTTTTATAGTAAAAACCTGCATCTGAGTTGAGGCAAGAGCTTTTTGTAATGTTTGTGTGGCAGCATCACCCTGCCTTGCTTTGCCCTTCTCCAAAGTCGGGCTGTTTGAAGCCCAGTGCTGTGATCATTTATTTAGAGCAGCCCAGGAGGAGGCAGGGGCTGGTTGATGTGCAGCCCTGGAGTTCCCACATCACACATGTGATCACATTTCTTGTGCAGGAAAGGATGTTGTTTCACCACGACCTCAGAATTCTGTAATGCACTAATTTTCATCTGAACCTCCTCTTCGATGGTCTGTTGGATGCAAATCCAACTGTCAGGCCCTTCTGGGCTTTTCTAGAACCATCACAAGAGACTTTACAAGCACCAGAGCATTGTTTTCATGCAAATCACACTGGCAGAGGAATAATTCACATGTACATTCCACCAGGAAAAAAAAAAAAAAAAGGTCTTTCTAAGAAACAGAATCATTTGAAGATAAGAAACTGTAATGAAACACTCATAAAAGATATATGGCCAATATTTTATCCAGTATGTGCTGAAACCAGTGTACCGTTACCAAGTATAAATTATTCCCTGCTCTTCAATCTTTCCATGCACAAGTTCAGGAGGTTCTCTTTCAAAACACTGCCTTTTGAATTTCTCCCCTCCTGAGTGTACAGGCATGTTTGGAGAGGCCAGTGTATTTGAAGAGACAGCCCAGTGAAAGATTGCAGAATGTCTTTTTCTGCAGCAGGAACTCTATGAAAAGAGCTGTGATAATTAACTGTATGGAGATTGCAAAGTAAATCTACAGCAGGTTCATGCCCTGAAATGTGGTGATCTGTTCCCCAATCTGATCTGCTCCTTTGCATTTCATCTTTAAACTCCAGGAAACAAGGATTTGGCCAGCAATGGAGCATCTCTCTTGAGGGCTCCTGATTAAGTGGCTTTGCATTGCTGTGCTGCAGGTAGGGCAGTGCCACACTGCAGCTTTCATTGCAGCATCATTGCTAAGAGGTGCTCACTTGGACCTTTTACCCAGTGCACTTGTCTTGTGGTGCTTCCAAATGCAAAGCCTGTCATGGCTGAGTCTTCCTAAATGCAAATTCCACACAAGCAGAGCCTTAAGGCTCCCACCAGGGTGTTGGGGTTGGACAGGTTTGGTTTGGTTTGACAGAAAGGAGCAATTACAGAAGGGATTTATTCAATGTACACAGCACAGCTCATGCAGCATTAACTCAGGTGTTAGCAGCTGTTCCAAGGGTGCATCTCCCTAGTGGGAACAATGGGAGTTCCAAGCCCAAATCTGGAGTTGTGAGTGAATCCTCTGAGGAAGATTGGAAAGTCCCTTTTCTCTCGGTGGAGTTCAGCAGCCTGATACAAACAGACGAAAAATGTGTCTAAACAACCTCCTCCCACTGAGGCCACAGAAAGATTGGGATGTTTTGCATTAGAAAAACCAACAAACCTTTTTTGTTTACAGGAAGAAAGAGGAATTAACAGGAATATTACAAAAAAGAGCTCTGCAGCTTTTTGTTATGTTCATCTTGTGTCTACCAGCACAAAGCCTATATAAACACGGATGCATGTTTACTTCACAGAATTACATTGGTTTTGGTAAATCATAACCTCCTAAACCATGAGAATTATTGTTTAACTCAGGATTGAGTCCACTCCTCGCTAGAAGTTACCAACCCAGGTGTCTCCCAGAGCTGCAGTGCTGGATAAATTCAGTGCACACAGTGACCTGAGGAGAGGCTCGAGGTCACAAAGCACAAATGAAGCCCAGGGAGCACATTTGAAAACCCGAGGGCTGTTGGAAGATGCAGCACTTGTGAGGAGCAGTTTTAGGTTGGTCAGCATCCACTCAGCTGCTGGCAGTGCCCACCTCTTGAGGAATCTTTTGCTAGCTCTGCTGCAAGCTCATTGCTCAGTTCCTGCTTAACCTTTGAAATTCCACTTTAGTTTCATTAAAAACGCCATTCCCCCCACTTTAAGAGCCAAGCCCTCCATGTCTTCTGCTCTCCTGCCCAACTTCTATTTTGACACATATCTGGGGAGGCTCTGGTTCATTATCTCCTGAAGAACATCTCTTTCTCAACTGTCAAAACAAAAGTTAGTCTGCTCAGCTGTTCTGCAGAAATTTGCAAACTAATGGACCTTTCATTCCAGAAATAAAGGACTTTAATTGGGTATTTTAATGTGTTTGGGAGGATGTGGAAGATGGATGAATGAAAGTGATATGTCTTTTACCAACACGACTAATGCTGAAAGAATGGAGGGGGAAGTGCATAATTAGTTTTGGTTTTCATCAGAGCTTCCACAAGGTCTGAACTAAAACAATTTGACTATGTAACCTTTTCCAAAGAACTTTTGAATGCTCATCTCCTGCACAAAGAGAGTGAAAGACGGTTTGTGCTTTTCTGTTACAGAAAGGTTTCTTTCTTCTTACGGTAAATTATTTTAAATGCTATTTAAGTGCATTCTCATGTTAATGGCTCTCAGGAACAGCATCTTTCTAATTTCCCGCTCTGATAAGTCTTTGCCACGGGATCCCCTGCCCATGAAATGAGTCGTGTTTGTGCTGCTACCAGCAGGTTTGATGTATCATAGCAACGCCCATTAATGTGGAAAATTCAAGCAGGAGGAAGACACTTGACAAGCACTGGAATGGTATTCCACAAGTCCTCATAGCAAGTTCCTCAGCTGTTTAAGTTTTTCTTTTTAAAAGTAGCTCAAACCCCAATTTCTGCTCCTACTTTCACAGAAATCTCATGGCTAAATTTTAAGCCAAATGTCACTCTCCGTGCAGAGCAAGAATCTGAACCCCAGGAATTTAACCTCAGTGCAGAATAGGAGGGTGAGAAAAGAGGTTTCCTATGGTGGTAGAGCAGGCTACATGTGGGATCCCTGCATGCATGAGCCACACCTCTCAATGATCAAATTAATTTTGGGGGAATAGAGAGTTGATGGCAAGTTAAAATCTGTGCCCAAACTCACCGAAGTCTATGAAGCTGAAATAGTTTCTGAGTGTTAAAACCTTAATCTGTGTTTTTTCCTTATTTATTACATATCTTCCTACTTCATTCTGAAATAAATTTGAGCACGGGGTGCTGATGTACAGCCATTGAAGGATTTTTTATGTTACTTCTCTATGAGTCTGAAAGTATTTTCTTTAAAACTGAACTGTGATTTCTGTTACAAATTTCATAAGAAACACCCCACTTGGGGTTACTTGGGCCCAACAGCACTCAACTGATGGGCCTTAACTAATGGTAAGAAACAGGCAGAGGCAGAAATGGGAAACTTGTTTCCTGCAGAGACAAATTCTAACCATTAAAGCTGTTTGCTTTTCCGATTCATTTTGCAGACTTTCTCTTCCTGCCAGTTCTGCAGGGATTCAGACCCATAGAGCCACTCCAGGGGAGAGAGGGATGAAGGCACTGGCGATGGGTGCTCTCAACTAAGGCAGCCAGCACAGAAACAAGCAGGTTTTTCCCCAAAATCTTGCAGCCATGTGCCATGTCCTAAGTGTTCCCATGACTGACTCACAGCAGCCCAGCACCAACCAGGCAGAGCAGAGCCCAGGGCTGCACCAGCCAAGGAAATGTAATGAGAGACCCCTCTCACCAGTGCACCATCTGTTCCTTCCCGGCAAGGAGAGGAAATTGGTTTGTTATTTACATTAAAAAAATATCAGCAGAGAGCTAAATTACGGTGATTGGAGTTTATTAAGAGCTGATGTATCATCGGGGGGGGATTTTGAACAGAACTACAATGCAGATGCTCCAAATGTACTCTAGGAAAAAAGAGCCCTTTATGGTCAGGAATGCACTGCATGGAGGGGGAAGAGTCATTAATAGATTTGGCTGGTTTTTCCTTGCCATGTGCTGCTTCAATAAGCCCTCATTCCTCTGGTTTAGCAGGACTTCTTTCCCAATGATACAAATACTTTCAGCTGATCTATCCTGGGTTAATACTGTCAAGTAGCCAGGAATATAACATGGGCATACTGGGATTCCTGTATTCCTTGGACTGGTTTAGCTAATTTTTCCTGTCTCTAAGATCCTAAGTCCTGGAAACGCCCTGAACACCAATGGAAAGAGCCACAGCTCTATGCCTTGGTTTAGGAAAGCTGCATTTTCCCCTGATCCCACAGTGAAGCTGAATTTCTCATTCCTGTCATTTGCATAAAGCAAAACAGATGTAGACTTTTGGTGTTAATGAATCTTAAATCTCAGGAAAGTGGTGGCAAACTGAAAGTGAACACAATTTGTTCGTTAACACCTAATGTTTCCAAATAATTTATCATATAAACATTTCCTGGAAAACAAAAGCCACTTCTGTGCAGGCAACTTATAAAATGTTACTTGTTTATCTAATAAACTACCCTGGGGCCAACAAGTACATTAGCATTGCACAAACTTTCTAACTTATTCATCATCACTATTTATTATTAAAACTTTATCTGTTTCAAGTTAGTGAATAGCTGCCTTGGGATACACTGCTCAGAGCAGAAGCAACAAAATAAAGTTTATGCAATTTGCATAATATCGTACAACAGATATTAGCTTCGAACAATCCGAATCCCCTGGATCATTTGCACAGCCCCTTTGGTGTTTAATGTTGGTAAATATTTAAATAACAGCAAGCCTAGATAATTATGGAGATTTCTCTTCCTAATCCGCCCAGATTGTGCGAGGTGCTGTAAATCACGTCTCTGCCCAGGCTTGGGCAGCCTGGGAATAAGGAGGAGGGTCAGAGGTGCTCGGTGCCTCTGCTGGCAGCTCTGGAACCTTCCCCTGCAGCAGGCTGGGGGCCAAGGAGGACACACACAGCACTGTGGTGATGGGCCATGGGGGATGGCAAAGCTGAGGGCTCTGTCCTGCACTGCTCTCCTGGCGATTTTCATTACTACAAATCACATGGAAAGCAATGCTATTCAGGTGCACGAGAGGTTTCCACTCACTCTGTGTCATTTAAGTGCTGGAGCAACCAGAAATGGAGGAGTTCTTTTCAAGAGAGTTGATAACAAACCTGCAGGAGATGTCACTGTGCAGTGGAGAATAAACTATGCAGTACTGGGAAACTACTCCTGTCCTGTAGATACACATTGAGGGGCCTGATTCTCAAAGCTCAGGACACCTTGGGGTTTATGATGTTCTGTGGAACAGCTGCACCCCTGTAAACCTGAGGATCCTTCCTGGGACTTATTATGGAGCAGGAGATGTTTTGATGACTCTGGAATACTTGTTCACCCTTTGCCCTTAAAGACAAACACAAAGACATTATTTTTGTTGGTTTTAGGAGAGACTAAAATGAATATCTGTGGAGTTAATAAAATACCTCACCCCTGAAAAGTGAT
The DNA here is from genome assembly GCA_035221455.1 of Xenops minutus. Taxonomy (NCBI): domain Eukaryota; kingdom Metazoa; phylum Chordata; class Aves; order Passeriformes; family Furnariidae; genus Xenops; species Xenops minutus. The sequence continues at coordinate 10,600,740 of JAWWEE010000051.1, read as the reverse complement.
TACATTTCTTTCAGTCATGAGAAAGTCCTTCATAATTCATTCATACCTGGGGGTCTTGTGAGTTACGGGTCCTTCACCCTATTGAAGGACACATAATACCCTTCATGGATGATGTCTCCCACAGGTACTGAAATTATAGAATGAAAGTGTAGAGATTTTGAAGGCATATTAATCCAAGTAAAATAGAAATACAAGTACAGAATGTTTCCCTCTCCTTTTTGAGAGTCTGTGAGATCTTGGGAGAACTTAACAACATAAAGTGTTATAGTGGAAACCAATGTAGGATTTGTTGTATGCAAGACAAGAGAAAAAATAAATGGAGTTTTGCATTCATCTATGTCAGCACGATGCTCTGTTACAGCTTTCTCTGCCATAGTCTAGATGTTTTACTTTTATACTTTCAAATTACTCCCAGAATATGAGTATTTCACCTAAAAGTATCAGCATTATGTCAGCAGAACATCCTGAGATCAAAGAAACATTTTAAGGCCTGAAAAAGCCAGAGATTCATGCCTAGAGGAGACTGACTGGACATAGCAGAGTGCTAAGCACTACATGGACTTTGCAAATGTTATAGTGAAAATATTCCACAGGGAATTCAATGAGATCAGAGCACAGTTCACCAAACTTCCTGTGTTCTACTCCACATTTACAGCAAACTTGTAGTGAACTGTCACACAACACTGTTGAGATGCTTAAGAAATAATTAGATGCCTTCAAAGTAATTCTTGGAGGCCCTCAGAGAAGAGGGAGATAATGAAAATATACATTTTAAAAACACCATCCCACAGAGGCTACAGAGACATGTCACAATCACCACCTGCTTTTCCTGAGGGTTCAAGACTATGGATGTCAACAGCATTTCAAAGTCATTGTTCATCCATCTAGTCATTGCACCTGCTCCAGGAGGGACCTGCTCCATCCTGGCCACCAAATCCTTGGGCAGACCTGTGTGCCCAGGGCTTGCTGCAGCTTTCCATGGGGGTGAACATCACACTCCAGTGGGGCTCCAGGCAAGGAGAAGGGATGGGATGTGCAGAGCTCACAGCCCGAGCCCCTCTGCACAGCCATGGAGCCCCTGGGCCCACCAGCTCCTACCCTGCCATCTCAGGTGCCTTCACTGCCCTGGTCAGCTCCTCTGCTGTCAGCTGACACCAAACCACAGTTCACGTGGCAATTAAGCACAAATGTGTTTGGAGAACTGTGCAAATAACATTTTACTGTCAATAACAAGTACAAATGTTTTCCTCAGGTACAACTTGACTGCTCCTGCCTCTGTATGCACCACTAATCATCGTGATGAAAACATGGCATGTAACCAAGTGACAAACGAGTGCTTAGACAGCTTGGAGTAAAAGATGAAGCAAAAGAAAATGGGGACAGATGTTGTGCAGAAGCATTTTAAATAAATGGACAAAGTGGCACAGCAGAAACAGAACCATCAGCTTGGAAAGAGATGAGATTATAGACAGAGATCAACCACGACACTCCCAAAGTCCCACATCGGTCAGCGTGGAAGGCTGGCAAAATCCAGCAAATCATGAAAGAATGATCAAGTCTGAAAGGAACTCCAGTTCAGAAATAAAACAATTAGAAGGAACAATTAACTCATCCATTCTGTGGACAAGCCTTGTCAGCACACAGCCCGAGTACCATTAAAATGGTAGATGGGAGTGGCTCTAATATATTAATGCAGCACCGAATAGTTCTGTTTTATTGAGCTCATTATGGCACTTCCGTATTCCCAACACTTTAATCTGTTACTGGCAGAGGATATTAATGTAATCCTTCAGCCAGGGGAAATCAGCATTGTCCTTTTTTCGTGGCTGGAGTCCTCCCAGTTGCCCATTTCCACAATAAACTATGGCACCTGTATCAAGGATGTGTCTGGGGGGTCTCAAGCTCTCCCACACAGGTGTGGTCATAAATCAAACCAGGATTCCACACAGCAAAATAATCCTGAATTAGCTTTGCCTGCCTCTTTAAGATCAGGCAGAAGATACAAGAGTAAAGACTGTATTTTTTTTTCTGCCTTTTCTTTCATTTTAAATTAGAGATGAGTCAATGAGAGGCAACTCTTGGTGGTGAGATGGGGGCAGAACTGGATAGAACACAAGTGGTGTCAGAGATGAGTCAGTTCTCTGATCCAACAACCTGTTGGTAGTGACCAGAAAATCTGGGGGATTGTGTGGGGGAAAAAAGGCAAAAAGAAAAGGGAAGGGACTGCAATCCCAAGGCTCAATAATAAAGATATTAAATAAAGACTAAAATAGTCCTTGTCCCTCCTGATGGCAGAAAATTAAGTGTTTTCACTGAAGAGAATTTTGGTAGGACCAGGGGGGAGATACAGAAACTTCTGAGGAGAAAACAATATGCTGTCATTTTCTAAAGGAAAAGGGCAGGAGGAAAAGGCAGGAAAAGGCTGGAAGGATATGAGTGATCTATAAACAAATCGTTCTGCTCTTCTTTTCAAGGAAAGAACTGCTACAGGAATATTCCATAGTCCTTGTAGAGTGCCCTGTTGAACTGGGGAATGGCTGTCATGGACTTATGAGCTGAAATGATCAAGAGCTTTTCTTTTTAAAAATAGAAAGTGTTTAAAATTAAGGAGATGGACTATGGTAGTATTTGCTTTTAACAGGAAGGCTCTTAGCCCTCAGATTTTTCAAGTATTATATAAGGAATGCATTTAATTTTTTAAAATATTTACTCCTCAAACAAATTAGCAGAGTTTTCTGTAAACAGGAGAGGCAGCAAATGTTGCTTTGGCAATATCTGAAAGGAGCAGTGATCCAGAAGCATCTTTTTGTCTGTATTAAGATGTCTCATACAACATTTACAGTTCGCTGTTTCTAAAGACATTTTGCAGCTTAAAAGAACCTACGAAATAGTTCTTTGGTCTCACCTTTTGACTTTTACTCTCCTGCCTTACTCTATACTCCCTCTGTAGGGTCATTGAGACAAGTCTCCTTTCATTAATCTTTCTCTCATGTTCTTTCTTGAAATCAAAACAACAACATGAGCTACTGTAAGGAATGCATTCTGTTCTTGGATGTAGATTAGAGCAGGTAAAGAAAGAAGAGTCCCAGGATTTCACTGCATGGATAATTCTGTCTGTAAAGCTGCCAGGAGCAACTTCTTCAGCCAGAGAGGCAAGGGAGAAATTCTCCTCCTTGAACAGAGTTCCCACAAAGTTTCTCTCTTCCCAAATACATTAAATGAGAGATTATTTTTATCATCTCCCTTTCCTGTGGAAAATGTTAAAATGATACTAGAAGAAAATGAACAGAAAACTTTCTGACAGAACTGATCCAATACCTTGCTGTTCTAATGCAGATACTTTGCTTTTCCTATTGAACAAACTAAAGTGATGGTGTGGAAAATGTAATGAAACCAGGGATGGGGAGGGTGTACAATCCCGTCAGTCCAACAGTATTTGTGGTGGTTCAGCTGTATCTGCAGGTGAAAACTAAGCCTGGGCTTTCCTTTCCCTGCCACCCATGGCTGTTCCTGAAACACCTGGAAGCTGCAGGGCTGTTCTCACTGCTGGGAATCAGCCCGGGAATGCAAAGGGCTCGCCCAGACCGGGGGTGTCTGGGAAGAGAAACCCCCATGAGACTCCAAACACTCATCAGACTTCACAATAAGGGGAAAAGACAAAATCACACGAGCCCTTTTGCTTTGCCATGATCTTGGTTCTCTGCACAAATCTGGGGGGGATTCACTGCCATCCTGTGTCATCTGCTCCTGAACTTCCTTGTCACATCCCACGGGGACCGGGACTGAGTCTGTCCTAGAGATGGCACTGTTGCATTTCTGTCACTGCTGGGAGTTTGGCAATGGAAAAGTCCTCGCTGGGGGAAAAAGGAAATCAATCTATGCATCAACTGGCATGTTACAGCAGTTTTTATGTTAAGTTGTTCCCAAAGATCAAAATTCCCTCACCTCTTTTCCTGCCAAACTCGGATAATGCTGTTCATCTACTTAAACTAAGAAAAAGGGAAAAGATTCTGTTTGTCTGTGTAACAAATTATGGCATTTTGCTCTTTGAAAACTGAATTTCCTCACATAACTCTCTTAGTTTTTACATGGGGAAAAAACTAACTTAGAAAGATGAATTTAAATACCAAGACTCCAGTTACATTTGTTCCACTGCTTTAGTCATTGCATTTTATTTTTATGGCTGTGTGGGAGTGGACATGTAAGTGTTCCACTCTGGGAGCAACACCAAGTGAGCCCACTAAATCCCAGGAACACCAGGAGCTGCAGCTTCCCACCTTGCTGGTGCCATTCAGTGCCTCACTAACGACATGGAAAGTGATGCAGGAGCAAAACTTCAAATTTTGGCTCCCCAGATCCCTAAATCCCAAACTCAACAGCTTAGATCCCTGGTGTGTGAGCTGCCCAGTTCTCCAGAGTGGGAAACCCTGCTGTTTACAAAGCAGAGGTGGGATCGAGGTGTGCCCTGCTCATTCCCAGATCCTTCCCAGGCTCCCAGGACAAGGAGAAGGGCCAGAGTCAGAAACCAGAGGGTGAGAACAGTGGTGGGGGAAGTTCCCAAAGCCCAAGTGCCTCCTCAGGAAGAGGAAGGCTCCCCCCAAGCCTCTGCCTCGTGCCTTGCATGAGTAAAAGTGACAGAGCAAACAACCAGAGCAGGGCAGCAGCAATCCTGCTGTTCTCTCTCTGGAGGAAAGGCAACATCTGGCCCTGTGGCTTGGCTGGGAGACACCTTGATAAAGCTGAGTTCTTTGCCAAGGAGAGGAGATGAGTTGTGGGCATGAATTGATCAGTGCAACTGCCTCAGCTCAGCTGAGCTGTCTGAACGGGTACAGCTATTTCAACAGCTTCCCTTAAATAAAATGTACCACTGTAGGCTTATATTTGAAACAGGAATTCAGTGATGAGGTGACCTTGTACAGCCAAGTCAAGCATATAAATCCGTTAGAGTATTGAAATCCTTGGAGGACACACTTTTTCCTGCTCACATACTCTAACTTTTTTCCTAAATATGATTTAATGGGGCATTTACAGACTGAGAGCAGCTCTTTGTTACAACTCAGTGTACAAGAATTAAATACCTGATTAACTGCTCTGCAGGACCAGAACCTCAGCTCATACTATTTTAAAGAAATAGCTCCTGTGCAGTAAAGAGATTGATTCAAAGTTTTATAAAATTAAAAGTTACTACAAATTTGGTTATAAAATCACTATGCTAGTATTATACATGGCTGGTTTGTATAATTTGTTACACAGAGTTAGGACATTAAACAGATAGGGTGGTTTAAAAGTGATGGCTTTGTCAATCAATCATGTTTTTTGCCCAAAGAACTTAGAAGAATGATTGTGTAATAAAGGAATTTTTTATTTGACAGTAAGTTACTGCCATTAAAGCTGAAATGGGCAATGGAGTGGGCAGGCATGGGAGAGCGACCTGTCCTCCAGCACACACAAGTAACAGGAGATTCTTCTGTCCCAGACCCTGTGTCCATGTGGGGAAACAATTGCATTTCCCCACCAAAGGTGGAGCCCTGAAACAGATTGCTGGGCACTAAACCAGAGCTCTCCCATGTTATTAAATATGCTTTGAGTACCATCATAAGCAAGTTTGGATGAATATGTTTGCAGGATCTGTGAACCCTAAATGCCATGAACTCTGGTGCCTCTGTGCTCTCCTCATGGGTGGGACAGGGAACACATTCACGTGTCTGAAAGCTCTGTGCTCCTTCCTTCCTATCTCCAGCTCCCTGAGTGCTTTGCTTTCACTGGGGGAGAGCTTGTAGCTCAAATTTCCCAAGGAATTGTGCAAAGCTGAAAGGCTTCACCTTTATAGCCAAAGGCAGGTGGATGGCTCAAGGCATCCTGCCCCCTCTACCCTCACTGCTTCGGGCTGTTCTGCCCACAGCACACAAACACAGCTAACCTGTTAGTCCCAGAGAGGGAGCACAGTTCAATCTCACACCTGGAAACACTTACACATTTCTATAGCAACTAATGTTTGCCAGTGTGACCAAAGAATTCCCTTTATTATAAAAACCCAAACAGAACAGTAGGGGGGAAAATCCATTACTGAAGAAATACCCAATTGCAGGTAGAAAGGTCAGAATTTCTCCTGGGTTCTCAACATTGGAGGCAACACCTTTGGACACTTCAGCAATCCACTCAAGTGCTCAAGCTGCATTTTTTAAAACCACCCACAGGCTGCTGCTTGAAGAACAAAATTGTTGGCAATCTTATAAAGACTGAAGTTACAGTAAAATCCAATGGAATGTAATGAGCATTTAATTTTTTCTCTCAATATTTCAGAGATTCTTGAAAGTGGAAAAAGCAGAACTATCATTAAAATGTGATGGGGTAGCCTGTGTATCCAGGGAAAAAAAAGCAAAGTATATAAAACACAATGCACAGGTCCTGCCAGTTCATGTTAATGATCTGTATTGGTGCTCCTTGTAGGGTAGAAAACAGCAGTTCTATTATTCAAAATATGCCTTATCTATTTCCCACTCCTGTCTTATTTAGAAACAGTTTTAATTAATCTGGTTTCCCTCTTGCACCCTATCTTAGTAGATATGGGCAGAGTTAAAATCACATTACAAGGGTCTGTCTAGGGACTATTATTTAGAAGGTATTGCATGCAATGGATGTGAATAATTGTCAGCATTTGTTGTATTTGGGGTTCAGGTTAAAATGGGGTTTGTTAGGGAAAAAACCAGGACAAAAGTGTGTGCAGTATCAGAATTTGGAAAAGAAGTGTTGATAAATTGGCTGGGCAGCACTCCTGAGATTTGGGCACTGCTGGTGCCATGGAGCAATCCTGGAACACAGAGGCAGAGGTCAGGCCAGGCTGGAGAGTCTGAGCTGAGAGGAGATCCATTACTGAGCTAATGAGGGGTGGTCAGAACCTGCTTTCTGCACCCAGAAACACCATCTTCAAGCTTTACCTGAATTCATCAGGACTGTGAACACACCTCTGTCCTGCAGACCATTTAGGTGTGGCTCCAGAAGCAGAGCACTTAGGGCAGATGGTGGCAGGAGCTGATCTGTTTTACCAGCTCATTTCTGCTGTTTGAGTTCATGTGGAGAACTGTGAGACAGAAACGCCCTGCACAGGACTGACAAATCCTACCCTTCCTGCTGCCACATAACTGGAGAGTGGGGGATCCAGGGAACACGGCTTTGGCTTCAGTTTTCAGGTTAAATCACTGTCCTGAATGTGTTCAGCAATCTCCATAGTGCACACACAAACATTCCAAGATGTGCCCCCCCTGCAGCCGTGCCCAGCTCCCAGGGAATGCACAGAGAGTGGGAAAGGCCAAGCCTGGAATTGTTGAGGTAACTAACTGTAGAATGGGAATAAAAATCCACGTGCTTCATGTACTCAATCTCTTCATAACTAAACACTGGTGATAAAGATAAAATTCTCCATGTGGACAAAGGTGTGTGAAGCATTCTTGATGAGCCAAGGTGAAGGATGAAATGGTGCATGTCTATAAAAGGGCTATTTTTCAAAAGCACTCTGCAAGTGTTTCAGCAGAAAACACTCTGCCCCTGATTTTCAGCAGTGCTCATCACTTTAAAAAAATCCAGGGCTACCAAGTATGCTTTCCTAACATTTAAATTTTATCAATTTTAGCATATGAAATCTCCAGTGATAAGTTATGTTTCAAATCTAGAAACTGGAAATAATTCCAACCTGAGAAAAAGTTCAGGGTTCTCTACCTTTATCAGAAACCACAATACAAACAGACCAACCAAAACCACCTCAAATCCTCCAGTGACACAATACACAAGCTGTGCTCTTAAAAGGTAAGGAATAAATCAGATAAATTCTGGTGTTTATAGATCCTGGACACTATTTTAGAATACAAAGCTCCACTTAATTATGCAAAGTGATACTGTTTAACTTGGAATCACTTCCCAGCAATGGGAATTTGAAAACATTTATTAGAGTGCTAAATGATCTCTGACCTTTTATATTTTCTGCTGTGGAAACACTGACCACTGTTACATGTATAGATGGTTGTGTGTGTATGAGAATTGTCCCTTCTGCCTTTCCAGTGGATTGGCAATTTTGATTGATTGGTTTCTTTAATGAAATGTGCTCACCTGAAAAGGACATTCCTACACAGGATGGAAGGTCTCCACTCTCAAGTGCCCAATGGCTTTAAATAATTTCCATTGAGCTCAGGAGTCCATCCCAATATCAAATATTCAAATTAGTAATTTTTTAGAGCTATCTTATTCTGAGTCCAAAGTGTAACACAAAGGAAACCAGTGCATACTAAAAAGACTTAAAATACCCTATATAATAAATGTTGCACATGGTCATTGCTGTGAAGGAAATATTATTCCAATAATAAGAGTATGAAATATTCAGGATATTGGAATATATTGGAAATTTATGCAACTGTTCTTACATCATGACTGTGTCTTTGTTCCTGTGATTACTATAAATTATTTAAATATACGTTATATAAAACCAAAATGTTTAATGAAAGATATTCAAATACCAGAATCACTCTTAAAAAAACCCTGGAAATATATGTATCCTTGTAGAAGAATAAGCATTTTAAAATACAGTCTATAAACCTGAGATAAATTCATAGCACAAGATTAAAAGCCTTAAGAATCTGTAATTCCAGCTCGATCATACTTTAAATATTTTCTCATTGTGTTCTAGGAGCCAAGCATTAATTCAGTGTGTGCACATCTACAAGACTATTTGAGAAGGCAGAAAAATAATTCATGATTCAAAACTGACAGAGAGTGTGTTTTCCTGGCTATTTGTGTGGGTTGTACAACTGGCTGGGAACTGAACAGGCATTTGTGCTTTCGGGGAAAATCCAGCTCCTGATTTCCACTCACTGAAATTATTCTACACACAATAATCTGGGTTGTTTTTGCTTTGCTCCTCAAACAGAAGTCTCTTGCACACAACACACTTTGAAGGCAAAATGTGCTTTTCTTAAGTATTAAAACATTACACACTCATTTGAGGGGCAGAACATCACTCCCAAATATTGGCTATCTAACAAGGGGCCTTAAACAGAAGCCTGTGGAGTTACTGTGGGTCAATTTGCAGAGAAAATGTACACTCTCAGTAAACTGTATAGATCAGATTAAGGGAAATACATGAGGAAAGGAAAAATACAGCCTGATTTTATATCATTACATAGCTTTTTATATGATAACATATATGTCCCTTCCCCTCTACCACCACCACCAAAGATTATTTGCTCACAAGGGCTTTGCCTATTCAATAACTGGGTGTACAAAGGAAATCATCAGCAGAGTGAAGCCATCAGTGTTAGGGTTAATTTGTTGGAGCTTTATATAATTTAGGGGTTTATTTGGACCAAATTTAGTCTGACCTTTAGCATTCCTCCCACACACACAGGCTGAAGGTGCCAAAAGGGGCAAGTGCAGATTTGGCCCCAGTGCCTGTGGGGTACTTGGGTGGCAGAGCTTCTGATTTATTGTTCTCACAAAAGAATCTCCTTTGAACTTCCCAAGCCCATTCTGCAACTGAAGCAACACATGGCAAGTGGGGACAAGAGGAGAATTCATTTCTGAATCCTGCAGATTAATGGATGTGGCCCCTTAGTGTGTAACACACCATTTTGGGGGAGGCTGGGAAAATTCAGAATGTATTTGAAATTACATATTGTATTGTCAGCAGCAGCCAGTTCGATGGAGCAACATATATGGTGCAAGAACTGAAACCACTGGGGCTTATTCCAATTTAGGAAAATGACAACAAAGAATATGCAAACTGAAAGCAATTCCTTCCTGTTAAAATGCTCATTCCCCTGGCAAAACCCAGGAGATACCTGGTGGCTGAGCAGTGTTATCCTGAGAGCTTGAGATAAACCCTTGGAAGCAGGTGAAGGGCAAGTCTTTGAAATAGAATAAAGAAAGCATTTCTGAAAAATGTTACATATAAATACTGCAGTATGATGCTAATCCAAAGCATGCCCTTATTTTTTTATGTCATAAATTAACTTTGTGAATGGCTTTTTCCTTTCTCGTTTAATTTTTTCCCCAATTAATTCCTGTCTTTTAGATGCCACATACATCCACCAGAATTAACATTAGGTTTATTTCTTTGGTGCTGATGCAACAGGTTTCCCCTTTTCAAGGTTAAATTCCCCTCTGCAATAAAGCATGAATATAAAAGTCTCTGAAATGTTAAGATTGCACTGAACTATGGCAGCTGTTCTTGCTAACTTTGCTGCTTCCCAGTGCTGAGGCTTCTCCTGAGCAGAGAATTAACATCTGCTGTCACCACCGATTCCAGAAGTGACAGTAAGTTCCACACTGAAACATGCTGGCACGATTTCCCCGGATCCCTCGCCCTGCAGACAACTGCTGGAATTCACTGGCTGGCTGCAAGGGAGGCAGTGCTCAGGAATTAATGGCATATTGCAAAGCTGTGGCACACATTTGCATTTGTCTCGAGAGAAAGAAGAAGATGACAGCGTCTAGGTAAATACTGAGCAGAATTTCCCACTCACAGGATTCCTCTGTCTCAGTAATCTCTGAGATTGCTGTAACCAGCTGAAGATTATGTTTACCCTACTGAGACAAATAATCCTTGTTAAAGAGTTTTCTGACTGTTTGTGGGGTTTTTTTCCCCTATCACTTTTACTGCTCGTTTTGAAATCTGCTGGGGGAGAGCAGATACTCTCAGTGAGTTCCCTGGGAGCCTGTCATGTTTTCAGTGGTCAGTAAAGGCCTCACATCTTTGCAGGTGCCCAAGTGCTATGGAATGAGCAGGGACTTCAGTGATGAGTGCCCAGAACGAGAGCCATGTGTGAAGAGTGACGTGTTTGCCTTCCCACGCTTGGCTCCTTGGTGCCCCACGACTGGCTGTGCAGGTGACATTAATAGTGAAGTGCAGAGCCATCTGTTCAGCTGGCTATTGGAAAGGAGCAGGAGAGGGGGCCAGCTCTACCTGCTCAAAATACAGATAAAAAGCTTCTCTTGAAGGAAACGAGGCGGTTGGTTGGAAGGAATGGCTGTGAGGAATGCACAGGTATCCCACAGCACTCACTCAGCCAACTTGGACACGCTGCAGCATCACCCAAAACCCAACCAAGACTAAACACTACCTCCTCTGCCAGTGTGGGATTTCTGTTTGCTGCAGCTGTTTCAAGAAAAACAGGGAGAAACCTCCCAGCCACTCTCTTGGAAAAGAGGGAGGTTCTTCTGTTTGCTCTCAGAAGACAAGGCAAAGCTGGCATTTCAAATCAGATTTTAAATAAGTGTGTAGGAGTGAGTGTGAGACGGGGGAAGAGAAGAGAACTTACACTTGGGGAAGACAAAGACAAGCTCTTCACGTACCAAAGCTATTCTTTTGTTGCTCCTGCTGGTTCCACCTCCTCCTCCCTCAGGTTTCCACTTCAAAACATTCCCTACAGTCTCAGGTAATGCACTCTGGCAAAATGCTGTGCTAACCAAGATCTAAATTTTAAGACACACAGAACGCATCGATAATTTCACACAGGAAAAACATCTTCAACAATAAGGAGCATTAAGTAAGAGCTTGTGAAACATTCCTGGCAGGATAAAAGAGAAACCTGACTGACAATCCATTCCTCATAATATGGCAAGATTGATTGTCTTAGAAAGCCTATGAAATCACAGTCACAGTGATGTTATTTGAAGGCTCTGTATAATTCATCGACCACTCTGTCATGCATTGTGCATGTGATGTTATATTTTGGACACACTGGGAAATATTAGATATAAAATTACTTTGTATGATGCAGCCCAGACGTAAAAAAGTGCATTGCTTGGGACTACATGATTCAGTGAGAAAATATAAATGGGAAATTACTGGAGCTGAAATTTTATTGCCAAGTTATTTATCTTTGTTATTACTTTCTGGATCCTTTTGTGCTTATAGTTTGCTATAACAGATAGAACAACTCTTACACTTGCCACTGAGGATTATGAAGGTGGAAGTAGTCACTGCATACCAAAACCTGAATTTTTTTATATGTGTATCTATAGGTTTATGTATACATAGACACACATTCAGCCTGACTAAACAGTTCCAGAATTACACTGAACATGAACAGTGATGTATTATTTCAAGAGACAAAGATGTGAAGACTACCTGTTTTTAAAGAAAATGGAGGGTCTTTTCATTGTGAGAAGAAGAAATTAAACACACATATAAATGCCCTGGCTCTTCATGGCTTTCATAAATAGCAAAGCAAGGTTTCTAAGGAAAACATAACTATTCATAAAGGTGAATATGTACATCTCTAGATCCTAGAGAGTGATTTCAGCTCCCATCGCTGTCATGGCAGCCTGGCTTAGGACTTCACTCAAGGTGCATCCAAAGTATCATGTAATTTGTTAAATCAATTGCATGTTCATGCATGTAATTAGAGCTCAAAATGTCACCAATGGGCTTTTACTTGCACTCTGAGTGTAAGCACTGATGGTGGTGGCTGTGCTTGTAAATGAGGCGTGTCCTGGCACGGCCCCATCAACTGTGCACTGGATGCACAAGGATTTAACTTTGCCCTCTTTAGTTTCTGACCATTTCAACTTCTGAACTTCCCAGAAGACCCTGACAAATGACACACAACAAGCTGGGAGAGAACAAACCCCGAGAGAAACCTGCACAGAGTTTGCAGGGAGTAACCAGCGAGGCATCATCCACTGACTGCAGCACGCTCCCAAATCCATCCTGGCATCACTAATTCCAAAGCCATCCTCACTTCTCTTTTATAGATTCCCACTATGTGATCCCTCCCTCTGGAAGGAGAGGGAAGGAATAAAGACATCCACATTTAAATATCATCGTTTCCAGCTGGATTCAGTCCTGCCAGGAGTGAAGGGAGTTTGAGGTTACAAAGGAGCTCCAGCACTACAGCCATCTCCAAAGGCTTGCCCTTTGCTCCAGCTGCCTCCCCAGTGAAGCTGAGCAGGGTCTAACTCAGGCTGCTTTCAAAGCATCTTCAACAAACACAAGAAAATGAATTAAAAACAGGAGAAGGAGATTCCCACATGATGCAGCCGGCTGAGCTCTTTGCATTATTTCTTATTCTCTATAGTCAGAAAGGATTACAATAATGCTAATTTTTGTGAAGGCTCACCATGGCAGGTTGAGGAGGAAGCAGAAAATACATTGATTTATGGGGCTGTAACAGAACTTTCTGTAACTCATAAAAGAACCTAAAGATTCCGTGACCTGCATGGCTGCTCATACACAGGATAACAGGGTCTGATAAACATATAAAATATGAATAGAGTTAAAGAAGAAGCTGGAGTTTAAAGCAGATAGTTGCAGAGCTGTGCATGCTCACAGTCCCACAAATCAGAAACTTCCAGCTGAAAACTTTCTGTGCATGAAAACCTTTGCTCTTAGTTGTGGTTATATGACAATAAAGTTAATTAAATGATTCTGGAATTTATCTCACATAGATGTCTCTAAGGATCTCCATCCAAACATGGAAGTGTAATTACATTCCTGATAGTGGAAGTAAATCTAACACTGAAATGAAATCCTTGCAGAGGGATCACGCCGCTTCAAAGAAAAGAGTTTTGAGATGTTTTGAAATAGAAACAATATTTTTTTCCAGTGTAAAGGTCCAATATGCTGACTCAGAGTAGATAATTAATAACTAAACTCATCCTGAAAGTAATTAGGAAACATATATTTGTTGTGAGAGGGTATTTGGAAGCTGAAGGGCACTGGAGGAGGGTGTTTTTCATTTGAAAAAGGTAATATCACTTAGTGCTTAGTAGCAAAAAAGAATTATTTCTCTCTTTTCCCTTGCCTGTCATTTTCCTGTGCATGTCAAGTTGTGTGGAAGCCTCCATAAATCAGCTGTAATAAAATCCAACTCGGAGAAATGCTATCAAGTTATTTAAGCATTCCCAGAAAGATGTCACAGGAATGACAAATACCTCTTTCAACAAGGTAACACGTTCACATTGGCTATTAACTGGTGCATTTCATTTATATTTTTATTTAAAATACAGATTTTTAACTGCATCTTCACTGGCCTAAAATTAAGTCATATATAAAAAGACAGAGAAATGCCTGTGGTTTGGTTAAGATATGCAGTTTGCTCAGCTCTTTGAAATAAAGTATTATTTCTTACAATTCAATGCCATGATGATTTTTGTTCAAAATCTCATCTCATAAGTTGTAGTCCTGCACATTTCTGCTGGCAAAATGCACTGGTGCACTGCTCAAGAAATGGGAATTACTTGAACCTTTTGGGAAGTTAAATACATTGCCAGAGGTTAATATTTAACATGGACCAGGCACCATTAGCCAGGTGTTTAGGGGTCACTTTTCCTGCATGAAGGATGATTCCAAGGCACTGACCCCCAGGGATTCAGCTGGTTATTTCAGTGGATTCCCATCCATGTCTGCTGAGCAAAGTCCTGGAAGCTGCTCCCCCTGAGCCCCTGGAATAGCAGGTTACTCATTGCTGAACTGGGGCCTTGCCCACTCATCCCAAACTACTCCTTTATGCTCTTGCTGGTACATTTTTTTTATTGGAACAGAAAGAAAATACAGCTCCAGAACAACTTAACTGTTTATTTTGTTCCAGCAAACTGTACTTCAGTCTCCACAGGAAACAAAAGCTGGACCCTGCATGGAATTTCCAATACTGTAAATATTCATTGCTATGTCAGATGAATTTCTTGCTCTGCACACAGAGCCCTTCAAAGCACATTTAAGCACCATGCAGCTAAAAAAAATTAATTACTCTTTACCCTTCCTCTTTTGCCTTGGATTTATACTTTTTCCCCTCCCCACTAAATGTAAGACAATTTTTAATTGAACTATCTCAGCATGGGGATTTTTTCTGTATCTCTGCAGCCCTGCAAGTGGTTGCCTTGTGAAAAATTGCCCTACATTAGTCCAGGCTGAGCTTGCACTGAGTTCTGTAGCATGAGCTAGACTGGCACCTTAACCTGGAGAGACACATCCTCTAAATGTGTTCTGGCTGCTGGTTTTTCACAGGCTATCCGTGGTAACACACCTCAAATCCCATCCAGCTCAGGCAGCCTCATAAACTTTGGCAGTTTTAGGGAAGAGCCCCAACTTTTTGTTGTCTATCCACTTTGCCTTCCTTCAGAAAAAGAAAACTCTTCAGCTCTAAGTCCTGTATTTTACAAAATGCTTTTGGGTTCATAGCAACTTGTAGGAGCATTATAACAGTATTTGAAAAATACAACTAAAATATTTGTGTTAAAAAACTACTCCTTTGCAGCATTGTAAGTTTTCTTAATTTTGTGATTGCTTAGGTTTTGTGATTGTAACAGAAGGGCCAAGAAATTGGGCTGGAGGATGAATTCCTTGAGTGCACAGCAATGTTTGTGGCTCTGTCCCAGGAAAACAATCTCCTTTGTCCCTGCCTTCCCCATTCTGAAACCCTGAGCCAGAAAGAAGCTCCAGTGAAAGCTCCAGGAGAACTCCCAGCAAGCACAGACCAACTCCCTGCACATCTTCCACCAGGCAGCCTGTGACTCACGCTCGAGGTGTTATGATTTTCTGCATGAAAAGCAGTAGTTGCTCTAATTATGCTCTAATTAGTTCTTTATTGACTGCAAAGGAAAGTGCATGTCCTCCTCTGACAGGTACGTGAAACACAAAAAGAGAAGAGTAAAAGTACAATATTGTCAGCTCTTCCCAGACATCCTCACCAATATATCATTCCAATAAATTTCGGTTTTGAGATGAACACAAAAGCTGAGCACATTCCATAGAAGAGCTCTAGACAAACTGCCAGAACAGAAAAGATCCTGAATTCACAGTGTTTAATATATGATCACATCTCCAAGTACAGTATCTCAGAAGTGGGAGGGTACTGAGGGAATGTTAAATGTAGGGCATTATATATTAATATAATTTCTTTCTTTTTCCAAGATAAAGAGTATTTTTGCTCACGCAGCCTTAATTTAGATGGCCTGTCAAGTCCTCCTTTGTGCAGTGTCATGATGAAAGACACCAATATGGGCCAGCAGAGGCAGTGCTGGCCCTTTCCAAGCCTTCCTGTATAAATGCTAATGAATCTCCTCCAGTAAAAGGCCCCGGAAAGCTTCCTCAGCTAAACCCTCCACCAGAGAACCCATAAATTATCCATTTGTTTGCTTGTGCTGAATCCCAGAACGCTTTGGGATCTGCTGGAGTCAACACAAGGTCTCACACCGATTCCAGACAGAGCCATCCTTAATGCCCAGATCCTGCCACGAGTCTGTGCTTGTATCTGGTCCTGCTTTAATGCCCACGGACTCTGCACCAGCTCAGAGCTTGTGCAGAGCCTGGGCAAGGACAGGGGTCTGTGATGAGAGGAGATTTGGGCTCAGCTTGGACTGTGCACCCCCCAGCTCACACCTGCAGGGCCATCCTTGGGCTTAGGGCAAGAGCCAATGTTGGGGGGCAACCAAATTCCCAGGACACTGCTCCCTGTTTTGTCTGTGTTGGGGCCCTGGGAAGCAAGGCAATGCCACATGGCTTGGGGCAGAGCCCATAGGGACTCCACTGCCCCCGGGAGGGGGCTGAGCACCTCCAGTGAAGCAGGAAGCTTTGTTTCCATACAAGCACACAAAGCAGCTCTCCCTGGGTTCCCCCTGTCAGGTGAGAGCCTGTGTTTCCATCTCCCACGGGACAGGCTCTCCTCTGGGGGCTCTTTATGCCACTTTGCCTGAGTCTGCCCTGTGTGGGGAGCAGTGCTGATGCTCCCAAAACTCTGCCTTCATCTCCACCTGTCTCCACAGAAGTGTATTATCAGGCTATGCTACAATCACACCTTTATTTTTCAGAGCTGGCACATCTTGCTCTTTTCCCTGTCATAATGCAGGAGACAATTGCTGGTTTGACCATCTCCATTAAGCAGATCCTTTACAGCCTGTGCATTGCCACAGTACAAAGCATTTTTAAGCTCCTACAAATAAAACAGTTTATCATAATTAACTGCACGATGGGACAGAGCTCCCTAAAGACAACTATAAATATTGCTTCCCTGCTGCTGACACGCTGGCAATGAGGATTTGCCACTAGGCAAAGGAACCATCTATTTTTTACTACCTCAAGTAGCAGAGTGGGCTAATCAAAGTAGTAATTGCAATGATCATACTCTTTACCACTCTTGACTGTGCAGAGAAATATGCAGTGACATCACTCGAGAGTGGGCTTTGCTGAGCAGGATCAGTGGTGATGCAGCGAGGACTGAATGTTAATAACTTGCAGTAAAATCAGCCCATTTATGTTCTCATCAATCACCATCTCCACAGATAGAAATGCACTGAAAGTATTTCCATTGAAGGCTTGGCTTTAATTAACTCTCACCCTTACTCGTGCCTGATTCAGGATTCAAGCTGCTCTCAACATGCTCCCCTACGCCTGCAAAGTGGTTTGATTTAGCAGAGCTTGTCTCAGGTGGCTCCTACAGACCAGTCCTTCTCAGCTGGGAGAGCCACAAGAAGGAATCAGAAGGGTCAGGAAGCTTTGAAAATTTGACTGTAATCTAAATCAAAGGAAATCATGTTCATCCACTCCTTTTACATCATCCTATTTCAAGGTCAAGTGTTTCCTGTAAACTTTTGCAGACACACGCAGGGAAGATGATGCCAGCTTAGCCTTGTCACAGAGCCACTCCAGCTCTCCCAGGGCAAACGTAAAGAGGGCCATGAAAGCACAGGGAGGGAAATGGACAGTCTGTGGAATCTCAGGTGCTCAATCCATATGTAGCAAAACAACTGTTATAGTGTGGAAAAATTCAAACTAGATTTCTCTGGCTGTCAGCACCTTCCTTTCCAAATGAAAGTCTGATGCCTTGCTCCTGCAGGATCTGGATGCAATGAAAATATCATCGAGTGTGCTCAGACTGAGAGCTAATTCCCCAAGTGGTTACTTGGAAAGAATAAGCAATCTCGTGATGCAGAAACATGAACTCAGCCCCAGACAATGAGGAAAGTGGAGTGACAGGCTGAGCCTGGCCACAAACCACAGTTGTGTTGTACCTCCAAGACAGAAAGTACTAAACCCCAAATAAAATCATAAGAACAGAAAGCCATTGGCTCAAGATACATCATGTGTTCACTGGTTCAGATCCTTTTCTTATTTTCATGCCTCAATCCTTAATCCCTGGTGTCAAGAATCTCATCTAATTCTTTCAGCTCCTCGAATATCTTCTCTCCCACTGCCACGCAGGGGTGCAGGCTCATTACTTGCTACATGACCCTCTTCTGTAGAGTTTGTATTTGACTCCTGATTTTGTAAGCCTTCAGATTAAGTCCTCTTATTGTCAGGCTCTTTTGGATCAACTTTATCAAGATTTTTATTTCTTCCTCGAGTTATTACTTTATTAAATTTAAATCTTTAATAAAGTCTCCTTTCCCCATGACAATAAACTTAGCATGAATAAACTTTTCTCACAACTTTTGCAATTTCCCAAGACTTCATTTTCTCACTCAAATCTGATTTCTACATAAGATACATTATTTCTTTAATGTACAAGAGAAATATAAAAAAATCTAAAGGTATGAGCTGTGGGTGAAATTCCTACCTGAGCATACCATGTTTTGGGATTTACATGATACTGGTCTGTTACTGGAATGCCTGTACTAGATGGGAGGTAACTCCATCTGTGGAGTGTAATTCCAGTTCTTATTGATTATATCCACTGGTAAAGCTCAAACCAGCTCCTCAGCTGTGTTTTGCTTGTGTGTGTTTATCACAGAGTCCTGTCACCCACTCTAAGTTCGTGCTAATTGTCAATGGCTTCACTTCATTGTGAGAGAACAGAACCAAACAACATCCTGGGACCTTCTGTGCCTTCCCTACTAAATAAGGAACCAGGGCTTTGTTTTGTCTCATCCCTGTGCCTGGAGCAGCCGCTCTGGATCAATCCAGGGGAGCAGGCAAGGACATCCTTCTCTATCTAACTGGCAGGCTGCACTTCTTCAGGGGCATAAAATCCATGTAAGGTCACACAAGCAACACTTGCAGTGCTGGAGGGTCCATTATTCTTTGGCTCCTTTCCATCATCCCTGTGAGTGAGCCTCTCAAGGCTCAGGTAATTAGAAATGCCCTGTGGAATTACAGAGCCCCCATCCCTGTGTGCCCCCTTCAAGAACCCAGTGCTGTGCCAGTGGGAACTCAGGGCTCAGAGTCTTTAATCAGGGATGAGCCCAGGGGAGATGCCCAGCAGGCAGTTCTGTCCCCCTGCTGTGTGGGGTGTCCTCGGTGCCACCCTGTGCACAGAGCAGCTGGTCCTGCAGGGCAGGGTTTGAGCCCTGCCACCCTACAACCCCCAAAATGCCCATCCTGCTGGGCCACACAGGCTTCAAAAAATGGCACGAACTGCCTGAGCACATGGGCAGCTTCATAACACGACACCTGGTGCCCATGCTCTGGGGTTTGGCTCCTGGAACAGGCAGGCATAATGAATTTTTCATCAGCTGCTCCGATCATCAGAAAATTCATGCCTCCTTTGCCTTCAATAAACCTTGTCACTCCTGTTTATAATCATCCTCGCTCTTATTTATAATCATCATTTTACTTTGTAATCGTTAAGTGGTAAGTAATTGTTAAATATCTCTGCTATTTCCTGAATAAATTATAGAGACTGAAAAATAGTAATTATTAATATATTTGAAATATATTAATTTTCAAATGCTTGAATTAAACTGTAAAAAATGAAAAAGGAGAGGATATAACAAAAAATTAACCAAGAGGCCCTGACCAGTGTATAAGTAGTGCCTTGACAAAAATACCGATTTGTTGACATCAATATTTAAGTCAGAAATGGTATTATTGCATTCTAAATAAGGACACCAAATGCAGTGGCTCTTAATCACAAATTAGATGAAACGGTGATGCCATCTGCTTTAAACTTCTGGGGTTATTATTTGGTTATTTAAACTAATAAATCAGACGGAGATAAAATCAGTAACTGTTACATTTACAGTTCCCACAATGAATTCTCAGGAACAGTTTTGCTACGTGCATTAGAGCAAAATCTACTCATAAAAAGTGTGAGCAGAGGAATATTGCAGCCAAAGTTGGAGGCAGTTTGATTGCAGCTCCCTGTGTGCTGGCTCTGCTGCTATTGTGCCTCTCGCTGTACACAACAGCACAGGGACATTGCAGGGCACATCTCGGGGAACAACAGGCACTGAACGCCCCTGCTGTGCTGAAAACAGGCTGTGCCTTCTGCAAACCACATTCCTCCTGCCCTGGGGCTGCACAGATCACACACAAGCCACTTACAATGCAGTACAAAATGCACTTTTCCGGCTTGGTTCGGGCTTCTTTAAATTCCACATTTAAGCAGCTACTTAAATCTTGCTGTTTTCAAAGTCACTGCTGTCTAGAGCCTCCTCGATCTTGCTGTGAATATTTCATGCTTTGTTTGACTCGATACTCCAACTTTTAACACCAAGTTTCTAAGTGTTTGTCCGATTCTACTGGTCAGGACCTTTCTGAGTCTAACCTGTTAAATAAACCTTCCCTGCAAGTCCCTGGAAGCACAAGATAATATTTTCGAGTTCACTAAGCTTTGCATTAGGATTGTGTGCAAAATAATTTTAGTGTAAAATAATTGAAGTAACTTGACAAGTCATAACTTTCAACCCACGCGAACTTTGATCAATTCAGGTCTGACTGGAAGAAGTTCTGAGCAATTCTGCCTTCCTTCAAAATCAATAAGTGGCACAGCAGCTCTCAAGCTCTCTTTATTTGATCCACAAGTAAGAGCTTAAGAATTTGACCCCATAAGGCAAAACTTTTTCTACATAATCAATCTGTGAGACAACAGCCATATCCAAGACAGCTCTGCTGCCTAAACCCTGCTTCAAACCTGCCTCGGTGTCTGGGCTGCAGATAACCCCGGGCTCTGTGGAATTCCAGGGAAACAGGGGGAATTAGCAAGTATATAGAAATGGTTTTCACAAGTGATACAAGGGAGTCTTTCATAAGTAAGAACTTTTTGCAGTATGAACTCTAAATTGCTGGATGATAACGTCTTCCCAAAGACAATATCTCTCAACGCTGTGCATTTGTGGCTTCTTTACTGTGGTACCAGAATCAATAATGTCCTATCAAGCCTCAGAGAACACGAAGGGAATCTCCAGGCCCCACAGCTGAACCCTTTTCAGGATGACTTGGTCTCGGATACAACAGAGTAATAAGGTTCTCTACATTGATGCAAATGCATTGCTAAAGGTCACCTTAAGTTTAAAGAAAGCGTTGGGAGGAAAATCTGATTTCTCAGTGCTGATTCAATAGCACAATGTGTTAGCACTTTCACAATGTGCTGGCACTTTTCGGGAGACTTTGCCACTGGCACTTGCTATTTTTATCTCCCCACCAGGCAGCTCAGCAAAACCCAAGAAACAATTTAACTTTGTTCGTTCTTCCCCCTCGTGTATATAATAATACAGGAAGAAGAAATAAGGTGAAAACATAAAATGATCATTAAAAATGAATGAGAAGAGTGTTCATAGAAGACTTATGGGTAAGTGGACTGTATCCTCATTGGCACATGGCTTTTTTTTTTTTTTTTTTACTTTGCTGTAGGTTAAACAGAATATTAAGTATTTGCTCTGATTAAAGTGCATCATGTTGTTGCACTAAAGAAACAACAAAGGAATAAATTCTGACTAGAAGATCAATACTGTGGCTGCTGCCTCTCCCTCCCTGCATGGGGAAGGGAATTATCTATCCACTGCTTGCAGTGTGTGCTAACTCAGTTGTGACCTGGCACAGGAGGTGAAGCTCCCACTCTGTTCCTTGACTGCCTGCCTGCTTTTCACCACCCCCGGGAACTGGACACACAGGAGAACATCGGGGGGGCTGCAATATTTTCAACACATACTCAAGTGTTTGGTACTTTCTCAATGTCATCTGAAAGCCAGTGCATGAAAAGATCACTGTTTAGCCCTTGACTTCTGTATTACATTATGGAAGATGAGCATTCCAGTACTCCCAGTATCACCACTGGAACATGTGACTTCACCTGCAGAGTAGTTCTGCTGCCACCTTTAGGAGTACCAATGACTTTTAAATGGTTTGTTGCACTGCACACTGAAGTTATGAAAACTGAATAATGAAATAATCATCCCACATTACACTAAACAACAGCCTCAAGGCACTTCTCAAAGGAGGAATAAGGACACCCACAATATTTTGTTCAAGCTCATTTCACAACTTTTGCACACAGATAAGCAGAATTCAGTATGATCTATGGAACTAAACAGCCTCTACATACCCCTGCGATAAAGAGGGAATTAAGAGTGCCTTCAAGATGTCACCATTGGAAATTCAAGTAGCTACTTGTATCTTAGCATAGGAACCTCTTGGCAAAGTGTTAGAGAGACCAATCTGCATCTCAAGAACCCTGAGAGGGGCAGTCCCCAAACAGCCACTGTTCTGCCTTCTCCTTGTTTGCTGTGGGGCCGGTGGCTGTCACTGCCACAGCTTCCCTGAGGTACAGCAGAGCTCAGGCACGAACTGCAAGGCAGGGAGCTTTTCGAGTTCAATCTCTTCCACAACTGCATGATCATATTTAACACTTAGCCAGCATTTAAGTTCTACAAAGTGACCTTGCTGCAGCAGTCGCAGCGGTGTTCAGACAACACTGATATGAGACAGTGGGATTACAATTCATGGGATACACCGGTAGCTTTTGAAGGTGCTCACAAGAGCACTGGAACAACAGAGCAGCACCACAGAAAACAAACAAAAAACCACAGTTAGGGCTGTTGAACTGTAGAGTTTTGAAATTGCTTTGAGTCCAGAATGATACCGAAACAACAGATGGTTTGACAAACATTTTCCAGAAGTGCAGAGCACGTTCCTCCCCCTGCACTACCCACCACAATTTGACTGTCTTCTGAGCACCATGAAAACAGCAGAGCTTGCAGTGCCACTCCCCAGGGAGAGCCCCTAATCAATACTCTGGGTGCCAATGCATTTATGTATTTATAGAGAACAATCTGCCACGAGCCCCTTCTACAAGAGCACTGGGGTCCACCTGCCTGTAGATCTGGTGGCATTAGAGTGACATCTCAGAGCATCCAACCTGTGCATGGCCACCAGGACACAAACCACCAAAATATTCAGCGTGGCAGAATTTCTGCCCAAGCACAGATCTCAGGAGCAGTTTTCAGGGACACAGACCATCCCTACTTCAGTCTGTAACCAGATGGCTGCAATAGTTTGTCTCAGAAATGAGTGACCAGAACTGCTCAGTGCATTATTCCAGCAGAAGGAAAGCACCCTACATTAACACATTTGTTATACTTACTTTTCACAGAACAGCAAGAAGGTCCGTGGGAGGGAAGAATACATTGTTGCTTAGCAATGGGATGCTCATAGCATGGTTGATTTTTTAAAGCTTTTGCTAAATATACACATACAAAACAAAGATAAAACCTCAAGCACAATGGAAAAGTCAAATTGCATTCCTCAGAATGGAATTACTTAGGCCAAAGATCCCATTTCTCTCTGGATCTGGTACCCAATGAAGGAAATACTCAGGAAAAGAAATGTGACAGGTATGAAAAGTGGTCATTTCCATGCTCTTCTCTCTTAATTTTGCCAGCAAGTTCTGGACTTGCCAAGCCACAGAGTCATCCCTGTGATCCCTGGATCCTCATGGCAGCTCCCTCCAGTAACTTACAGTGTACTTGTGGAATGTGTTACAAATACTCCCAGTATTCCTGTTAAAACTGCATCCTGGTGACCTCACTGCCTTCCATTGCTCCTTCCATCCCTTTTCCTAAGTGGTGCTCCCAACTTCTGCTCCCCAGACCCCCCAGCAAAGCAAAGTTCCTGAGCAGCTCTCACTTCAAAGTATTTATTCAAATGCTTTGGATAATGCATAGATTCACCATTTCTCATTTGCTAAAAGACCAAAAGATCCTTCCAGAAGATCCTGCCTGTCCCAAAGTAAAGGGGAATGTCAGGTTTGGCAAAGTAACAGTGAAGGCATTTATAGACAGAAAATTTTCTCCTCTCTATAAAATTAAATCAAGTACATAATTTTCATTTCAATGTACAACCTCCCCCCCCCATTTATACTGAAGCACCAAAGAAGGTTCCAGTTTGTATTTCTTTTTGCCAAAGTTTTTTTGAACCTTAAAGTCAATAGAATTTGAACCCCCCAAGTTTATGACTTGTAATATGTTCCATCAGTTTCTTTTCTGCAATGATTCACTAATATTCATGCTGATGAAAGAAAATCTTATCTACTTTTTCTGCCTAATTAAAATGTGAAGAATGCACAAAAAAGTGAAGAAATAATCAAGCATATTTTTCTAGTTCTTTTTTTTGCTGGAATAACATTTTGAGAAGAGGTCCTTCTTGTTTTTACGCTATTAATAATCCTCCATTTGCAAAATCATCAATGTCTGCACAA
Organism: Xenops minutus; assembly: GCA_035221455.1. NCBI lineage: Eukaryota > Metazoa > Chordata > Aves > Passeriformes > Furnariidae > Xenops > Xenops minutus. The sequence goes on along the minus strand of JAWWEE010000051.1, from coordinate 10,576,342 downwards.
TTATAAAACTGTAATTTCAATTACTGGAGTATGAACAAGTGGGATGAAAGCATGAGTTATGAGGGAGAAACACTGCTTTTTCTTCAACATTTCACTATTAAATCAGGAAACTAACAATCTGGGAGTGGTAAATGGACTTCTTTCTAAGCAGAACACTGGGTAAAATTAGATTACACAGGCAAGTAATTTCTGGAGCTAAGCAGGTTTGAAGTGCCATCAGCTGGGTGGACAAGCTGCACAGCTGCTCTTCTTAGTGGGGACTCGAAGCAGGGGCAAAGAAGAGCTGCTCAAGTGAACACACAGCACTCCAAGTATTTTGGCTGCTGTGGGTTTCACCACATCTTCTGGCTTCTCTGATGGAACGATGGGACCTGAACTTCCTTCTCCCACAGATTGGCAAAAGGCATTGGTAGAAATTGAGTGTAACGCAAAAGTCTTCCCTTAGACACCTCAACATCTCTCCTGCAAACAATGAGGAGCTGCCACCACCTCACACAAAGGTACACAAGCCTTTGGAGTTGGCTTGCCATGGAATTTGAGGGCTTTCTGCAAGCCTGAAGTACTAAACACAAGGGGTTTTCTGATATTAATGGTGACAAAAGTGTCTGCCTTTGGGGAGAAATAGGAGAAAAGCTACAGAAACAGGCAAACCAAAACAGGCTGCTCAGATATCCCAGGTTTTCCTTAGGGCTGTGTATGGACTGGAAAGAGTGGGACTGGGAGAAACTGGATCTGAGCAAGTTCTAGGTACAAAGGGAAACAGGGATTTCCTTGCTTTTGGAAAGTACAGACCGTGGCACCTGCAAGACTCATTCCACCTCTGCCGACAGGAAAATTTTGTCTGGGGTTTGCTAAGGAAGAGAATTTCAAACCCCCATAACTACAGAAGCCCAGGATAATATAAGAAATGATAAAAATATCTAAAATACAGTTAAGCTCCAGCACACAGTTTGCTGGTATTGGTTTTGTTTTGCATTTGCTGCTGCAGCTTCTGAAAAGGAGAGGACAAATCTCACTTTGGAGTGTGCTGAGCTGTACACTCCTAATCAAGCTCTCTCCAAGGCAAACCTCTCCTGTGGGCCATTTAGGAGCAGGTAAGTGAAACAGCATTTACATCCCAGACTTATGATCTGTGAGTCTTCCAGATCTCAACAGAAAAAGGAAATGACAAAACCACTCAAGGCTGTAGAATTCTGCCATTAGCAACTCGAAATATTTACTGTGACACATCTCATTCATAGCATCACACGTAGACTGAGCTGTACCAGAGGAGCCTGAGCATTCCGGGAACTGCAAAAGGTTTGGGAGCTGCTGCCTTCCACACCAGAAAAGTATTAATTCAGCAGGGAAATGGTCTGCAAAGGATTTCCCCAACAACCAACTGTGTTTCAGTCGAGCCCACAATATATATAGGGCACAAAATCTGATTGCCCCAGTTGCCTCACAACTTCTTGTCCTGAAGCAATAACAACAAAAAGAGTCAGCCATGGAGGAGTAATGCCAAAAAGTTTTATCAGGTAGATCAAATATCTCTGAGCCAACTTTCCCAGCAGAGCAGCTGGATTGATTATTGCATCAGTACAAATAATCTTTCCAAATGTCTCTCTCTAGAAATAGGGCAAAAAGGTAAAACCCCCCCAACTTTGGGGGTGTATTCTGCACACGTATAAACTATAATTTTGTTGCCCACATCTTCCATGGCCTATTGCTGCCTTGTTTTCACCTCCTTGTGCCACATCCCACAGGATGATCCAAGAGCTTGTTTGCAGGCAACAACAAAAACTGCAGTGATAATTTTGGCATGAAGACTGACTATATAGAATATTTCACTTCTGGAAAGCAGGTCTGAGTTCCACCCACCCCTGAACGCCAAACTGGACCCTCCAAAACACACATGCAAGAGAAATAACAACAAGTTTTAAAAACATGGAAATTCATTACAATAAAAAGTGTTGCACCAAAGGATAGCATTTGCCATTAAATGAAGTGGATAGTTTGAAGATGTGTGTTGTCATTTTTCCCAGAATGGTTAAAAAATACAGTTCCAAACAGCCTCAGTGTTTTTGGTACCAGCTTCCATTTCTAAAATCTCAAGAACTTGATAAAGTTATGAGAGGGAAGCTACTGGGAATTTATTTTATAAAGAAACTTCATTATTTTTAATCCCTCCTCCTAACAACAAAACTTTCCATGTTTTAAAATGAAAACTGCAGCTTTGCAAAACTGAGCTTACAACTTCCAGCCTTCTAAATTCTGCTGCTTTTCTGTGCAGTGTTAATAACCATCGAGAAGACATAATTAAACCATAGAAATCACTGCAGTTCCACCTCCCATCCCTTCTTGGCTAAAGATGTAAGAAAAACATAGCAAATGAGATTTTGTCTCAAGTGTTTTCCCCCTGCTATTAAAGATGCTCCTCTGAAAGGAGCACTTGCTGCTTTCCTGCTATTAATAATGCTCCATTTGTGCCATCAGCCCAGCCCTGCAGCAACACGCTGTGGCCCAGCTCCTGCCCTGGGGCTCAGGCTGCAGCTGAGGAGGGATGGACTGAACTCAGGGAGAGCTGCATCTCTTCTCTGGCTCCTGTTGGGAATTTGGCTAGCTGTGTTGCTCTGCCTTGGCTTCATGTTTCATTAAGAAGAGGAGTGTTCATCTGTTTAATGATGCAAATCTGCATTAAAGCTCATGGATTTGGTGCCCATTTGCCCTCACATCAACAGGGGTGAGTGGGACCAGCCCTATAATTTGCTGGTCAATGCCATATACAGGCTGGTAACAGCAATGGGGAGAGCCTTGGTGCTCCCAAGTGGAAGGTCACACACCCTGTCATGTGCAAACCCACTGTGCATTGCGTACAAAATGAAAAAGGAGGAATGAAAAAGAACAACCCCCCATGCGATATTTAAGCTATTTTAATGCTGCCACTGCTTAAAGATGTGGAATACTGTGTTCAGGAGTTCTCATTAACATGGATTTTAATGGGAGATATTTGTCTGAGCAGCTAAGTCGTTTATGCTTACATAAGGCTGCCATTTACAACAAGAAGTATAATAGCATCTCTGAGCTTTTTAATTAAAAATTAATTAGAAGATTTAAGAACAAACTCATTGGGGGTTACTGTACAATAACATGTTTACCAAATTAGGTCTGGGCTTTTTGTTTCTGTTAAGTGTTTCAATCAATTCTGTGTCTATTAAATATAATTACGTATGATGCTTCCTCAAAATTATAATGTAGCATTTAAAGAGCAGCTGGGAAAAGTCTGTAATTTTAACTTCAGAACTAGGGTAACCATTAAAATGCAAATAGGTGCAAACAGCAGTTTGTTGATGAAGAGACCCCTCAGCATAAACATTTCATCCATTAATCTTGAGATTACAAAGATTCCTTTCTAGTTTATTACTACTTATTACTTTTGCCAGTTAGGTTTCCTGGAAGATGTCAAGTTCCCTTAAGAATAATTCCCTGAAATTTAGAAATAAAAGCCTGTTCTTACTGAGCAGGATAACCCAGATATAAACAGTCACTTCTGTACATACACTTATGCCAAGAATATATTACGTGGAAATTTCTACAGTGAATTAAGAGGGAACTGGAAAGATTTTGTTCCTCTTTCTAATAGACTTATCACTTTGAAAAAGAAGCCAGGTATTCCACTTCTACCTTAGCTTAAGGAAGTAGCTTAAGTGGATCAGACTTCAATCTTCTGCCCTGATTTAGGGAGGCATTCAACCATTTGCTTAATTTTACTTCAAGCAAGAAGAAAGAAGCTCAGGTTTCAGAGCTGTATTTCTGGCCTTGGGATTTATTTATGTTAAATTTATTTATTCCAAAGCTTTAAATAGAGTTATTCTAATTTGCTACCGCTTCTGTAAGAAGAGAATTTGATCCACTGTGTTCTTCAATGAAACTCTATGGATGAGTGAGCAAGTAATGTGTATCTGATTGAAATAAGTTATTTCACAAATTTAAGTAAATTCAGTTTAACATCAGTTTATCCAACAGAACTAAATCAATGGAGCAGCTTGAATGAGATTACAATTACTGGTGTCACACTGTGTTGATATTTAGAGAGAGATTTTCTGGAAGGTGCAGCGTAAGAACTGTGCAAGGGTAACCACCAAACCTGGCCATGCCACGGCTCAGCTGGAGCTACAAGCAGAACAGAACACCTAAAATCACAGCTGGCACTCCTGGGAAGGGCCCGACAGGAGCCCCAGTGCTGTGACACAGCCTGCCTCACACGGGGCTCACAGGGCAGCAGAGAGCATTGTCCTGTGGGGCCAGTGGGCAGGCTCTGCACTGACACTCCACTGCCAGCCAGTGGCACAGCCACCCACTCACACCCCCCAGCCATTCAGCAATGGAGGGTCCCACAATTAGTGCTTGAGTTGTTTTCCAAGGCTCTTTGGTCACTGCTTTCATTGTCAGCATCGTGGGCTTTGACCCCCTTCAGGCCAGTTCTGGGTATCTGGTTAAACTACAACAAAAGTATTCTACCCTCATTGCTACCAAAACGAAACCCAAACCTCTTCTCTTACAGCTGATTGAAGGAAGGGTCCTAAACCTTCTGTCTCTAAATAGATGATATAACAACTTTAGATTGCTGCAATATCCATCACACAGTGCCTGCAACACTGAAAAAGAGCAGGTCATCCCCTTTATCCTCATACTCTGCCCCAAACACATTCTGGTCAACTGACTCATCCAAACGCTGTCCTTTCTGCTTTCTCCTTATGCAAATGTCCTGTAATTATTTAGTTTCCTTTGCTGTTAATTTCAGGAGCAGTTCAACTGCATCCCACTGCCACATCATACCAGGCTATCCACTCTGAGAGGGCACTTCTTTGAAGGAATTCTTTAGACTTAGGAGATATAAAAATGGGCAGTCAACACAGGACTCAATTACTCAACTCACCACAAAAGGCTTCCCATCTTTGTCTGCTAAGTTTGTGACTCAGCCAAACAATTCATTAACAGACAGATGTTCACGTTAGAGGTTTCTGGGGGATGATGAATCATGATTACACTTTCAGTGACAATGCTTGGCTGAAGGCAACCAGCCTGAGTCCTAGATTCAGAAAAAGATTACCCAAAAGGAAGAGGGAAGAAAACATTTTGCTGATAGAAATCCAAATTTAAACTAACACTAAGCAGGAAGAGAATGAATTTTCCTGAAATTCAAAACCATGATCTCCAAGTGAAGATGAAGAGGATGTGTGGTGACAGTGGATGGGCCCCCAGAGTACCAGAGGGCTTTACTGGGTCAGGAGAAATTATCTCAAACAGAAGTTGGCTGCTGATTCAGAGAAAACACAGAGAAAACTCTGGAGAGCAGGGGGCGTTTCTGAGCATGGAAAGAAAGCAAGAAGCACAAGGAGGAGCATCAGCAGAACTACTGGCCAGTCACCCTCACCTCAGCAAGGACAAGAGCACAACTGGAACGAAGAGAATTCTAGTTCAACATAAGAAAACTTTTTTAGGGTAGAGAGGCTGTGGGGTCTCCATCCTTGATACTGAGCCTCTGGAGGGACACAGTGCTGAGCATGGGGCTTGAGCAGATCCAATTCGAGCAGAGGGTTGGCCAAGATGCTTTCCAGAGAGAAGGAAGCTTTGAAATGAGCCATGTGCTGTAGCTGTCTGCTGGCCTTGTTTATTTATGAGCTCTGTTACATACTTATGAAGGAAAGTGATTGCTTTTTCCTCCCTGACTTCAGTATGTAAGATACTTCCATATAATCAGCATTTTCAATAAAGTAACAATTACTGAATGATATATCATTGTCCAAGTATGAGCCTTCTGCTTGCCTTCAGCTGAGAATCAAATTACTCCAACAGCTTTATTGAACTTCAAATGAGGCAGAAAGAAAAGGACCATTGTAAAAACTGTTCTCTAAACCTCAATTTCTTTATTACTCATTCAGGTTAAACTCCTATCACAGGCACTTACAGAACAGAAATAAAACAAGAACCTTTTCTCAAGTCAAATAATTCTTTAAAAATATGATAAATATAAATTACTTTTTTTAAAAAGAAAACTAAGCAGCACCTAAAACCCAAAACAAAAACAAACAAACAAAAACAGAAAAAAACAAACCAAACAAACACCCAAAAGAACCCCTCACCCAACCCATTTTATTGATGGGGAATGGAGTCACACTGAGATTCAAAGCCAAACTTGGAGCCTCAGAAGTAAATAGAATTTAGTCCAAGAATTGAATTTTTGGAAGCAAATCTTGGGCCAGCGGCTTTCCAGAAGTGACCCAAGAGTCAGGGTTGAATCTGGTGCAAAGAATGGACTCCAACAAAGCAACAAAAGCCAGCTGGCAGTGGGAGGGGAGGAACTGGCACTTGAAAGAGTTCTAACTTCAGAATCCTGTGGAGTTTGGTTCTCAGGCTTGGGACACGCTAAGTAACCAACTTTCTGCAGGAAACATCTTTGCTATAGACAGCAATAACATTTCACTCTTTGCAGTCATTATTCTTACAGTCACTCCAGATATACAGAAATATATATGAGACGAATACACTTGTATGTAACCTTTTCCAAGCCTCCTCAGGGCTTGGAATGAAGGTTACAGAGAGCTGGAAATTGCAGTTCAATGTGAAACTAAGGCCTTGAATCTCTGTGGAAACACTTCCAAAACCTGAACCAATGAAGCCAAAAGCAGGAGCTTCACTGAAGAGCTGTAAACACACACACAGACCTTCAATGACTGCTCAGAGACTCGTTCCACAACCAGTGCACTGCACTTACAGAGCATTTACTCCAGCAAATGACTCTATGAGAGCCAGGAGATGGGAGCACTCAGGCAAATGTGATTAGGCCTTGAAGATTTTCATGGTGTGCTCCCAAAAATATCATGGGTTGTATGGTAGCTTCCAAATTCACCTGTTACAGTCTCTAAAACTACACCCTCTGAAACACTGCCTTTCCTTTGCAGAGAAATAATATTAATAAATAATTACATTTCCAGCATGCCAGGAGTGCTGTGCTCTGCCTTAGCAAGGTCACAGGTTATATCAACAGAACCACATTAAAATGTGGTTTTGGAGTGGCTTAGGCACCAAGAGAAATTCCCTTAGATGAGTCTTGGATTCTTTAATGAACCCATCAAAATAACCGGAGCAATCCATGGAAACAATTCAGATGAAGTGCAGTTATCATCCTAGTGAATTTTGTCAGGGCTTTTGACATTCCTTTGGCCATTTGAACCTTACATCTATTTTTTATCTGATTCAGGCTGGGGGAGATCATGCTCAGACCTTGTGTAAACACTGCCCATGCCTTCCAAGAAATCCTCAAGAATTCCAGATCTGCAATAATATTTTTGACAGGTGTTAATATTACTGGTTTTTGGAGCTGAGGACAGAACTTCAAAGAAAAGTGTAAGGAATTAAGTTGGCCAGAGTCATCTGCAAGAAATATGGAAATAGGGAACACTTTAATGATTTCCTGTGCTTGATAGCTTTTATTAACTTCACATAACTCTCGTGCCAGCACGTAGGCTGGTACAAATCCAAGCTGTGCTGCAATGTGTTCAGCTGTGGGGAGCCACAGAAGGTCCACAGGAGGGAGATGTTCCCACCAAATGGCTCTCCCAGCTGAGTCCCCACTCGGGCTGCTCAGAGCACTCAGGGTGGGTTTCACACCACCCCTCTGGGGGCCCAGAGCAGCATCTGCTGGGTTCTGTCCCTCGTTCCTCTTACCCAAGGGCCAGCAATGCACAGCTCTCCAAGCACATTCCCATGATGGCCAGGACAAGCCACTCCTCTCCCATTTCCAAGGAGAAGCTTTGCTTCATCACAGGCCATGATGGCTCAGCTTGGGGCCATCTACCCTGGAAAAGCCACTTCCCACATTCCTGCAGTAGCTTTTTGTTCACAACATTAATAAGCCATTGAATGTTCACCCTCAGGACACCCTCCAGAACCTTCCAAGGAACCATCAGGGTGTTTTGTGTCAATGTGCCCCGTGGAGATGTTTGTAAAAGGCTCTTTTGCAGAGGACAATGAAAAGGCTCCTTCAGGGAGTGTAAAAATGAATGAGATTAGTCACAGTATGGAGCCTTAATAGCAGGAAAAGCTGGTATATATTAATACATGATGATGAATTACCATGGAGGAAAAGCAGGGAATATCTAAACATGGTTTAGTTTATGTCAGATTTTGGCCAAAGAATTCTACAAGCATAAATCAAATCATCTATTTGCTTACAGTGGACTAAATTCTGGGATCTAAAAGGTTGGGGGTTTTGTTCGTTTTCTTTAAATTGTAATAGATTTTTTAAAAGCTGTGATTTGGCTCATTTTGTGCCCTGGATGTCATCAATCAGAGATTAACTAAGAAACCTGAGGGGAGAAAAAAGTATCATTTGTTATGTGAACCACTATTAGACTGCTTTATTCAAAGCAATTGAGTCAGTAATTATAATGAAAGTAAACAAACAAAATAATAATTTGTTTGTCAGAAAAGCTTGTGGCCGTGGCCTACTTGACAATTAAGGGATTAGCTGTGGGGAAAAAGAAAAAAATGCTGTGGATATTGGTCTCATAATTTGGAATTGAGGTTTTCATGTGACATTTGCAGAGAAAAAATGTTTACTTGAACCTGAACCTTGCTGTCACTGGGAGGGAACTTTCTCCCAAGGAGTTTTATGCATGAAATTCTAACATAGTGAAAAATTTCCTTTCAGGGTTTATGTAACCATGTGCAGAAACCTACATTTTCAGGTGTTAACTTATTCCTAGATATTTTTAGCTTTTCATTGGGTGCAGGGGAACGTTTTTAAAGCTACAAGCAAGGTTTGTTTTAAAACCCATCCAAAAAGCATCACTGTGTCCTTCTGTGGGGTTGATGCAATAAGCAACATGCCAGTACTTTTGTGTAAAAGCATTTTAGTTGGAAATATTGCACAGAATTCCAAGAGCTGGGATGATTGTACTTCTCTTACATGTGACAGACAATCTACCCTTGAAGGTGCCACACAGGGGAAAAGAAAAGCAACTTCTTGAGATGAAAACCTTGATAGATGCTGCCTAAAAATACCACAAGCACAGGGCAGAGGGCCAAGGTGAAGCATCTCCCCCTTCCCACCCCACAACATTAAAATTCCCAGGACGTATTTGCATGGAAATGGTAGATCCTGCAAGTAATGCTGAAGGAAAAGTCTCTGAAAGAACTGACCAAGTTTTTCCCAATGTCTATTCCTTGTTACAATTTAAATCCATTATTTCTTGCTATTTCCACCGTGCCAGTGGAAAAGAGTTTATTTACCTCCTTTTTGCAGCATCTTAAGGTTAAAACTTCACTTTTGAGACTAAACCTTTCAGTTTTCTCTGTACATTTTTGGTCTTTCTTGCTCCTCTCTGGCCTGTCTACACTTTGAAGTGATGTGGCCAAGTTAGGGTATCACTCCAGGTGTGGCTTTATTAAAGCAAACCCTATTAAAGTGCTCTATCAATATGTATTAAATCAGCTGGGCTTTCCCTCAAAACACTGATGGGAGCACACACACACACACTTTTTTACTCTCTAAAAGCAGAGGCTTGAGTAGACAAGGACAAAAACTGCATTTCTCCACAGAAAAATAGGAGTTCTACATTTAGTAGTTAGGAACAAAGACTACAGGCAACAAGGTCTTCCTCTGGATAAAAATTAATTCACACTAAAATGAAGCATTTCTTTGGGACAAAGTTACATGAACTTAGGAACCAGTTTAGCCACCAGACCTTACAGAAACAGGAAAGCAAACAATGCCCCATTATTTCACTCGCAGTAATAAAAAGTCAGCTGGCCTTTACATTTCCTATAGCTACAATTAAGTTGATAACAGTCAGGGTGAAAGACATCTATCCCTCTATTGCTACAAATTAAACAAAAATCACTTACAGAAAATTGTGAATAGAGCCCTGGAGAGCCAAAGAGCAGCTTAGCACATTTCAGAAAGTAATTTTCTGCAAGAATATTGCATGGGATAATAAAACTGCAGATAAGAACCTCATTTTAGTGCATATCTTTTGCCTCCGCCGTGTTGTTACCTCAGGATTATGGTGGTGTTTTGGGAAGATAGGAGACAAAAAAGAAACCCCAAAGAAAATATGTGTCCTCATTACTCAGACACTGTGATGAGAGGTGACATAAAAATGCCTCTGCACAATGAATGAGGTGTCTGCTGGAGCCCCTCTGCCAGCTGCTGGCAGGCTCTGCTACCTGGAGGCTCCAGCTGGAAAAATTAAACAACTTTGGCATGACCCCCACCCAGGAAACCTCAGAGAACTAAATTACCTCTCCCAGGCACCCTTGACAAGGAATATTTCTGAAAGCTCCACCTTTGCTGACTTAAAACAAATCATGCTGTACTGAGAACAAATGGAATTTCACATCAAGTACAGATAGAGATGAGCAACTTTCCCCAGGTAAGACCTGGGCTCCCTAGAGCATCCTGCCAGCAATTTTAACCTTGCCCCTGCTCACAGTCTGGAGGGGATTGTCCATCCTCATGCTCTTTGCCCTCCAGAACTGCCTGAACTCCTGAGACATCTGAGGTAGGAACAATAAATGGATAGAACTTACCTGCACTGGTGGCAGCCTGTGATGCCTGGGCAGGGCTGGGTTGGGTTCCTGTGGGTCTAGACCAGCTCTTTAGGCTGGCCTGAAGGCCAGACAAGCCCATGATCCCCCCTAAGGCAGAGGGTGCCTGTAGGAGGGGAGGCAGCTCTGACCTCTCCCTACTCCCACTGGGGAGTTCTGCCCTCCATTCACTCCCAGCAAAGGCTGCAGCTGCTTCAGGTGTTTCCCAGCCATGATCCCTCTGCTCAGGAGACACCAGCTCCAAGAACAAGGGACACACCTGAGGACGTTTAGGACAGGAGTGCCAAACCAAACCCACTCCTACACACCCAGGTGCACTTCAGGCTTTGGGGAAACGGGGCCATGGGCTGCACCTGCCAAAAGTCTCCCTGAGTTAATGCAACACTTTCCCACGGTAGGATTGCTGAATAATTCCTAGGAACAGGGACAATGTGACAGGCTCAGGACAATACTATTTTGTACCATTTTGCTGTGCATTTCCGTAGTGGCACAGGGCAAATTGGCAGTAGCAAAGGCTCAGCAGCAGCAAGTTTCTCATCTGAAAAGCTGACAGGGATTTATCTCACAGAAAGCACCAGCTTTTGCCTGGTGGCTTGAGCCTTGGTTCAGTTGTTACAGTCAGTGAGCTATTGAAACTGTTGGGAAATGCAGTGTGAGGATAAAGCATATGTGTCCAAAATTATCCAGAGAAATGGGACTGTTTACTCTCAGTTCCTGCCCAGAGTGCCCCATCTGGAAGATGTTTTTCTTCCTTTTTGGCTCTCAGTGGTGTCCTATCCTTATATCTCGCTACATGACACATAAACCACACAAAACTTTCCATATTTAAGCTTGGAAAGTGCATTTTGCCTGTTGCTAGTTTATAGTTGTATCTAAACTGAGTGTCTAAGCAATGCCTCTGAAAGGATAAATCTGAGTACAGACAGGTATTATAACTGCCCTCAAGTGTCCCAGAACTGAGAGCCTCATCTTCTGAAACACAATTAAAGCATCCAACACCCCACACTGTGCATGTTTTTACAACTCCGGTACAAAGGAAGGGTAGGACAAAAAGGGCAAATAAGTTTTAATAATGAAAGGTGGAAAGAGAAGGTTTGCAATGGTGCTAAGTCATTTAATTTTATTGAAAGCAGGTTGATTTTAAGGCAAATCATAGATGCAGTGGAAATCTAAACTTTGGTTAAATGACATTTCCAGTTCTCCTTGTTGCTAAGAAAGGCTTAAAAATAGGATAATGCAAACAGAATAATCTAAAGCAAATGAAGAGAATGCAGACAAAAGAGAACATATATATTAATTTCCAGTAAAGCTCAGGATCTAAGGGAAATCTGGCTGGGATTATTAGCTCATTTCAGCCGTGTTGTACTGAGCAATCCCTCAGTGTTTGCAGAGGAATCTACGAAATCTGTGCATGGAGCAAAGCTCCAAGGTGTTGATAAATAATCTTGCTGGACTTGGCAGAAATGTGTAACTGTGCAGCACAGAGGCCTGGGAATTGCTCACATCTTCACTGTCCCACTAACAAACTGAGCAGCCAGGAAGGGTGTGAGTTTTCTAATCTGAAACCCCAAACCCAGGGGCTTCATGCAGGGCCAAAGAGTCCTACAGGGAGGGGCAGCAGAGTCACATTGTGGATAATTCATGCATGGTTTTTAGGGCGTGAGTAAAAGAAGGAAAACTTGGTCATGGGCAAGAACTCAGGATTTCATTTTCTTTCATGCAAACAATTCCCATTCAATGAGGGGTAAGATAATGTAGTGAACAAAGGGCTATGTTACAGAGAGAATACTTTTTTAAAAAAGCCTAAAAATGATATCCCTTACATTAGCAGCCATCTGCTTTAATTTGTGTTAAATTAAATACAGGCTGGATTCAACTGACTTGATCTCCTGTTTGCTTTGAGAGCTGCCTCGCTGATAAGAAAAACAGTCACTTTTTGCATGTCTTCTGTCTTTTATCATGGGAGTAACTTATTATGTTGGGTTACATTGTAACACATCCATTGTGTGATTCTGTGCAACAGATGGCAGCTTAATAAGGTATGTCAGGAAATTCAAGATATAGGTAAGGTCTTTTGTGATTTGGCAATGTCTTATCTGTCAAGCTGCTGGAGAGCTGAGCTGGAATAGAAATGACAGGGAGAAGAGGAGTGTAGGACAAAGAGATGGATGCCATAATGCTGATTTAGTAAATACCAAGGTGCAGATTGCTCAGGAAAGTGAGTAGGAGTGGAGGTTAAGTCTGCCAAAGCACAGAAGCAAACCTGTGTTGCTCCTGGTGCTGTCAATAGCTGACAGACAGGGCTGTGTCTGGAATCAAGGTACAGACATGCAGGGAACAGAGGGAAAAGGAGACCTGATGTGCTCTTTCTTCCCCTTTTCTTCCAACTCTCTTAGGTATTCCATTCCCTCGCACACTCTGAATGGTGTTCCTTGCAGAGCAGAAGAATTAGGGATGGGATGTCCAAGCATGACCATGCAGCAGGAGGCCCACAGCCTGCCCAGGGAGAGCAGAAACCTCCCCAGAATGGCATTTTGTTCTGTGAGGAAGATGAAACTCCTAAGGAAACTAAAACCCCATGGTCTCATCATCTGAGACACTGTGGAGCTGTTCTAACAAAGAGTGGGCAGGGCAGAGCCATCACTCCTGCTGTTTAATTTCATTTGTAGCTCAGCAGTACAACAGTAATAGAACATCCAGCCTTAGCAGAAGAAATGTCTGAACATTGACATTGTCTCCTTTCTACAGCTACATCTCCACCTGCATGGATGGGGAGGTGTTGCCAAGGGCACTTGAGGTTTTCCTCTTGGGTCAGCATCCTCCTAATGGACAGGTCTGCCTCACTTTTATCACCTGGCTTGGGGCAGAAGAGAGGCAAGGAAGGGATGTGGTGAATAAACTGGCAGATGGGTCAGGATAACTACAAAAACACCCTTAAACTGTCTATAAGCTGCTGAGAGGGAAAATATTGGTTATATATTAGAAGTGTGTCTGTTGAGCCTGTGGTTTGTCACTGGATGCAAGCAGCTTGTTGGTGGACCAAATTCATGTAGTTACAGCTGTGAATAACACATTTTCTCTTCCAACACTGACCAGAAAACTGGGAGTAATGGACTTAATGCCATGAGACTTGGATGATCACATCCCTGTAGGAATCTGCTATGGCAGGACAGGCTGCTGAAGTGTTTTATAGCCGATCCAGGGAGCAGCTGTAAAATACCTATTTAAAGAAGGTTGCACCACAAGCACCAGAGAAAACTCCTACATGAAAAATGTGTTTACAGTGACTAAACAAACTTTAAGAATTAGTTCTAAACAAAAGGCTACCAAGAAGCTGACACTACAGGACCTTCCAAGAAGAGTTGATTTGTATTTTGTTCTCTGGTGGACTTTAAAAAACCAGGCTTGACAGCTGCTGATTAACTGAACTAACGGTGCACATCTATTCTGCCTATTAAAATCCTCATCATTACCTGTCAATTGATAATATCCAAAGGAAGGACATAAACACCAACCACCCTTCTGATACTCTGTGAGCTTGATTCCATATGTTTACAGAAATTCCTGTGCTCCGCTGATCCCAGGCCATTATTAGACATTACATAATGTCTCTATTTCTTATGGTTTAGGGATATTTTTCCTTACATGGACTAATTATTTCTTTATATTTATAAAAAATTATATATTCTTTGTATAAGTAAGTAAGTCAGCTCTAGCACATATACTGGTCTTAATGGAAATGTTTACTACAGGAGAAACCACTTTAGAATATGCTTTGATGATACCCTAAATAGCATTTTACTTTCAATCTGAGAAACACAGTTGTTCTTGGTATAAATTCAAATTCAGATTAGTGACCAGAATTGCCAATAAAATAAATGAATAGTTGGGGAATATTTAGATCTATCAGTGGCATGCATGCTGTACTGAAACAGCATTATGTCCTTGCAGTATAGAATTTTAAATCAAAGTAACATTATTATCAGTGTCTAGCTCCATGCACTCTGCTTCACAGACACTATTATGCATTGAGCAGCAATTAGTGAGTCACCAGGGATACCTTCCTAGACTCTGCAGGTCAGAAAAGCTAATTAACCTTCCTCCTGTATTCTGAACAGACTTACAATAATCAGTGCCAAATCTCATCCTTCTTTTTAATTTTTTTTTAAACAACTTTAAAAATATTGGTGGCAAATTAGGAAAAATGTAAAGAAGCTGTGCTGATAAACCCCGAAAATCCACTGAAGAGGTCAAAGAGCTGAAACTGCGATCCAGGGTTGTTTGTTTATGCCAGGGATTCTTTGTTTAATGGATTTTACAAAGCTCTATGAAAGCAATTTAATTAACTCTCCATTTAGACGCAGGTAAGTGCAGACACGTGGGGGGAATGGCATGTGACAACAACAACTGTGTGTGCTCTGTGCAAAGGCAGGGCCAGTGCCAGTCGCTGCCCTGGGACAGTGCCAGAGGTGGCACACGGGGTGGATGTGTGTGATGCCATGGCAGGGCAGGGGTGACACGGCTGGAGGTGACCCAGCTGCAGGCAGGGCTGTCATGCTGGCCCTGGGAGAGCTCAGGAGGCACTGGGGAGGGATGTACCAGGACCCTGCAGTGCCAGTGTCTGCAGAAGGTGGCACTTCTCAAGGGATGGAAACACCGGTGACGTGTGCTGGAGTCAAGGGGAGCAAACACCATTTTTAACGAGTTAAACATAGAATTAAATAACCCACTAGAGGAAATGCAGTGCAAAAGTGTGTGTTTGCTCAGAAACAAACATCCAGAGAGGAAAATGGCAGCCTGAGCCTTCCAACATGCAATACCTGGAGGATTTTCTTTGTGGTCTCTTCCCTTGCAGTTCATTCTCGAAAGGATGACACTTTTTTTTCCTGTTCAGGCCACCTTGCAGATCTCTCAATTAACCTACAACTGTAAGATACAAGGATGTCCCTGATGCAAGAAGGGGAAAACCTCCCAGCATTCCAAGCAATGGTGTGACACCACAAAAACAGACCAGCAAATGGATCTCTTTCTGACGGTAATTCCAGCAGCTTTTGTACCAAGTGCTCCTTCCCTTTTATTTATCGTTAAAAAGCAGAGACACAAGTCAAAGCAAATCTGGCAACACTTGTTATCTTGCCAAGTCAACTTTCCATCAGTGGACTACCATACCCAGATGAATCCATGAAGAAAGGAAACTTTTCCCAGGATGTGAAGGGCCCGTGTAGGACCTGCTCCATTGCACTGCAATCACATTAACCAGACCACAGCCAGGGAGGATGAAGCACCTTGTGCATCCCTTGAGCAAGTCAGAGGATGTTGTCAAGATTTTGACAAAGAAAATATGCGTGTCAATAGGTTGGAGCAGTTTTTCTGCAGCCTTTAAATACAGGGCAAAAAATACCTTCAGATCCCAGTGAAATGTGCCAGGTGAACTCAGGGAAGAGAATCAATTTAACGTTTCCAGTGTTTTGCCTAAGTCTCAGGACTTGAACTGTGCTAGAACAACATGGCATATCTGTAAAACTAATGTTTCAGACTCCTGTGTGATAAATTAAAATAATTCCACTCGTCATACTGCAAGCAACTGGCTGTTCAGAAGCCTTTGAAAAAGTACTTTCAAGATAAAATATGTGCTTGTTTTTTCTGTGTCTCTGAAAAAAATTGTTGTAACTTCTTCACAGCTTCAGTGGTAAAAAAACATTTCATGTAAAATGTGTTTTTCTCTGACATTTAGATGTCTTGCAAAGTGGTTTATTATAGATCTTGTGGACTTTTGGATATTTAATTAAATGTCAGAAACACATTCTCTATCCTCATGAATGAATATCAAGAGTTTATTTATTCATAGTCTATTTGTTATTCTTTTTCTGTTTCTCACACCAAATTATCAGGTGGAAAGTAAGTCATCAGGGGCACTTAAAATTTTTAGGGGTCACAAATCTAATTAACCTCAGCAACTGTGCTTAAAATGGTGAATAATATTAGTCAGGTTCTTCCAGGAATCTGCAGGACCACTCAGACTTAGACACACGTTTGCACCTGTTTTTTCAGCTGACCCTTAAAGTGATTCCATCCATGGGAGGCAGGATGGGAGAAGCTGAGAAGACAGAAAGCAGGCTGGGATGAATTGCAGTTCTCAGCAAACACATTTAGGACTTTATACCTCAGGCCCTTGTCTTAAATTGTGAATAATTCAGTTAAAATTGTGGGCCGAAGCTACAATGCACCTGAGAGCTGTCAGAAAACTGCAGTGAAATGACATCTTTGGGTTTGGATTTTTTTGTATTTAATGAATGAATGGAGAAGAGGCAATAAGCTGTAGAAGATTGGAAATTAATAATCTGGAAAGAATTCATTTTACTTAGGTTAGGTAGATATGAATTAAATGTTATAAATGTCTTTAACCTGGATTAATCCTAAATTCTCATGCATTACAGCATGTAGAGGGGGAAAGCATTCTGTTTATTTTCTGTTTTCATCTCAATTGATCACCCTGAAATGATGACATGGGAGAATATCTCTAATTTTTTTTCCCAGCATAAAGAGTGGCCTGTGGTTCGTGCTGCCTGGTGCCATGCTGTAGGGAAAACCCACGTATCAGACCTGATCAGCTGCCAGCCATGAAATATTGAACAAAGAGAGACCACATGACTGCAAATTTCCCAGCAGAACAGGGGAAGAATGTTTCTTATCACTTCAGGGGAAAATGTGCAGGTGCAAAACTGAGCCAAGGAGAGAAAGGGTTTTGCTTCAGGAGAAAGGGCTGGAACTGTTGATGAGACTTGGGTTTGTTTGTGAATATCTGCCAGTAGATGGAGATCAGACAAACTCAGGAATCCCTGTCCTGGGGGGCACCAGGCACAGCATTGCTGGATGAAGGGGGGGATTGTCCCTCTCTGCTCTGCACTGGGGGTGCCTCACCTGCAACAGGGGGGCAGTTTGGGGGGACACAATATAAGAAAGATATTAAACCATTGGAGAGTGTCCAAAGAGGGGCAATGAGGATGGTTCAGGGCCTGGAGGGGAAGTGTGTGAGGACACTGAGGGCACTTGGGGTGTTCAGCTGGAGGAGACTGAGGGGAGACCTCATTGCAGGGACAACTCCCTGGGGAGGGGCAGAGGAGGGGCAGGCAC
>JAWWEE010000051.1:10509339-10558515 GCA_035221455.1 Xenops minutus | reverse complement strand
TGGTGGGCACTGCCCAGGCTCCCCAGGGCAGTGGGCACAGCCCCAAGGCTGCCAGAGCTCCAGAAGGGTTTGGATGACCCTCTGGGGTACAGGGGGTGACCCTTGGGGATGGTCCTGGGCAGGGCTGAGGGTTGGACTGGATGATTCTTGTGGGTCCCTTCCAGCTCAGCACATTCTGGGGTGGTGTGATGAAGATGAACCCCCTGGCAGTGGATGTTGCCCTCAGCTCAGGGGGTTTTTACACCCCAGCACACTCAGCAAAGGGCTCAGGTATTTGCTGGGCTGGGTTGTGCTCACTGGGAACTCCTGGTGTGAGTCCAGCACTGCAGGATCAGCCCAGTGAGACTATCCCAGCTTCAAAGGCAGCAGTTCTGCACAGCTCCTGGAAGGGACCCTCCCTGCTTTCCACAGCCTTTGCCTCGACATGTGCTGTGAAATAGGATTAACCCTAAGGAAGGAAACAGCAATTTCCGGCCTGAAAAGCCATTCTGATGAAACTGCCCATGAGTGGAGATTTACACAATTTACATCAAAAAGGATAAAAATATCAGCTGGTATCTCTGCATTGATTGCTCTGGATGAAACAGAAGGGTGTTTCAAAAATACTGTAAGTAGTACAAAACTTGTGTCAGAGGTCCTGAAAAGAAAGCCCCCAGTGATTCCAAAAATGTCAAAAGCCAATAGGTTCTTCAGATCATCTGCTCAACATTGACTATGCTTTCTATATTCTTGATAAAAATTTTCACTGCCAAAGATTTCCATATTAATCCTCCTTTTTCCTGTCTATAATGAAACAAAATTCATTCTAATTTATGCAGCTACACACAAAAAAAGGCATTCAAAGTCTGCTGGGAATAGTTGACTAGTTTCTGTATTATTTTCCCCCAACATATTCAGCAAGGTTTACAGCACAGCAGAAGACTTAATTGTATTGAACGTTAAAATCTTGTATATGCTATACTATAATCTGCATTGTTTTTTAAGTGAAGATAATCCTTCAGTGTTTGTTTATGTGTGGGGGTTTTTTTCTCTGTGGTGCTGCGATTGTTTAAACTGACAATTTTTAGTACTTGTTATTGTTATTACAAAAATACTCAACAAAACCCCACAGAACCAGGTATTGTCAGGTACCATTTTTTTAATCCTTCCCCCCCCAGCAGCACCAGCAGCAGAGGAAACTATGGAAAGCAAAACTCTAAGCAAACATCTCATTAAGTTGGCACTGGAGTGTGTGTGTGAGGAGCTTCAGCTGCAAAGGTAGTGCTGAGTTGTGTTCACCTGGGAATCCCCTGTTTGTGTGTTTGAGCTTCCCTGATGGTTCCAGGGGAAGTTAAACCCAGGAAGTTTGAGGCATGGAGGAGCTGTGACCTGAGAGAGCTCAGGATCAAAGGCTGAATCTAAAAGGCTGTCTGAAAATTTGCCTTCAAGTCTTCTTGACTCCATCACAAGCTGTCTCAGTTACAATGTTGTGTGTGGACATCAGGTTAATACCATTCCATTGCCTCCCCCTGCATGTTTCAGGTAACAGTGTGCATTATGGAACAATTAGGAAGAGCTGTTATACTGGATGTTGCTTCCTGAGGAATTCTGTTCACTGTTCCCAACTAATTTCTGATGTAGAAAAACCCTCACACATAAAAATCCATATTTTTATGAAAAAAAAGAAAATAGAATTAGATAATGTTGGTCTAAAATTCAAACCAAATGCACACATCTATGTTATTGTGTCTGTTCTGAAAGCAGCAGCTGATCTTTGCCACTGTTCCAGTGCTAGCACAGGTTGCTCTGGCAACAGGATGCACAGGCAACAAGATTCCATTCAAGGCAAAAAGTTTGAAGAGGGAGATTTTCCCTCTGATATTTATAGCTAAAAAGTTGAGCACATACTTAATTTTAAGCATCTAAGTAGTTACCATTGATTTTAGCTCTCCCTTCTCTCAAACGTGCTCATTTACTGTGCCTAGAACAGAATAAAAACTACCAGTAAGAAAAATCTATTCCACTGACTCCATCAGATTAAATTCCTGGTCAGGGAGGAAGACTGCTGCTGGAATTTTCTTATGGATTACTGTTTTATTTTATTGAACATTTTATTTACTAAGCTGCCACAAAAGCTTGGGACAACACTTGTGACACTTGTTTCTGAAATGTAATTGGGAGACACTCTAAAGGTGAAAGAAGAGTAGAATGCCCTGCAGGACAATTTGGTTGATATGTAGAACTGGGGTAATGGAACTAGGATGAAATGGAAGAGCACAAAATGCACAGTGGCCACCAGGGGATGAGGAAGAAGAGGTTCTGGTATAACCAAGGAGCTCATTAGCCTGGAGATGACAAGACCTGACTCTGTGACCTGATTCCAGAGTGAACCCCCACAATGACTGAGGCCATGAAATGGCAAACCTTATGGCAAGGCATACCAGGCAAAAATCCCTGCTGGACTTAGAAAGTGGAACTTTTTCTGAATAGGATATTCACCAGAGTGTGGAAATCTACCAGAATCTGCTCTTTTGTCAATCAATTTTCTAATTTTTTTAGTTACTTTTCATTATTTATAGGTCCTTTGTAATTTTCCATCATTTATAGGTTCCTTTGTCATAGGCACAGATACTTACAAGGCCATTACACTACAGTAAAGCTATAGAAATATTAGCAAATAAAAGTTTTCTCATGGATCTCAAGCAGAGTAATGGAAAAAGCTCCAGTGGAACTGGTTAATACTGCCATGGCACACCCATTCCAGGGCTGGGGTGGTGCCAAAGGGCACCAAGGCTCAGTCCTCCCTTAAAGCACAGCAGCTGCATCCGAGCCTGGATTTTGGAAAATAAGATGGGAATACACCCCCACACATGGCAATGAGACCTCCCAATGCCTGCAGTGTGTTCCAGCAGAAGCAGTGGTGACACTACTGCATGGCCAGCCCCTCAGTGCCCTGCTTTAGCCCCTTATCCCAGCACTCATGCACCCCCTGCCTACACAGCATTCCACACTTCCAGCAGGAATCACATCTTGAGGACAGAATTCTGAAGGCAGATTTCATCACTGCAGGAAAAGTGAGACTGGAGTGGATCCAGCCTTGCCAGGAAAAGCTGTATTACCACATGTTTCCCAGTGACATACTGAACATAAATATGAAGTTCTGAGACTGAGCCAAGCAAATTATTACACCTCTGCAAAGCAAAATTGTCCCTAAAAACTGCTTTTTTCCAACCACGGGCTTTCAATTCTTGACTGCTTTAGGTTTCTATTAACACAGAATGAACTAGAGATCAAATTATAAGTTTGTTTTATGCAAAACTCATACACTTTGAAACACCAAGGTAATGCCAGGACCCCGATGATGATTCAGAGTTTCCAGTAACAGTATATATTTCTTTGACCCTCATTGTCTGGGTGGTGGACTAAATAAAAAGCAACCACAAAGACCTGAAAGCTGCATACTTTAAGACACATACTGGCAAAATAAAACCACAATTAAAATAATGATGGGAGAGCTAAAAGGTTTAATGATAGAGATTAGGGGTTGCTGGTCGTGGCCAATGCTTTCCTTTATGCATTCCTCAGCCCCAGTGTTAATAAAACATCTGCTACTCAGGTTCATTCCACGTAACCAGAGAGCAACGAGGCACTCAGAGGACACTGTTCAGTACCCATATAATGGCATTTCAGTTCACATCAGAAGAATTTAGGGCTACAGTCACAAACAAATTGTCTGTGGTCTCTTTCCTCTGTCCCCTCCATTTGACGAATCTGACCTGGTGGCCCAACAAGTTAATGTGATTTGCCATTTCACCAGGCTTGGTTAATCTTGATTGATGTGTTATGGTTATTTCAAGCAAAATACAAACCAAATTACCAAAGTCTTCGGATCTCTTTCAGTAATTCAGTTTTCTACAAGAAGGAATTTTTATCCCCTTTGTGTGTGTCGTTTTTCTCAATCACTCCCTTTCTTTTTTCTCTCTCTTTTTTACTTTTTTTAATAAATAACATTGGCAATGCAGCAAATGTTGACTTTGATCCCTAAATTGCATTACATGCTCATTCCCATGTAGTAAGTAGCAAGATTCAAGATTGGAAACTGCTTAAAATAATGTAGATTCACTGATCACGTCTAGAGGTACATAATTACATTGTTTCTGACCATGGAGATTGGAGTTCCAAAGGGAGTTTCAGCCGCCCAGGTAACTCTGGGCCATGGAAATCTATACATGGAAGTGCAATAACCTTGATACTGGAGCCCCAGGAAACTGCACTGGAAGAGGAGTAAGGGGTGAAATCCACCCTGGGAAAAAGAGGCACTGTAGATATCAAATTAAATCTAGTCTTTTTGGGACATCACAACAGCACTCAACACAAAAAATCCACTGTAGGGTTAAAAGATAAATACTGAATAAAAATAATTCATTAGTACATACCCCATCAACACTGAGGGATTGGGGGAAAAGCCATACTCACAATACCTGCTGGTTCCACAGCTAGAACAACCCTATAAGCCATGCAGGAGGACACAGCTGAAACTGGGATTTAAGTCCTGAACAAAATTACTGGTGTTAAATGTTACACAGGAATTCAGATTTCGAGGTCTCAGTAATAGCTTTGCCTTTGTATTAATTTAATTAATTTAGGCTTATATAAATATCAAAGTAATTTTACATTTTTATTTTTTTTTAGCCACAGTTTGATTCCTGTAGGTTTCAGTGAAGTGAAATATGTGGTTTCACTCCCTTCAGTTAACAAATGAGTAAAGGCAGCAACATGACTTCTATTCCACAACTGAATAAACCAATCAGCTGTTCTCAGGTTAGTTTTTAACATGACTTTCAAGGTCATTTCTATTATCCTATGGGAGCATGACGTGTCCTGATCTTGAATTGGGAGCTCCCTCTGCCACCCAGTGTGCAGACACTGCAAAAAAAGCCTTTGCCTTTACCCCAGCTGATGGCAGCATGAATTAACCTTCCATAAGAGCCCTTCTCCTGTCATTTGATGAGCTCCAGCACTGCTGGCTCTCTGCAGAACGATCATCTCAAGGTGTCTAGAATGGGGAAATGACACCAATATATCAGCTGATGTTTTGGGAGAATGTACTGTGAGGCTGGAGGATACAAAAGAATGAGTGTGAGAGAGAGTGCTTTGAATTTTAGAGACAAGAATTGTCTGTATTTATATACAAATATTGGAATAAATGTGACTGAATATTTTAAGTACTCCATCCCAGTCACTCTCACTCTGAGAAATGGACTGGAAAATCAACTTGTGTAGTAAATTGGGTTAGCAGATAATAACAATGTCAATTTGGAATGTGTTTCATCATTCTGAACATGTCTAGATTACAGCAATTCTGGTTTCGCTATAATTATAATTCCACATTTTACCATGTTGTATATTGTATTCTGGATTCTGCACTCAGAATTTAATTGTCCTGGGAACTCTGGCCATGGAATTTAGTGTGCAAATCTGTTTTCCTCTCTTCCTGATGATTGCTGATCATGCTAAAGTTGTGGGTTGCAGCTCTGCCCCCTGTGCATGAGGGAATGGTGTGAATATTCAGTACATCAGGTCTAGCCAGGCAAGGCACCAACAATTCCCATTGACTGGGACTACCTGTTAGAATCTTGGAACATAAAATTAGGCACTGATGCTGATATCCCCTGGGTTTTACTGGCCCAGTTGAACCTCAGTGATGCGAGGACTCAGCACTTCAAAAACCCAAGTCAAACCTCCCACATACAGATCCCCAATTGGTCACAAAGTAGCCCCAATCCCTCAGGAAGTAAATCTGCTAACAATCACCCAGATGCTGAGAGCTAAATAAATTGGATTTTACCCCTCATGTCCATGGACTCCAGAGGGACTCTACAGATCATATTCTTCCAGTGACACCAGAGAAACCCAAGCAGTCACTGACATGTGAGCAGAGTCAGACATTTACTGAAATTCTCCTTATATTTCTGTATTAAACCCAGATTTAATCCCAGGCACATAGCTGGTACTACCAAGTCAGTGAGGACTAAGTTTTGCAGAGAAGTTGGAGGCCCTGAAAGCTGGGATGTGTAACACAAATGCACACTAGCTGCCTGGAACTGAACCATATAAGAGAAAAGAACTAATACTGAATGACATGTATTTTTTATGACTAGGTCCTTATTTCAGCAACTTTTTCTTTCAAGTATCCCTCTATAGTGAATAATTTTGTATTCAGCAGCAATCTTCATGAATTCACTTGGTATTCATGTAAATTCCACTGATTTTCCACCACTGTTTAGGATTAGTTAATGAGCACTTGAAACAGAGTGTTACCACCGTGGGAGTACAATAATTTCAGTCTTAGTGCACGTGTTTCCAAGTTAAAGTCTAAATGATGATATTATATTGAGAACAGCTTTCCAAATAACACACCAACAGCCTGTTTGAAAAATATGGGAGGGCAAGTGGAAAGATAGCCTTTTGTTTCTGAGAAAATAATTCTGGGAATAAAGTAATTGCTTAGCCCATAAGTGCAAGGAGACAGATGCTGCTGGAAACCCTGGTGGTTGTGCTGTGCTCAGTGAGGATCCCTTAATTCAGGTTTGGTCAGTGCCTTTCTGATGCTGATGGTGGGTCTACAAGCAATTCTAGTTTATAGAAGGTTCCGTCATTTTATTTGTTTTCTACCTTTCCTGTTAGTGTGCACTGCAATGGTAGCAAATACCTTTTACAGCCAAGGAAAACATTCTCTCCGATGATTCACTGGGTGCTTCTTATATTCTTAATTCAAGTATCATGAAGAAGTCTTTTCAGGCAACTCAAAATAACTAAGAAAAGTGAATTTATCTCCCTTTCTTAATAAATACTCTCATTTTCTTAAGAAATACCGTATATGACTAGTAACTACTAGTTTACTCCCTTCCCTCTGACTGGATTCTGGGTTTGGTTTCCACATGGAGACATTGCTGATGTGAATAAGGACAGGGGGAAATAGAAGCCTTTATTAAAGCTTTGGGATGGGTTTCAAAGGATCCCAAGGAATCTGGCTGCTAGACACCCATTAACATTAATAGGAATTGGCACCCACCAAGTCTCTGTGGTTCTGGTATCTCAGCTCTAACGCTGTGCTCCTTTGTTGGCTTGTTTGAAGCGCTCGTACCCTGAGCTGAGAAGATCTGACATTGTTTGCACTGAGACATGACAACTGTTTCTGTGTTTGCACTGATCTTCTCTTTCTTATCACCCTGCACACCTCGGGTCAATTCTACCTCAAGAGTTCATTCCAGACCACAAATCTTTTAAGCTGACTCTGTTTTTTCTCTTAATAGAGCAGCCTGGGGATGTCATTGTCCCTGGGCTTTGTTACTTGGGTCCTGTCATCAGTTTACACGTTTGATAGATGAAACTGTGGAGAATTGCAATATTATTCATATTCACACCCCTGAGAGATACAAACTGCAAATTGAGACAGGAAACTTTGAAAGCTCTCCCAAGAGGCAAAATCACTCCTTTTTTGCTGCTGATTACAAAGAAGATTGGCTGGCAGATGTTAATATTGGCAGTTACTCGCTGACAAATTTTCTCTAGGTACAGCTAATCAATTTTTGCTGCATGGAATGAGAAATGGAGCTTGAATATTCAGATGTCTAGACATGTAAATACATTACCTTTATAAATAGACTTAAATGATTAATATCTATGAAAAAATAAACATGAAAAATGGATAAACTAGAAGAGTTGGGTGAAGAGTCATGGATTATTTAGATAATGGATAACAAAATTTGTCTATACATTAGGAGGATGAAATGACTTGTGCAGTTATCACATATGTATTTATAGACAACACTAGTCTTTCCAAAAATCTCTCAACTTAAAACCTGTCCCTGAAGACAGTGAAGGGCTGTTATTTGAACCAGACCTGTTCTAGACAGGGAGATTACCAATGTAATAAGGACACATGCAGTTTGAAAGGGATGCTCTCTCTGTGCAAGGTCCTGCAAACACTGCAGCTCCTTTGACAGGCCTGGATGGGATGCTTTGAAGGCTGAGGCTTAGGGGAGTGCCAGAAGTGATCCCAGAACTGCAACATGATTATTTCATTCATAAATGTCCTCCCTTCATGGCAACTGAGTACAATTCTCTGGAGACAAGAGATGACATGTCCTCCCTAGAGATTCTCTGGGCCCATTCCCTGATGTGTTATTAACTCCTTGGATCTGCCCATGGGAGCAGCTTTAGAGCTCTGTGATACATCCCTCCCAAGGTACCCTGATGGATTTATGCCCCAAATCACACCAGCTGCTCTAAGTGGCTCCGACAATCCCTGTCAGGCTGCCAGGGAGCACCTGTGTTACCTGCAGGGAGCACAGGGAACTCTCCCTGCTTTTGCTTTCCCAGCAGAGCTGCTCCCTTAGCTATGGGACAGGACTGACCTTATTATCTGGGAATCAGCCCACTGTGGCAAATGAGGGAGCACCATATGGCTCTCTGAGAATGGGAGCAATGTGACTGGCTGGTGCAGGGAATGTGTCTGGATGGCTGGGTGAATTATGGATTGTGATTCATAGTTAAATACCCACCTAAAAGAAAATTCTCTCTATGGAGACTATTTAGACTGTTTCTATATTTTATAAAAGGCAATGGATCAAAGAAGAAGTCTAAAGCAGCAATGTGTACTTAATGACCTGTTCCAAGGAGTAAATTATGGCTAGAATTGTCAGGGTATTAAACTTAGTAGAGCAGAGCTTAAGCAACAGGGATGGAAATTTTCAAAATATAGTTCATTCTTTTACAGTGACACAATAGTAAAATAAAGGAACCCCTGACAATATGATTTATTGAAGAAACTAAACAAAATATGTTGGAGCTACTGTGTATCCAAGTTATTTAGCTGTTCTATTACTTTTAATGAATAGCCAAGATCAGTGAATATATTCAGTGAGATAAGGCATTTCTGATAACAGGAGAAAGGTAAAGAAAGAAAGCCTGCATCAATTTTTCATTCAGAGATTTATTTACTGCAGGTTGATATGTATAAAATCCCAAACAAGCTCCAAAATGAAACATCCTATTTTCTTTTATCCATTTGGAACCAAGGCCTAACTAGAAAAATATATTTGTGTGCTAATGTTTCAGGGAAAGGTCAGATAAATATCAGGTGAGGGTTTCAGAAATTCACAGGTGTTTGTGATACATTTCTCTGATCTCAGTGGGCCACGAGGCTAAAACAAACCATGGCCTCTGCTTGTAGCAAACTGCTCAGAAAGATGTTTTACAACAATTTTAGCTCAGCAACGACCTATGGGTTGATCAATAAAGGACTATCACTTTTATTAGGCTGAACAAGCCTGAGCAAGTGCTGCCCTCAGACCATGCTCTGTATAAAGACCATGAGGACATTCCCCATCTCAGCTTGTTTTACCAATTTAGGTGAGGCTATGACTTGTTTTTTTCCCAAAGATGACAGGACTCCATAACTATTTTGTGTGACCCAACTTGTGTTTCCTCCTTCCCCTGTGTCCCAGGGAAATATTTGTTGCAGGTGCAAGTGAGTGTAAGAGAAATGGAGCATTTCTGTTGCTCCTACATTCACAGCTGCATTGGATGTTTGAGGAGCTGACTCAAAAAGTATTAACAATGGGTTTTTTTGATGAAAAAATAGAACTGTTAACACTCATTTGTGTCTCCTAAAAATTTACATGTGTATAAACACTATACACTAATAACTGTTTTAAAACTCTTCAAAGTTATTGAATAGCACATTGATGATTAATTTAATCAACTATGACATACTATTCATTTGATGACTAAAATCAGCACTGATGACAATTTTAGGAGGGTGTCACGGTTCTCTTTCAGACTGAAAGCAGAGTCCCTCAGGTACTGCACATTTTTGTGACGAAAAGATGGGCTTGGCACAAACAAGAAGATGGGTGTAGCAGGAGCAGCAGGAATGATGGGAGTGTCAAGTTCCTTACATGGAATCACACTGGAGCCAAGTTACAGCAATGAGTTAGGGGAGGGCACTATAGAAACTTCCTACACTCCCACAGGGATCACATTCCAGGCACGCAAAGAACCAAGAGACTTAGGAGAAATTCCTCTAAAAATCCCTTAAAGCTGACAGTGTTGGGGAAACCAAGGGAGAATATGATGACAACATTAAGATCTGAATAGACCTTATTAATAATCCATTAAACAGCCTCATAAATATATAAGTAGCTATGTAAGACCCAGATTAATAAAGTCCTTCCTCCAAAGAGACCATTCGAGTAGCTCAGTTCTTCTCCCAACTGCAGTAAATGGCAAAGCTCTCATGACTTTATGCCCACTCTGAGACCTAAAAGCCAGAGCACAATGCAGTGTTTTAGAAGGAGAAAAATCCAGCCTTAAAATAAAAGAGGGGGAAGAAAAAGAAGAATTCTTGGAAGCCAGAATAGTTCAGCAAACATCTGAGCCAAGAGATGAGAGCATGAAGACTTTCTGAAGCACAGGTCAACATGAAGGACAGAGACAAAGGATAATCTGAAAGACAATTCAGGAAGTTCCATAGTTTAGAAAATCCAAGCTCTACGATGCCTGTAAAGTTCACTGTAAAATCTTGGCTATCATTTGTACTGGAAGATTTATTTTCTGTCTCTGTGAGACCTGAGGTCACATGTTGATAGTGTGATACAGGATCTGACTGTATTATATATATACTGTCTACTGATAGCAGTCCTTCAGCCCTCCAACCCCCGTGGAGGAGACCCTGTGGCTGTGCTTTCCTATTGATCCAAAGCTCTCCCTGACACTAATGGGAGCTCCTGTTCATCATGGATGGAGTACAGCAGGTACTGTAGAAAATCATACCAATGACTGCAAAATCTTTTTAAAACTACAGTAAAGTAACAATAGAGAACATGCTTAAGAAGCTATAAAATAAAGAAACAAGACAAAGATGCAAATGAGTCTTCTATCATTTACATTCCTGTGTCATGAATTCCCTGTAACTTTACCATTAATCTTAGCTCTGCATTGAGAACTGCCACTGTCAGGCAGTTTAAGCCACTTAAGTGGAAGAACAGGATACTCTGCCTGTTGAGGAAAAGGCTGGTAAGGCCAGTGAGGAAGAAAAGGTGTAAAAGATGTGCCATGGACATTTCTGATGCTCTGTGGCTCTTGTGGCAGTGCTTATTGAGTGCAACACAAGCAGACAACACCACCTGGAGGTGGCTGGTTTGGGGCCACCAAACTGGGTCTCCTTCACTCAGTGTGGAAGTTGTGCAGCTGGAAGTGCTCCCATCACCCTGACAGCAGTGACATGTGCCTTCTCTGCAGTGGCATTTGTAACAGGGACACGATCTGGGCTATGTTTGCAATTTACCCAAGCAGAGCCAC
Organism: Xenops minutus; assembly: GCA_035221455.1. NCBI lineage: Eukaryota > Metazoa > Chordata > Aves > Passeriformes > Furnariidae > Xenops > Xenops minutus. Next base: position 10,547,169 of record JAWWEE010000051.1, on the reverse strand, counting down.
TGCTCTGATTCTGTGAGTCTTCAACTTTCAGACCCTGCAATGTCCTTTCAGCTCATCTGTCTTTGTACAACTGCCTGAACTGTTGCCACCAATTAATGATAGTTAATAAGTCCCTGACTACTGAGAACACTTGAAGGCAGTAATTACAGCCTGTTCACACTCCTCTGCCCTGTAGGAGCAGAGCTGCTGCTGACTCTGCTGAGTAACATTTTATGACCCTTTTTAGAGACTTAGGAAGGCTGTGATTGAGTATCTGAGAAAACATTGATCTGGTGTTTATAAAAAGGTATTTTGTAGGAGTGTGTAAAACATGTTTTGTGTCCATTTATACTCCTGTATAGTATGTAGGCTTAACAACATCTTACAGTTTTATTTTTAAGAAAGAGTTTGGCATATCCAAACGATGACTCTTTCCCCCCTTTCTGAATGTGTTAAGAACAAGTAGTGGTGTCAAGTTGCATCACTGAAGAAGGAGAGAAGAGAAAGTCTAGTTTTCATCTCTTTGCTGCTTTAAAGTCAGATTCTGAACCCTGCACAGCTGTATTGGTTAACAGAGTTTTCTTCCTGCCCTGGAATTAGTTTTGCTTGCTGGGATGATGTTTAAGGAAGGGAGCAAACTGAATTTTAGTAATGCTCCTCCCCAAAATGTTACCCGTCTTGGCTGGGGTAGTCAGCAACACTACAGGGTTACTGGCAGAGCTTGTTTCTCCTGCTACAGCAAACTAGAGGCTTCATGGAATCATGGAAGCACCCAATGGTTGAGGCTGGACGGGGTCCAACACCTCTGCTCAGTGCATGGCAACTCCACAACCTCCCTGGGCAACCTGTTCCGGGGTTTAAAGAAGTGCTTCAGGATGTTCAACTGGAATCTGCTTTGATTTGTGCCCATGGCCACTGAGCAGAGCCTGGCTCTGTCCTCTTGCACCCTGTGTCAGGATTTAAACACAGGAGGAAGATCTCTCTGCCCCACAATGAGGCTGTACTGGCATTCCCCCACTGCTGGTTCTCCCTTTCCCCTGCCAGCACTGATCCTCTCTGGAAGTTCAAAGCAACATTGCCCAGCTTTAGACTTGGAATATTCCACACTTTTCATCCTCAGTTGCACCATTATTAAATGGAGAGTTTTAAGAATGCTGTACAAATTATAAAATGTTGTCCTTGTTTTCCCTTTCCCTGCAGGTAAGAACTTTCTGGGCATGAGGAAAATCCTACCAAAATACATTTATTTAGCATAGGTACAGCCAGGCTAATGAAAGCAGTAGGTGGCCCATCTCCAATTACCCAAACATGTTCTGCCACAGAGGGTTTTACTTCCCAGCCGCAGACAGAGAGATTAGGAGTCCTGAGGCTTTTGACAACCTTTCACTACATGCTCCTTTTCCCCTCCATGTAATTACATGCTCCAGCAGCCCCAGTGGCAGTGACTGTGAAGGGAAGCTGTTTCCTTCAGGGTTATATTATCTTGCCTCTGGCTTCTAACGAGAAGAGGCAAAAGGAAAAGCACTTTCTCTCCTATGATACATCTCTGGTGTCCACCTCCTTGTTGCTCATAAACTCTGGTGTCCAACAGTACAGCTTTTCACAGAGAAAACAAATTCTTTCTCACCTTATGCACAGGGACTTTTTTAATCCCTGGAGACAGTATCTTCAGGAGACTACAGGCACTAGTTAATACTCAGGAAGTTCTCCTTGTAGAGGGAGAAAGTTCACAGAAGTCACTTCCAGTTAACCAGGAGAATTAACAAGTGACTCAAAGATAGTCACTATAAAAAGTGATCTACACTGAGGATACATTTCTTGCTGCCTCAGTGCACAGATTTCATCTTCTTGATTTACAAATACAGAACTCTGGGTAATTCTGGGTACAGACTGGGCTACTCCTGATTTAAACAATTTTGGCAGATATATGCTGGCTTGTAGAGATGTAAACTTTGGAGAGTGGTTCATAGGTGAAAAGGCTTTTAGGAGGTCAGGGTGCTCTCGGAGAAGTCTAGAAAAGTAGATGAAAATTGGAAATAATTTCCCAGGAAGGCTGCATGGAAAGGTGCCTCAGGGTGAGCAGGCTGACACCTCTCCAGCAGTGTGTCAGGAGGGATAAACTGTCTCCCTACATGACCCTATTTTTAAAAGAGACAACTCCATTAAGAAATCCCTAACAAGTTAATTACCACTTGGTCACCTCTGCTTTGCACTCACAGCAACCACAATCAAAATTTGCTGTTGTCTGAATTCCAGAAACACTTTAAATGTTTCTGCAGGGGTTCTACATATTTGGGTGGGACTGATGGCACTGGGAGGCCCTTGGGAAGCAGCTCTGCCATCACCAAAGCCAACATTTTAGCCCTTCTCCAAAGGGAAAACCTCTGGCTGAGAACAGGGCACAAAGTGACCAGTTCTGCACCCAGGGGTGGCCAGAGGCCCCCACCCACAGAAACAGCTTCCCTGCCTGTCTCTCTGACTGTGCTGGTGCTCCCAAAGGGACATGAGGGGCTGTGAAAAACCAGCCTGAAGCCTTCTCCAAAATTCAATGTTTCACAGCAGGTACCCTGAGCCAGGCAAGGACAACATCCACAAGCCACAGCACAAATCAAGTGCTGTGCACTGCTGAAATATTCAATGGGTGAAGCTCCCTGGAATGGTGTTTCTGGAGCAAAGAAGGAAAAAAAGCACTCTCTGGATTTATTAACATATTCCCATTTCTTAAAAAAGGAAAAAAAGGAAAAGAAGAAAAAAGTGAGTAATGAGTACCCCAAAATCCCCATCAATGTAATATAATGAAGCATGAAATGGTGTTCAGCGATGAAATCCATCTCATGAAAGGCTTGTGATGGACATGAATTAACAGTTTAAGCTAAAATGGATAAAGCTTTGGAATTGGTTGGTACAATTTGATTGCTCAGTAGAGTTGTCATTAAGTGTCCTCCTATTTTTTAAATTCTCTGGGGATCTGCATCACCACAAAACAAGAATGAAATGCTTCATTACCAACTCCTTTGTTTCAAAAACCAGACAAAAGTCATCAAATAATTGGTTTTGTTTTCTAGAAGGCCAGTAACAGATGAGAATGTGTTTCCAAATCACCAGGAGCTGAACCTCCTCTGGAAATTTCCTATTTCCCATTTGGAGGTGACTTTGAATTCATATTTGCCAAAATAGCTTTATCACCCTTCCTGCCCTTCACTCCTTCACACACTTCTGTTGCTGAAAAGGTGCAACAGAAACCATTAGCACCCAAAATGTTGGGATTTTTACCTCACATTCCACATTTAGCCCTATCCTTGGTTTTGCCAACACCCTTCTACACACAGTTTCTATTCTGGGGAAACCAGTTCTTTCCTACTACTATTAATAACCTTCCTATGCTACTTATTCTTTACATATTTGTGCTATTCTAAGTCTAGTGTAAAAACTACTCTCCAAACGTGTCAATTTACAGCTTTCAAACTGTCTCCCTAATTCCAGGGAACTGTGTGGAAAGCTGGCTGATGCTGTGGAGCAGCACAAGTGCAGGGAAAGCACTTTTTGTGGATTGATGTAACTTGGCCAACGTGTTTCCAGGTGTGCTCAAACACTCTTGGGACCAGGAAACTCCTGGAGCACACCTAGAACATGTTTCCAGGCATATTCAAACACACCTGGACCTGAAACACTCCTTGAACACACCTGGAAAGTGCCTGGAATGTATTTCCAGGAGTGTTCAAATACACTTGGACCTGGAACACATCTGCAACACACCTTGAACATACCTAGAGCACACCCAGAACACAGCTGGAACACATGCAGAACATGCTTACAACCTGCTTTTAGGAGTCTTTGGACACACCTGGAATGTACCTGGAACACACAGAGAACATGCCCAGAACATGTTTCCAGGTGTGTTTGCACCTGGATTGGAACACACCCAGAACACAAAAGGAACACACCTGGAGCCTGCTCAGAACACACCCAGACCATGTTTGTGGGTGTATTCAAACACACCTGGACCTGGGACACACCTTGAACACACCCAGAACATGCTTGGAACACCCCTTGAATACACCTAAAACACACCTGCCACACTCAGACAGCACTCCTGGAACAGGTTTCCAGGCATGATGAACCCCCCCCATATCTCCAGGGAGGGGAATTGTGGCCAGAGCTGCCAAGGGGGCTCAGCTCTGCACCAGAGCCCCACCTTTGGAGGCAGGTGAGAGTGTGTTCCATGGGGAGCTTTGCTTTCACTGAAACCACCTTTTAACCTGCAACTCATTTAAGCCCAAACCCATCAAATAGCTGTTTTACAATGCATTTTCTTATACACAAGCAAGCCTTTGGATTAGTATTGGGCAGTAAATTTACTAGAGCCTCAAGGAGGGCTAGTTTCATGTCATTTAGCCCCCAGAGAAGGTGCAATGCAAATATTTCCCACAGCTCTCCTCCCAGGCTTCAGGGCCAGATTTTTATAAAGGCAACATGTAGGATTTTTCTGTGGAACCTGTGAGAACAGGCAGAGGAGATGAATCACAAGTGTTTTCCTGGGATATCAAAATGTGTGTATCTTTCTGAAACTCATTTAATAAATGATGTGAAAAACTTGATTTGCTAAATGCAAGCGAAAGTGGGTCTTGAGTTGTCTCTCATCTGACTACAGTGAAAATATTATTGCCTACTTTCTAATATCTGGTTGTTACATATTTTGAAGTTTATATGATGAATATTTTTGTGGCTCACTTTTGTCCCCAAATTGTGGGGAATTTTCATCTACTGTTATATTTTTCCTACTTTTACATGCTAATATATCTTTTTTTCCTGAGTTGTTTGAAGAGAAACAAGTCAGACACTTGCATTAGAAAACAAAGTCTGTTCGTCTCACAGGTATTCCAAGAGAAAACCTTTACAGTCTGTACCTGTGCTCACATTCCCTTTGGCTTAGTAAGAACAAGCACTAAAGATCCATAGGATCTATAGGACTACAGCAGGAACTATTGATCTACAGACAGCAGAGATCTTTTATCAGAGATCTGACTTAGCCTTCAGACATGCTGGTTTTCTCTCTACAACATCTAATTATATATGCACTATGAATTCATTTGTAAACCATATAAAATGCCTACTGAACATACTCCAGTTGAAGGATCTTATTTGTTAACATGAGCAACCTAGACATCATTCTCATAAGCTGCAAGTCCATCAGGCCTGTGTGGCCTTGATGTGTTCAGGTAAGAGAATTTCTTCAGATGTAGGAAAAACTTGTTGATTATTACAGCTACAGTAACTTGAACTGTGTTAGGAGTACTTTCCAGGATGCTGTTTCTCATGATTAGATGTGATTTCAAAACAATTATTTAACATAATTTGTACCTAGATCTGTGATAAAATCATACCTGATTATGGGAATCACTAGCTAGAGGTTGTCCAGAGCCATGACGGGTGATCAGGGTGTTTGGCACACCCCACTGGAGACACAGAGCACACCACTGGGCACAGCTGTTTCCCCAGGCAGTCCCACCTTTGCAAGGCACTGTATTCTGTGTACTCAGATTGTACACAGAGGGTGGGGATGGAATGGACAAGCTGCATGTCGAGCAGGAATTACATATGGGGGTAATTTATTCACTCTTTCACTGACAGCCTCAGAAGGCTTCGGCTTGAGCTTTTTTCTGTTGGCTCGAAGGCATTACCCAAGAATATTCCCTGGGTGGGGGAAAGATGTGTTTGCAGTCACTGAGCACTCAGGCAGCAGCTTTCAGCACCCTGAGACAAATGAGCCTCCCAGTGTTGACTCCTGACTGTACAACACAGGCAGAACTCCAGTGAGGTGCCATCAGAATTCATGGAACCATCCTACTCAATTCAGTGCACTTGAGATCAGGCTGACAGGGGATCTAAAGCCCAGATGAAATTGTAGGCTAACAACTATGATTTTGCATTTTTCAATACTTTTAAAAATGAACATGTTGACCTGCTTCCCATGATTTTATCCCAATGGGTGATTACAGCAATACAATGGTAATTGCACTTTCTCTTTCTTGAAGATACTGAGTTGTTTACAATAAACAGTCCAAATAAACAGATTATTCTTCATACTCTGCCTTAACTAGCCAAGGTTCAGCTCTTTTGAATGTCATGTAAACAACACAGTTAACAAACCCAGCATCCCAACCCCTACAGAATAGCAAACTTGCATTTAACTTTTATTTACTTTATGGGATGATGAGTGCACGTACTTCCAGCCACTAAGTACACACTTACAAAATTCACAAAGCTCAATTCCTACACCTGGAGATTAAATGGTTAAAGAGGATGGATATAGGTGCAGATAAAGGAAGCATTTTATCAGGATCACTCTGGTGCTTGGGACACACAACAGCAGATCCTGAAGGACTAAGAAGAGATCACACAAAAATCACTCCTGTACTGGTTAGAGGACAAATGTGTAGCCTGGATCAGGAAAAAGCATCCTCAAGAGTGCTGGGAAGCCAATAACAGTGCCCAAGAAACAGAAGGGATGCCGGATCCTGGGAAGCTGCATAACAACCTCTTGCCAACAGCTGCATTAGAAACACAAATTTCACAGCAAACCCCACTGGCAGCAGGATGGATCCTGGAGTGCCACAGTCTGGGAGGCACCACAAGATGAAGTTTGCAATCGTGTTGATTTATTCAGCTGGGGACTTGCAGTGAAATGGGGAATTGCATCAGATACTGTGGTGTTCATGGGGGTTTGCCTTCTCCAGCAAGAACTATTATTATTTGTCTCTTAAGCAGACCTGCTCTTAGCAAGTGAGCACATCTGTGTTGCCTTGCTGTTCATTGCTGGCCATTTATTAGTTCTTTCATTGTATAGTTCTGTTCTTCACAACCCAATCCCCAGTTTGACAATATTCCAGGAGTAATGTCTATTCAGTGAGTGGGAATGTTGACTCTGCTCTCCTCATGAGCCCTACTTGGAGCATTCGTAGGCCTTAATGATCCATATGGTGCTTTAAAACTGAAGGCAGTGGGATAAAATACCCTATTTTTACCAATAACTTTACTTGAAAAGAAAACTGATTTCCAAGGGAGACAGGTGAGGAAAATGGGTAAATGATTTTAAAAGTGTTTGTCACATTGTGCAGAAAGTGCAGCTCTCACAAACCCAGCTTTGGGCCACACAGCTGTAGTTAAAGCTTTTTTATGTACCTACTACACCTTAAAGCTGCAAGAGACAACCTATTTCAGCGTTCAGAAATCACAATCCAGAAATAAAGGCAGCTCCCCCACCTCTGTTTTGTCACTCACATGTATTCCCAGCCTCAGCCAGACCCCAAAGCAAGGACTTGTGTGCATTATTTGCATTATTTTTCAGGCATAACTCGCAGTTCTGGAGGCCAGAGAAGCAAAGTATCAACACCTTGAGCTATGGAAGCAAAGCTTTTCTATATTGGAGAAAAAAAACCCCAAGACAGGCTGTGAATTGATGCTGTGTGGTGGAAGTTGACACACACAATCATCTCAACAGCAACACCGACTGTTCTTCTCTTCCCTTATGACTCTTCCACCCCTCTTTGCATGACAAGCCTGCAAAATTCCCATCACTGCTTCTATACACTGTATATATTTACAATTTGGCTGTACAAAATATTCAATGTACCCTCAGCTGAGAAGATTCTGCTCCTCCTCAGCCCATGGGGGAACAGGCACATGAGGAGCAGGAGAACCTCCACCAAATTCAGCCCTTCAGCTCAAACTCAGCACTGAAACACAACCCACAATTCTGCAAACCTTCCAACATGAAGGCAGGAACTGAACAAAGTCTGGCTGATTTCTGCAGATTAAAATTAAAGTAGGTTAGATTGATTTAAATATCTTGGCATAATGGCTCTTCAGAAACATCAATTTCTTGAAAGTTGACAGAGGATGGGATTGAAACACAATTCTACAGCTATTTTAGCTGTTGTAAGCATGTCCTGAAGTATAGTTTTGCTACAAAAAAATCTGGTTTAATATTTATAGAGATGTGTATTCAGCACTGTAATCCCTTCCTAGACCATCAGCAAATTATTCATACTTAAAAGCCTTGCAGCTTTTTCATGGCTGATTTTCTTTTTTTTTTTTTCTTTTCTGTGACAGAAGGAATTAATCATGGCTCTAATGGTTCTTTGGCAAGTGCTGCTTAAAAACAACAAATGCATTTGAAAAACCATTACGTTTACCCGGCCAGTTTAGAGTTAAAAAAGAAATAATAAAGAAGTAAAGACGCTCTTGCATCCTGAAGCATTTGGGAGCTGGAAAACAAAAGCACAAAGAGAGAAATCCCAGAAACATCTGCCTTTCTAGTGCTTCAGCCTCTGATCTCTAAGGTGGGACTGAATTCTGGATGAGATTTGCTGGTAAAAACCTCTGTGTAAGGGGCAAATACGGGTGGGTTTGCTTGGATTTTCCAGTGTTTATTTGCTTGTATTGCAAAAAAAGATAAGCAATGCTCCAACTTCCTTTTCCTGAAACTCTGTACCTAAACCCCTTCAGAATCCACCAGCATTAATACTGGCAGCATCTTCAAATAAAGCTCCTTTTCCTTAAGTCTAATTCTGATACTCCTAAATAATTCTATTCCAGTAAGAGCAATGTGAGCTACCAGATTTTATGTGTTTAATATGGTTTTTAGAAGCTTTTACACTCACATAACACACGAGGGAAGTGGAGATACTCCAGACTTCTCCCTCTGCAAATAAGCCCCCAATTTTATTTTTTATCTGGTTAATAGATTACGAATGACATGTAATTATTTTCCCTCTGAAAATCATGTTCATTTCCAAGAGAAAAGGCCCAGCAACAGAATTAGCTATTGAAATGTGCTAATAGAACACTGTTTATGGGTAAAAGAGAACAAGATTCCCTAATCCTCTGTAAATCATTTCCATCCATCCCATCCTGGGTGCCATGGCCACATTAATGAGGATGTGCTCTCCTCCAGGCACAACGTGCTCCCAACAACATTTAGGGGGTTGTGTTTGCAGCTCGAATCAATCAGGCTTTTGGAGGAGCACTTGAACTCGAGGTTGGCTTAAGAAATGCAACAATCACCTCCCAATACAGGTGGAATTTCTCTCTCCTGTAATCTGGACCTGCACTGAAAAACTCTGCTTAAACAGACTGACGTGCTCAGCATCCTGATTCAATCTTCCAGCCCTGCAAAGCCACACACAACAGGTAATAATAATAAAATAGCAATAATCATGTAAAGCATGCTGAATTCTGCAGAATGTTCGAATTTCTTGGGTAAGAGCACAATGACCTGTCCAGCCCCTCAGCAGATCATTGTGATAGAAAGGCTTTAATGTCCCATCTTCAGCTTCCCTTGTTCCCTCTGGAAATCTCCACTGATCTTCGTTTCATGTTTTGGATACTGCTTTGAAGATAAATTTTGGAAACTATTCCTTACAAATGATTACACACAGTACCATTTCACAACAGCACAAATAGTTAGAAAACTAATTTCCTGTGAAGTACAGCACATTTATTAATAACAGGGGGCCGAGTTGTATATATTACAATTCTTTCTTAAGTCATAATTCGGACTAGTATTCGGTTTCTTTATTTTTAGATTTCAATAAACTTGACATTATTGAGGAGGATTCATAAATTTTACTGAAATTCAATTACTATAACAATTGGTTCTTGCACAGTGTCCTGGCTGAGGCACTGGTAGAAGTATGAGGATTATATATTCTCACCTCATTTTCCAGGCAATAATGAAAGAGGATGAAACTGAATTCTTCCTATCTAGGTCTCGATTGAAAAAATAACTAGGCCTTGGGAAGATTTCTTTGCACTCATAGTTGTTTCTCTACTTTCAGAACAATGAAAACAACTAAAAAATTGAATGTCTAATTAGGAAAAAAATTCATCAATTAAAATGAGAACTAGATGCACATATGATCTTCTACCTATCAGAGGTAGGAAACACCTTTAAAAACAATAATTCCTTTATGCCAAAACCTTACAGTGAACATCCCTCAGCCTTCCCCTCTTTGTTCCTTAAGATCCAACCAGCCCAGGGGGATTCCCAGCACTGCCCCTGCAATGGAGCAGTTTCTGCCCCAGCCAGAACACAGTGTGAGGCTGCTCTGTGGCTGGGGCACCTTCAGTATCTCCTTTGTGCTCCCAGACTCATCTGAGAAATTGGATTATCATTATTTTGGGGCTGGGAATACTTTTACCAACTAGAATGTCTATGGCAGAAGGTACTCTTACTTTTTCCCCATAAACTTCTTTAACAGGCACAATAAAAATTCTCATTATTGCCCATGTTTTACAAGAACTTGCAGAAATGTGTGTGATGTATGGTTTCCTTCAGGTGCCTCTTTGGTTGTAACATCAGTGGGAGATCACAGGCACAGAGCTCAATTCTTTCCTATTAAAGCACAATTTCCTGCAAATTTAGGAGAGTCACTCAGATACTTTCAGGTTCCAATGCTCAGCCAATTAATATGTGATTATTGAGGGTGGGATTTGAAACTTGGAAATAGTGGTGCCCTGTGAGCAGTGAGAGGACTGGAGTTTTTATTACTGTTCCTCTGGATAACTTCTCTTATTTTATTTGTTCAGAACAGATACTTATAATCATGAAAACAGTATTTCAAAGAAAATTGTAACTCAGAATACAGAAAAATCTGCCCCAAGATCTTTAGGAACAAGGGAATATAAAAAAATAGTAAAATAAATCTCAGTACTGTTCCTCACTAGGGATGGAAAATTCAGGCCATTATAAGGTAAGTGCAGAGAAAGCCCAGGTAAATTGTCTGAATATTGTGGCCCATTTTGGTAAGGAAGAATGACAGTCTCACTTTTTATCAGAAATAGCCATGGGCACCCTGAAGAAAACCCTAACCCAAAATCTTTGTGGTTATCTCACACTGAAGTTCTGCTTTACTTACTTTTACCATGCAGACTGAAAATCAAACCGAAGTGCCACTACAATGTGAGACAACATTGCCTGTTCTCAGCCTGGAATTAACTGCTGATCTGCTGTTCTTAGTTTGGACATTGGAGCCCCTTTGCCAGGACAGGTGGGTCAGAGGAGACCACTGACCTGTCTGGCCCTGACTGCTAATTTACCATCACTGTCCCAGGGCACAGCAGAGCCCAGGAGTTCAATAAAAATCATCTTCTTTATTGTTAGGGCACTCAATGTAATATTTTACCACAAGAACTTAAAATCCATGAGACAATCTATGGAACCAAAACCGTAAGGGAAGTTCTTCTTTAATAACACATCTATGGGAAACATCATTTTCTGCTTTATTAAATAACATCTATTAAGTTGGCTTTATTTTATTTTATAGGGTAAAGAATGCCTGACCTTTCAAGGCTTTTCATTTGCTGCAGTTTAAGAGAAACATTATAAATGCCATAGGATACTGCTGAATGGGGAACACCAAGGATTCAAAGAAATTAAACTCTGATATAAATACAAAAGACAACTCCAAATGTACACACTCCTTGCTATTGTATTAGTTTCCTATCAAAAAGCTGACATTCAGAACACTCAAGAAATATGACTGCCCTTTCAGGCTGCAAATTTGGATTTATTTCCTTCCCATGCAATGTTTATTTGACCTTGTATTAATGTCAGACAGGAAAATCATGTTGTGATGAAAATGAAATATGTTATTTGACTTTTTGATTCACATATACAGCACAAATGTCATTAGAAGGAAATGATATCCGAGATTTGCTGATATTCTACAGCTCTTCTAAATAACCTGACAGTCATTTGGAATCTAAAGCTTAGTAACCATATGAGTTGGAGGAAGATACTTGGGGTTGTAAATGTTAACAAACTAGAATAAAGTAAATAATAATAAATTCCTTTCCCTCAAAGTTCTCCAGGTGTTTTAGAAGGACAGACTGTGCTCCAGAGGACACTGGGAAAGGTCCTACCAGACACACAGAGGGGCCAATTCTGTTCTCTTGGCTTGAAATTCCTGGGGATTTTGGATCTGTCTCTTTTTAGAATTCCAACTTCAGATATTCAATGCTTTAAATGCTCTGCTCTTACACAGCCAGATTTTACACATCCTCCTGCCCAGGGAGAAGTATTTCAGTGAAGAGATTTATTGCAATCATCACCTTGACTCAGAAGACTTTCAGTTATTCATTCTGGTTTTCATTTATTATGGCTTAATAATTTATGAGACAACATTCCATTGGCATTTTGCACTATATTAACATAGTCATCCCAAATATATGAACTGAAGTTTCTGTTAAGGCTACTACGTTGTAAATAATTGTTATCCACCAGCAACAATTTTTGACAGAATAAGTAAAAATGCAACTTTCACAAAAAAATCCAGAACTAATTAAAATGTTGAGTTCACCAGTTTCATCACTGTGGGAAATAAAATGCTATTCCAGTGTTCCTGCTGGAATAGGAACTCTGTGTTTAGGTGGCTGGAGCAAAATATTCAAACCTATTTGGAGTTTATAATTTCTCCCTGAATGGGAAGATATTGGATTGTTTCTGCATGTAACCTGAGTTTTGAAGTTTTAAATGCAGGATGTAAATAATTTCTCAGTGCTACAGCAGTTGGATTGTCAGGTGATTCTCCTCCCCCATCTCTTTTTGCCAGGTATTTGAGGTGATCAAATGGCAATAACCTCCACAGACAGTGTTGGAGATGCATAGCACAAGAGCTGCTAATTAAATTTTTCAATTTGGTATTATATAAAGCACAAGATGCACATGTAAGCTGATGTGAATTGCACATTTTGTACAGGAACTGTTGAAGGACACATCTAAACCCTGTTAATTATTACACTCTCCTGTGCAATCAGAGGTCAGAAGGTGTTCTGGAGCCTTTCCTGCCTTACCATAACTAAAAATTCCAACAAGTCACTAAAATAGATTTTCTAGAGAAAACACACCTTAAATTTTGAGCTACATATCTTTAGCATGGCTGTCTAGTATGCTGACAAACTTCAGCTGAAGGGGACCCAAAATGACAAATTTTCCAGGTTTTTGCCAAAAAGGATGGATAGAATAGAAAGTACTTCAGAAAAAAACCTCCAAAACAGACAAAGGAGCCTAAGACTGCAAATGCCTTATTTCTCATTGTTAACTGCCTTTCCTTCTCAAAGATAAGTTCAAAAAGAAATTTATATTAGAAGAGTAAAAGATAAATTATTAAAATGGGTGTCTTTTAAAGAGGGGAACTTCTAACCTGAAGAGCTTCAGGATCAGTTCAAATGGCCTGAGGACCTAAGAACAAGGCCATCAATTTAATTAAAAATACAGAAAGAAAGCCCTTTGCTTATAGAGGTCCTTACCAAGGTACCCTTTGAGTAACTAAATGCACAGCAGAGCAATATTTATTTAAGAGTGGAACGATGCTCATGCAGATAGAGAAGCAGAGCCACATACAAAGCACTAACAGGATGTGGTATAACCAACCAGAGTTTTCTTGGTTAGTCCTTCAAGTGCAAGAAATCATTTCCTGAAGACAAAGACCTTAAAAACCCCTCCTCAAACTATCCCTTCATCTCTGCCCTCCCTTTCCCCAAAAAAATTTCCCCAAAATTCAAACAATCCAAGCAAGCAAAATTCAATGAATGGACACAGATGGGACAAAATATTCTAGACTGATGGAATAAGGAAACGAAGGAGCAAACCCCATCAAAAATAAAAATGATTGAAAAGTGTTTGCTACAAGAGCTATGCAAAGTTAGATCCAACTCTGGGGGACGAGAAATGCACCAGGGATATGTAAATCCCCAACACAAACATTCTGGTTTATTTATTTTAGTTCTATTTACAGAAACAAACCCAGTGAAACCCAAGCAGCTTCCAACTCTTTACCTTCACCTTTATCCCCATTTTCCCAGATTTCCTTGAGAGTTTCACTCACTCTTACTCCACTTAGCAGTCACAAAGTAGGAAATCCAAGCCAAAAATGGAATTTAAAATTCCATGTCCATCCAGCTTTCCAAGACCCCATTTCACCCATCAGGGCACAGATTATCCCCAAATCCATCCACTATTCCCCCTCTACCCTGAGTTCTCTTCCAAAGGGTGACTGTAACTCCCACTGACATTCCCAGAGGAGCTTCCAACTGGTCTGGAATGCCCATGGGGGATTCAGACACACCTTTGGGCAGCTGATCTTTATGTCTGGGCAGCAAAGTGTTAAATCCAAAATTCTCTTGACATAAAAGGGATATTGAGATGAAAGAATAATCAATCTTTCATAAATAATATACATGGGTGGATACATTATATATTCAAAGCTACAGTCAAATGGTTGGGGAGAATGATAATTTATTCTGTTGAAATTCTTCAGAATGAATCCTGGAGCAGATCAAACAAAAAAGTTATAAAATAGGAATTACAGGTAATGAAGGGCTCCTTGTTGCACAGGAGACCTTCTAGCTCTTATACATAATTAAAATATATGAGGTCAGGGATAAGCTTAAAGGTGATTATGTCAGGAATCATTTTGTTATTTTTTATTAAACAATACTAGACCTGTATTTATTTTACCAATACATATATATACAATATGAAATGATGAGGATTGAAATGCATATTTTAAATTAATGTGTTTTGATTAAACACAGAAATAGCAAGGAACTTTAATATTTATACCTCGTATCTGTAGCAGGCTTGGCTGAGATATCTAAATTATTTGCCTTATTGCAATTTTATTGCAGGAAGCAGCTTTTCCAGGAGTAATTTTTTTGGGAATGACAGATACCACCAATTTTCAGGGGTTTTTTGGCAAAGTTATTTAGCCATTGTCCCTGAGAACATGATTAAGCACTGGCTGCTTGGCTGAATAACACTCGCTAAATTAAAATATCTACTCAGCGTAACTTTTGCAGTGGATTTTTTTTAATTTGATAATTCTTTTATAATACCTGATGCAGGATAACTCTGATGTGGTCCATATCTATACCCCAAACACTACACAGTCCTACACATATATTTACATATGGCAATAAATATAATACATGGTTTGAGTTACAAACATCTTCATGGGCTGGTGAGAGTGTTCATTTGGCCAAAATGAAATGAAGAGCTTATCCTTGTTTTTATAAATATACCTGTTCATTTCTTTTGGTTTTAATTAATAAGGGGGTCAGAAGTTCTGTCAAGGAAACCTGACAGAGAACACACCTCAGATGATTTGTCTCATTCAATTTTGAAGAGAACACAAAAGGAAGGAAAAAAGTTTTAATATGTCTCCTCTTATGCTTTCAACCTAGATTAGAGTCTCTTCAAAGACTGGTGCACACTCAGCTTCCCAAATAGTTTTAAAGGAAATATATAAATGGAATATTTAGAATTTTTATACTTCTGTGTGACAGACTGTCAGAAAATTAAAGGAGCAAACCCAAGAAGGGTTTGGTCTTTGTTTTCTGGTACTTTTTTTTTCTTGGCATTCACTCAGAGAGACATAAAAAATTCTCTTTGTACTGGCCACATAAGAGGTTTTTTTTCTGGGGGAGGAAAAGAAAACATCCAAAGAGATAAGGAGCTCTTGGATCCTTTTCCAGCATGAAAAAATAAATTGATTTGAGAGACGGAACCTGTGAGATAGTAACCACCTTTTGGAGGTTTAATTGAATTAAATTTAATACACAAATATTTTATTCTTCTATGCAAATTAGGGGAAGGACCTGTCTGCTTTTCAGCTCTGAGTCACATTCTTTTGAGTCAGCTGTTTCTGTGGGAACAGAGAAGGAAAAAGAACAAGTGGCTGCACCTTTGGAGGCCTTTAAATTATTGCTGAAGTTTTGGGTGCTTCTGGAGTTCTGATAGAAGGTATTGACTGTCAGCACCCATTCAGAGAAACAACCCAGGAGCAGAGCAATGCAAGTGTGAGGAATGGAAGTGGAAAACCAGGGTTACTCTTGATTTGTAACTACAGCAGTACTGTGGAGGGCAGATTCCACAGCATCCAGCTGACTTTTATATTAAAAGCTACAAGAAAATTGCAAGTTTTTGATGGTGTGTTCAAACATCTGAGGCAGTTCTATTTTCCTCTGTTTCTTTCAATATAGATGAAACCTTGTAGATGATGCAATTAAAAGGAGAAAATGAATGTACTGTTCACAGGGCAAACAGCTTCATTTGCTCCACAGATGAGAGCCGACCAAAAAGGTTATAAGAGAATTCTTACTTGAAGTACAACTGGTTATATATCACACTTTAATCCTGATAAACCACATTTATATGACAGCAAGTTCCACTTTAACACGTTCCCTTGTGCCCTGTGTAAGAGACCAGATTCAAGATATAATAATTTGCCGGATAGTAAATAAAATATTATTCCAAAATATTTTCTAATACTTTTCTTTGATGACATTCATGGACCCACACTCCAACCCTTTGGAATACAAGCATTAAAAGTGATGTCCACCTTTCTTTTGCATGGCTGTATTTAAGAACTGTGACTGAATGATACTCTAGTTTCTTAATATTATTTATGTTATTAAGGAGATAATCCAATCAGGGAAAGAGGTGATATGAAAATTTATCAGAAATGCTGGGGGTTTTGACTTAATTGATGTGACCATTTACAATATAATATAGCATTTCATGGATCACATTAAGAACTGAATAAACATTGCATATTTCACGAGGAAAACAATGACAATAGAGATTCCATTCAAAGAAACAACAAGAGCACAACCTCCCTCCTCGTGGTTTGGGTATTACCACGAGTGGATGCACAGCCCGTGGGACCCCAGAGTTCCAGGGAACCCACAGCCCAAACCCCAAATGCCACAGTGTCACATCAGCAGCAGCACAGAGAGAGGGGAACAACTACACAAAGCATATTCTTGACACACACTTTAAGGAGAAATGTTTCCAAAGATTTTCACGAGCTGCTCTTTAAAGGTCACATTACACTGCTGCTGTTTATTTGCTCATCAGTTAATCAGGTGCTGCTCCTTTCTGTAAGGTCGCCAAATCCCAGTAATTGAGTTTGAGACTTATTTTAAAATGTTCTTAGCCAAACCAAGGTATGAGTGTTTCTTTTTCAGATCACAGATTACTGAAAAGTAGAAGCAGCTCATGTGGTGACTGAATTCCATTTATCTGGGCTCTCATCCTGATAATTCATAAGCACATCTGTAATTCCCAGATTGGAGTAAAATTGTGCTCCATGCAAGACATTGAAATGCCCACTAGTACAAGTGCAACAAGAACATGCCTGGGAGACAAGCCCTAAATGCCTCTGTGGCTCTCAAAACAGAGGATCCATCACAGCATGAAAGGACACAGATATCAATCAAAGCGAGACTCTTGTGTTCTGGTGCTTTCCAGGCTTGTTTTTGTGAAGGATCAAGATCCTCCAACCCACCAGCCATGGCATCCTTTACATCCTTGTAAAATTACGACCTCTAAATCACTACTAAGTCTGTGTTTATGGTTTCTTTCTGAACCAAACCTCACTACTCCTAAATTAGGAGCTAAAGACAGGAACCCCCACCAGAAAGGTGCTCCATCAGCAGCCCTGGCTCTGCCTCCCAGCCCAAGAGCTCAGAGCCCTCCCCTGGCATGGGCCACACACGGCAGGGGAATGCAGAGCACAAGGAAAGGATCTACAGTAACTTCTGCACGAGGTTTTTTCCCCATCCCTCTCCCATGAGGCTCCATGAAGGCAGAGATTCTCCAACCAGGATGCACCAGCCACAGGAATGCTTTCCTTGGATTTTGGATTAAAGGCAGCCCTTCTGTCACCGCCTACACAGAGAAACAATTCTAATCCTTTTTTTAAACCCACATCTCTGGAAATGCAGAGGAATAGCACTCCATACAGAAATTCAGAATCTGTCAGTTTAAAACAGCATTTGGAGAACTGAAAAGAAAAGGGCAATTAAAGGTTTGTCCATCATTTACCACAAAACCATTTAGGTTTGAAAAGCCCAAAAATCTCCTCCTGCTGCACTGATTTTCTTGCACAACACTCCCTCTATTTTGACATGTTCTGTCTTTCAGACTAATGACTACTGGCATCAAACCCCTCTAGTGTTCATTTCTGATTTTACTACTCTTCTTCTACATTTTATTTCTGACTTCTTTTCACTTTTATATTCCTCTTTGATTAAATTCTAGCTCGCTCAAGATTTTTGCAACAATTTTTTCACATCCTCTTTCAAAATAGGCTCCAGAGTTAGGAAAAGATATTTCAGACTACCCTTCCTTCCCCTTACTGGCTCATTCAATTCTCCTGTCTTCTGAATTTTTATGAATGATGTTCATTCAGGGCCCAATCCAGTAACAAACACAATTGATCTCTGGATTCCAAGAGAACAAAATGCCAGTGTGGCATTTATTTGTTTCATTTTGTTTAATTTATTACTTAGCAGTTACCATGGTGTTATACTCCCAACATGTTCCAAAACTACATCATAAGAAGAGAATGAGATCCCACAAACTTGAAACTCAATTAAAAATCCCCATCAGTTGACCTTGTTGCTGAATATCAAGGACCTGTTTTCAGGTCATATTTCATGAATTCTGTGACTTCCTCAGCTCTATTGCTGCTTTTCCCCCTGGGCTTCTCCCATGTCTCCACATTCATCAGATTGTTTTTCCTCCTCTCCAACTGCCAGGTAAAACTACAGCACTTATTAAGAAGTGGAGCATTAAAAGGTTTCCTTCATGCCTTTTTCTCCCCTCTAGACTCACTTGCAAAGGCAATAAAATGGTCCCAGAATGGTACAAGATTTGAAACATCAAAGTGGCAAATGCTCCCAAGGAATGCTCAGCTGTAGATGTTACCCCAAGAGGAGCATACAGCTGATGTTGCATCAGTGACAGTGATAATAACTATTTTAATTAAAGCAAAGTGAGCCTTCAAAATGTAAGATATAACTATTTAATCAGTTTGATTAACTAAAAGATGCTTCCCTTAGATCTCCCCTCAGTTTCTGAAGTTGGATACAGGTGTTTACAAACTTAGTTCTTCCATTTTCTAGCCCTTGTTTTTAGTGGAAATGCTTATAATCCATATTTCATGTTGCAGGGTTTCAAGCCAGGAAATATTGACTAGCACAGAGATCTTTCCCATATTGTGCTGATTCCCTGATTTTACCTTTCTGCCTCTACAACTCCACCTTTAGCTACTCAAATTTCCACATATTCTTTCAGCCAACATCACTGAAGTGTATTTCACAAACAGAGAGGCAAGGAAGGTTTTCAATGATAGAATATTCCTTTCCTTTGAGATATTTTCCTAATTACTGTGATTACTCAGTGGTTTTATTCCATACATTAATCATAATAAATATTTCATTTTCAGCGTCGTCACCCCAACAGACTCAAGAACCACCCAAATGTATAGTAGAGCTATTGCCTTCCTTAAATATTGTTTATGTCTACAATTAAGATGCAAACTGAGCTCACAGAACAGCAGAAATCTCGAGTTATCTGTGGAAATCAGGTCTGATTTCCCCATGTGTTTAGAACATGAGACCATGAGTGAATTCAAGGTGCATTTCCAAGGCCCACTGGAAGTCCATGTGCCCTGTGTGTCCAAAGCCTGTCTTCTGGCATATTTAAATACCCTCTCATCAGACACCACTCAGTTCATTTGGACTCAATGAACGTTTGTCTTACCAAAATAGCCCCTGGGAGTTTCAGCCTAGTCCAGACTAAGCCCAATATATCTCTTTAATAGATCAGTTGCCAGCACTGCTGTGGCTTTGGGGCTTGTCACAGTAATGACAACAGAGACATTAGACTTGGCCATTTTTCCTTCTGTGGCTCCAGTCTAAAGGTTTTATGGTGGTTTTTCACATCCTTAAATCCAAAGTATTGAACAGAGTTGGAGTTCTAAGCTCCAATCCACTGCCCTTTATAAACTCTTTACTACCATTCACTTTATTTTAAGTTTTATTAAGTTTCCCTCAGCATAATTTATACACATATGTGCTCACTTAGGTACATAAAACAGTGTTTAAAAGTAGCATTTAGAGAATTTTATGGCAATTCATAGCAGGCTAATGAATTCAGCCATCTTTGGGCAGGAAGCACTGCCAGCCACAAAGTTTTTATGTGAATATCTTTGCTGCTTCAAGATAACTAGAAGGCATTTTTTAGCTAAATGATTCTGTGGTGCTCTCATTGATGATGTATAACTCCATTTACAGTTGTAATCTGGGTAACAAAATGAATAATCCATCATTGTACTATGAATAGTAAATTAACCCAGATAAAAGTGTTGAACATCCAATCAGAATCATTAAGTAACCAGAAGACTAAGATTGGTGAGGACACATTGGAAGCAATTATAACTAATGAATACATTAACTTCAGACTTGAGAACAGCACAGCTGATATTTTAGTCCATCAAAATAAAATTAGATTGGGGGCGAGCAGACACAATATGGAACAGTCTCTGAGAATAAACAATTATCCAGGAATGTAATTATTTTGAAGAGAAAGCTTCCAAGCAGTGATGTGTTTTACATCACAGCAGAGCCAGTGCATTCACTGAAGGTGCTGCTGTGCAAATACCAGGACAGGGACAGGCTAAACAAGGTGCTGCAACAGGCAAACACATCAGCACACGGCTGGGGGAGAGGGGAAGATTAAATTGGTTACAAATAGTTTTCCACAGGAACCCCAAATGGTTAATCAGCTGCTGTGGAGATCACAGACTACTCATTATGCTAATTCCATTAGCTAATGTGCAATTAATGACACAGTAGCACTCTGACTGTAAAGAGAGCAGAGTCAAACTGGGTGCCAAACCCCAAAACATTTAAATGCTTTTGCCCCTACACAATGTATATTATAAAAGATCACTGAAGCTCTACTAGAAAAGGAAGTCAATCCCCTCATGCTCTCAGGCCCATGGAGTGACACCTAGGGCTGGTTCTGTGCAGGGCTAAGATTTGGGCTCAGTGATCCTTGGGTGTCCCCTCCAACTCAGCCTGTTCTGTGTTTGTGGGAAACCTTTTACATGCACATTGTCACTTTGTTGTCCTCAAACAGTGCTTCTGGTTCTACCAACATCTGCCTCTCCCCCGAGCCTCCTACTACAGTCACGAGTCCACCAGTGGGGACTTTTTATTCCCAGTCAAATCACTTTGGAGTTGGTACCTGTAGCTCCTCTACTCATTCCAGCAAGCTGTGAGAGCTCTGCATACCACAGCCCCTGCTTTTTGCATCCGTGATACCACAATATGCATGGACCACCTGAGGAAAGCTCCAAATCTGGTTCAACGTGCACCACAATTCCCTGGCAGACCCTTCTCCTGCTGCTCACACTGTCCAGCAGCACCTCAGCCATGAATTAATCTAGCTCTGTTTTTAAGTAGCTTACAGTTGTGGCAGGAGCTGACAATTAGACTTCAAGGCATTAAGCATTGACAGTGAATTCTGTTCCCACAAAACCTCATGTCCAGCAGTAGGAAAGGTGGAAGTGCCAGCAGTGACCACTGGAGCAGGTTTGGACTGAAGTCACCGATGCTGTGCTATGCATTGGTAGTTCACTTTTAGTCTCTAGTTCTTTCAGAATCAAAAAAACCCACAAACAACCCACCCTCAAATCAAACAGCAGATTTTTGGAAGTGTTAGAATTTGGCAGCTCTCAGAGATGAGGAGATTTTAAAATCTATCTCATATGTAGAGCCTAAATAAAGTGGGAACAATTCCAGAAGTGTCACCTGATGCCTTCCCTCTCATTATGAATGGCCATCAAGTAACTATTAACTCTTCAATTGCAAAATGCTGCTCAATACAGCAGTATTGCTTCTTTTCAAGGCTTATTTTCCCTGCATTCCAACTGAGCTTTACATAAGAGCCAAGCTAGAATTACCTTAATTAAGCATAACAGTGAAAGATTGATTTTACTGAGCTGGAAATAACTTGGCAACGTCATTCTTGTAACTGGTTACCTGTCAGTATTTAATGGGTGGTAATTACTCATTTTATCTTAAGGTAAACAGTACTAATAAAGTTTTAAAAACATTGCACTTGCAGAGCTATTATTTTTGTTGTGGGCCTAATATACAAGTAATTATGTCATAAAACTGGAAAAACTCTCAACTTGATACATTGGTTTATTCTGGCTTTGACAATATGATTAAAATTGCTTTGAATCTTTCTCCCCCAACAATTTACACTGAAGTAAAAATGCTGAGTATTGCTACTTATAATCTAAGCTTTCTGTGAGCAAAAATGAGCAGTTTATAATATGCAAGGTGGTAGAAATGTCTAGAATGAGGCAGAGGGGAAAAAGCAATAGTGATTTGTCAATGATTAGGATGTAGCTGGAGACTTGCAGGCTTCACACCTCCTGAAGAAGCAAGGATCCAAACCCGTAGCTGAGTCTCCTAATCTCCAAATATGTCAATCTTCTAACACTTTTTTTTTAAAAAAAAAGAGTATTTTATAGATGATCTCCTACTCCCCAACAAATCAACAATAGCCAACAAAACAACAACAAAAAAAAACCAGTCAAAAAAAACTACCAAAAAACCAACCCCAAAGTCTTACGAGATTCAATCATGATTGTAAATAGAACTGGTTGTATCAGTGGCACATTTGGGTAGTATTTTGCTCCTGAGAGGGCAATTAAAACACGTGGTCTGGTCCCTTCTACCTGGTTGTTACAGTCCACGTGCTGAGATGCAGACCTAGGTTTTAAAGTCTTTTCTAATCTGTTGGTTATAATAAAGAAAAAAATTCATCAGCCTTTTCTGCCACCGCAAATTGGAAAACTGGCACAAAGCACTTCTCACTTTGTTCCCTTGAATTAAATATGAAATACTTTGATTTTTTAGATGCGTGTTTCAGTTTGTACAAGTGTCACGAAGGTCTTGAATTGTAAATGCTGGAGAGCTGGTGTGGAGGTCACTGACAGGGGATGAACACAAGACACTGAGCTGTCATTTCCACAGTTACTTTTTTGTTCATTATTATGCTTAGAATAGACAACCCATGGGGTTTTGTTTGATTATCAGCTAGCACAATTTTTTTTAAGCCTACTCTACGTACATTCCTATTGTTTTTGGATCATAAGCCTTTTCTTCCTTTCACTATTGATTAATAACTAGATAATCACTAGGTTTAGGAGGCTATTAGGATTTTTAGCTTTCCTAAAGTATGATGAACTCAGTGACAAACCTACTTGGGCTTTTTCAAATATCTTTCCCATTCCAAGTGAGAAAATTGAATATATTTTATAACAAATCACATCAAATTAGCAGACCCAGAAAAGGGTAAGAAAGCTCAACACTGAGCCCATGCATCACTGCCAGACTGTTCCACTGCTACTAAGGAACACATTTTGTCTTGGCAACTGGAATCAGCTCTGATGTGCAAGGAGAAAGCTTTTCATCCCCAAGAGGATTCAGCTGCACCACATTCACTCTTACCAAGGTTGTCCAGGCAAGGTCTCAG
The DNA here is from genome assembly GCA_035221455.1 of Xenops minutus. Taxonomy (NCBI): domain Eukaryota; kingdom Metazoa; phylum Chordata; class Aves; order Passeriformes; family Furnariidae; genus Xenops; species Xenops minutus. The sequence continues at coordinate 10,523,786 of JAWWEE010000051.1, read as the reverse complement.
CCCACCAAAGGGTGTTCACGTGTTTCAAACAGAGCAAACAACAGAAGATTTCTGTAGGGAGGGGAAACCTGCCCACTTGAGTCCAGCACTTAATTAGGCTTTGCTGAGAGGAACACACCGTTCAAGGCTGAGCTCGCCTGGGAAAGTGAAGGACATAATGACTGGAACTATCCAATTGTTATGGCATTAAACTGGAGAAAAGAAACAAGCATCCTCTTGTGAAGTGAAAACGAGGAGTGAGAGAGGAATTTCTGTATTATTTAAAATGTAGGTATCAGCTACCCTTATTTTCAGCATTGAGCCATAGACACCAGATTTATGCATGGGAAAAAAAAGCAGTGAAGGAAGCTGACACTCATTAGGAATGTTTTTCCCCCCAGTTTAAAATAACAAACTATTATTTTTATTTTTCCTCCTGCAAATTCCATAAATACTAAAATCCCTTTGGATTAGGACTAGTGACTGTTCATTTTCTTACACATTTACTTGTTCTGCAAACACAGAGAAACATCTACCTGGGACAAATGCAGCCCCTTCCAGAACAGAGCCTAGTAAAGGCTGGGTGAGTTCAGGGGCTGCTTCTATTTAATGATGGAACTCCTAAGTTTGGGCAGCAAGACTGTCCCCACTGTGTCCTGTAATACATATATTTATACACATATATATATTAAATATCTTTACCACAGGCCATCATTAGCTGATTGAGATGCTTTCTGCAGACAGAAGTCTGACTTCTACACCAAAATATACACGAAGGACTTCACATACCCTTGCTTGCCTTCCACAGGTCTCTGTGGGAAAGTTACTCACTGGCAGGTCCTTTTCATTTCCCTACCACTGCTCCTTACTTCACTTGTCCATGCAGCAATTGCCATGGTGGGTCTACTAAGCCTGTTCTACATGTAGAAAGGCATCATTTCACCTTAACTCAAGGACAAACACAGCTTATTTTTCCTTCCTTTCACTGGAGTGGCGGAAACATCTTCAGAGCTGGGATTTTGATATTCTTGCACAAAATCAGTTATCCAGTGCACCATGAAAACGTGCCCTGGGGAATTACAGACCATCATTATCCTTTGCATAAGGAACAGGCTAAAGCTTCTCACTCTAAGAAAAGACAGCAGCAGTTAACATTTATCTTTAAACCTCTGCAGGAAAACTCACTCTTTATAATTCCAGATTTCTTGTAACCTCAGGATAATGTGAACAAGGTAAGTTCTGTGCTATGATTTACTTATTTCTTTCTATTGTAAAGAAAGGTATTCGATGGCAATTTTATGTAGAGTTCGAGAAAATGGGAGATAATTTGTTTTAAAAATCTCCCATCTTATAAGTTTTAACTACTTTAAAAAAAAAAAGAAAAACAACTATCCCTTTCAAATATGTAATTGGGATGAGGTTTCTCCACATTTTTTTTCAATAGAATAGAAAGAATAGATATCTTAACTGAAGTTTATTTCCCCTTCAAAAGCAAAGGTAACTACACAGTTTCAGTTTCCACATAGTTCTACAAAACAAATAATGATAGACCTTCTCAAAAGCTCTTCTCACACATGAATCAGGCACTGAAAGCCTTCAGGAAAGGCACATCCCTCTGCTACTTGTATGAAAATCTGGCTAAAACTGTATTCATTTCAGCATGTTTGAGATCTGGCCCTAAATATCCTGTCCATGCTGTTTTGGTCTGTTCTGGATCAAGAACAGTTTGAAGCTGCACTGATGTCGATAAAAATTCTTAATTTTTCACAACTTAAATTGGCCCATTTACAGTGGAGAGGAATTCATGGGGACAAATCATGGCACAAATTGCACAACTCTATTCATGGTCCATTTTGAAAGATTTCCTTGACCTATCACAATTAAAATATTGCCACTTGTCAAACATCACGTAGTTGTTCTACTCACAAGGGTGATTTAAAGACCACTTGGCTCCCGCTGTAGAAAATAAAAGGATAAAATCTAAATAGAAAAAACTCCTTGTCTACATTTTATTGCAATCAGGAACAAACCAGAGAAAAACAAATTTGTCTTTTCTATACTCCTAATCATAAAAACAACCTTCATTTGAAGCCTACACTTAACCTTTCACTACTATTGCAATTTGCTGAAAATCAGAAAAATCGAAACACGAAATTGAGCTTGAAAATTTTCTTGCTTATGTGGAAGAAAATGCACGGTGCAGCATCAGACATCTCATTACAGTAAGATTTTTCTTCTCTCTTTTTCTCCTTGGATCTTTGCCCTCCTGTAATTACACAACATTAATTCCTCCTCAAACAAAAAGCCAGATGTTTGCAGGCTCTGAGCTCAGCCTGATTTGCTGCTAAAAGTACCAAATGCAGCATCAGGTGCTAATGGGTGTCTTCCTTCCATTAACCTGGACACAGGTAGCACTCCCTAAAGGAGCTGCCAGCATCCAGTCCTGAATTGTATTTACTAGGAAGACACAAACCATTAGACCATGGCCAAACAAACACTAAACACACACTCAAGTGTTACCTGAGCAAGAGGCCTGGCACAAAAGTAGCCAACAACTCCCAAAAAGAAACCAGACTTCTCCATCAAACCTGAACAAAGAATTTCATTTCACTTCAGTGTTTTTTCCATATCTATTAAAATACTGTCATCAGAAGAGGGGAAATGACACTTCCACTACCCATTCTCTAGAGCTCTCTGAGGCTGTGATGTATGAAACAGCACATTAATAAGGCAGCCTTTGTTAATGGCAGCTTTTTAATGCTGTTCCAAGAGGCTGTTTCTGTTGTAGGAGCATGTGTAAATACAAAGGAATGCATCAGCAATAATAGAAACATAAGGAAACACTTAAAATTAAACTGTAGTGGATCAAGATTAGACTGGTGCTTCTATTCCCTTTGGATACATTTGTAACATTTACTCTAATCATCATTCAGCAGTAGATACAATTCCAGACTACATCAAAGCAACTAAAATACTGCTTTGATGGTTTAATAGTAGCTGGCAGTGTAATGACAGGTGGCCAGAACCACAACCTAATTTGGAACAAGCTGCAAGGGTGGTTGAAGACACAGAACTCAGAATTCTGTGGAGCAGATTTCTTTGAATAAAGTGAGAAATTCAATTGAGACCAGACTGCAGGAAATTTTGAGTACTGTGCTTGTTATACCTTCCCCATTGATGCTGCCTCAGGAAGCTGCTGCAGTGAGTGTATTATTCAGCAGCAGTAACATTGCTGCTGGTTTAGCACTCATTTTGTGTTAATTCAAGAGGAGGAATGAAAACTTTCATTGTAAGTATTCTACAAGACATCACACAGGTGCATTGGCAGCTGGGCATGGACTCTTGGGAAGCTGAATTAGGATAAACATGATGCCATCACCTGCAAAAGTGTGGCTTTCATTGCCATGCCCTCATCACTGGACACTTGCTATGAAAAATCACAACATCCACTTCCCTGAGAATTAATGGAAATGCATTTTCAGCATCACTTCTGTAAGCAGCCTGCTTTGGAAATCCTTCTTGAGCAAAATCTCTTACCTTAACTATGAGAATGCCAAAACAGGAAAAGATTAATTACAGGAGCTAGAAGCTAAAATTACAAGGTGCAACAAAAAATTGCTCATCTACTTCAAAGTTTCACAGTAGATGAGGCTTTCAAAATATTATGGGTTTGCTGTGTGAGGAAATACCTGGTTTTGGCATGCACTTACACACTTCAGAAAGAGTACACACTGTCTCTAAGCTGAAACACAACCAAGACAAATAGAACCATGAGGGAGCAAAGACATCACTCCAATATTCAGAGGGGCAGAACACTCTGCTAAGGAGGCTCTGGAGTCTCCAGGGGTCTTTTATGGTTCTCTGCCTCAGCTTTGGAAGAGAGAGACAACCCCTCTGTGCATCCCAGGTTCCACCTCAGCAGCACCAGCACATTCAGAGGCATCGAGAGGTGCAGTTTGACAGGGCTATTTAGGGTGAATGTAACAGGCCATACAAAATCCATGGGGCTGGAACTGAGGTGTGTGAAGGCAAATCCCCCTGAAATCCAGCCCTTCAACCCCTGCACAAGACCAGAGTTCTACACAACTTTCCACACCCTGCCTGTAAAACCTTCATGTGACACTCAGAGCAGCTTTTTTTTATTAGGAAAAGCTATTTCCCCTTCACTAATAGTGGCAAAACATACTTACCTTTCAAATATTATCTGTACGTCTTGAAAAGATCCCTGCTTTGAAATTCAGGAGGTTTCTTCAGGGAAATAGTGTAAAACATAACAGATTAAAAGGCCCTTTCATGAAGCAATGAATTAGAGCTACTTGTTATCAAAATTCTTTGAGCATTCATGTAGCAGAGAAAAAAATTTTTGAAGATTAATTGATAGAGACAAAAATTGCTCTTAAAAAGCCTGTAAACTGAAGTGAATCAGGAAATCAATTTCCTGCACATGTTTTATCCAAACAACGGGAGCATATTTGCAGAAATTAACTGTAAAGAATATATTATCTTGGAGGGTTATGCTTCTTAGCTGGACAATTTCTCAGGGTGTAACGATCAACTTTGAAAGTTGGTTGTTTATTTTTATTTTTCAATAAAAATAGCTGCCCAGCTACACAATGGTAATTACTACAGCAATCAATTTAGAAAGTCCTGACACTGAAATAAAGACTAAACTTGAGTGAAATGAGCTGCCCCTAAAGTTATAAAAATGAATGGGTGAGCATTCTACGCCTTTCTGAAGTTTTTCTTACTACTGTTTAGTGCAAATCATGACAAAATAGACAACTTAGGAGATCAAAGACCTTCAGATTTTTCCTGTATGCTATACCTAATAAAGCCCCACTCTTGTTTTACATTTTCATGTTTAGTAGTCTTACCATGAAGACAAAAAAATAAAATATGTACAGTGTGGTTTTCCTTTAGGTTCATTTTGAAATGGTGTGGTTTGACATTTCAGTGAAAAAATACAGTCTGATCAATATAATTACATATACTGCAAACAGATCAAGGTGTTTTATCTTGGAACACACCCTCTTTTGAATCCTATCTTGTCCTTTGAATTGCTTCAAAAGACAGACCACCTTGTAAATAACAGATTTGCAAGTTTATTGCACTGTGTTATGTAATACTAAAAAAGGGATTTGATTTATTTAAAACTCTTCAAATTCCCAATAGATGACAAAGTGCACTGCACAGGGAAGGTGTTATTATGCTATAAATTACACTGCTTTCAAGTTCAGGAGTTTGTGACTAATTAAGAAAGCTTTAGAAATGTAGAAAGGCCAATAACACAGCACAGGATGTAAAGGGATCAATTTTGTTTTTCTGTGCAGTTTCAGGTTGTGGGCAATTAATGATCTTGCTCTTGCAAGAAGCCTTCTAGATCACCTGGGAATGCCATGTTCCATTTCAGTTCTGATGAACTGAAAGACAGTAATAAACTGACTTCCCCAGACAATGAAGACATCCCAATTTAGAATTAAAACCCTCAGCTACCAGGATCTAGTGAGGTAGTGACCATATTTAGGAAAGTTTTAAAATTGCCAAGAAGTTACAACCTATAGAGCCTTCAGGAAGATATTATATATAAATCTATACAATGTTTTAAAAGAAGCTTCAGAATTTTCCCCTCAATCTTTATAAACATTTACTGTGTTGTTCATCAGCAATGAAAACACTGAAGCTTTTGGTAGGAGCACTGATTTCTGCCAGGTGACAAAAGTGTTCAGGGAGTGACATGCAGTGACACTTCTGTGCCAACACACAGACGGGTGGGGGGTGTGAACAGTGTTCTGGCATTTTTGTTGACTTTCTTTCTTTGTATAAACCTAAAACAAAACAAGGGCTTTTACAATAACCTACAGTGTGGCCTCACTAAAGCTCACGTGGTGCCTTCCTCCCCCAGCAGGCAACAATGGCAATCCCAACACAGTCTGCACAGAACTGGAACAAAAGCCCTGCAGGAGAACCAAGAGCTTTGCAATCCCAGCCATCAACAGGATGGGATTCATCACACGTAACAAACATCTTTAAACACATGACAAACTTTCATTCTTTTTATGTTGCATCTTCAAAGACTGCCCCCTAGACCCGTGGAGACCTTGGGCTGCAGCTAAACTCTGCAGTGCTTAAGGTAAGTGTTAAGGTACAGTTTTGATCTTCTCAAGCGCTTTACTCAAGAGCACTCCAACTGAGGGGGAACCACAGGGGCTCTGAAAAGATCTGGAGAAGTTTAATTGTTACTTAAAATGATCAATTAAAAGAAAGCAGTTTCCTAAAGCCTTTTTCATGTCCTGTATAGATAACATTACGGTGAATTGTGGCCTGTGCCCTCCTTTTCAACCTGGGAACCATAACCCAGATCCCGACCAAGGCTCTTAGACACTCCTAGCAGAGACCTTGCTCTGAAGTGAATGCACCTCCTCAGTTCTTTATGTCCCCACCAGGGAATTATGATGGCAAACACACAACCTCCCTTTGCTGACAGTGTCACACAAGTGTCACACCTCCCAGAACAGCACCCCAAACCAAACCCCGACAACCCTGGACACGAGTTAGATATTCTTCATTTCCATGAGCAATTAGTAAGTTACCCTTTGTTTTGATTTCTTTCTTGGAGTCTAATTATTCCATATGTCCTTTCACATTTTGTCTGATTTGCAATTGTATTTCTCATTATCATTTGGTGAAGATGTGCTGCTATTTCCTCTGGTTTCATTCTCCCTTTTATGTTTCACTTGTACAAAATTAATTACATTGTACCTTCAAGCATAATTTTAACAGTGTCTCCATTGCACTGTGTCTGCCTTTAATTAATACTCTTCTTATGTAGGTTTTGGAGCCAAATGGTGCAATATTCTGAGCATCAAAGAAACAAAAGATCTAACAAAGCTGAAATGAAAGAACCAGACAATGCAGCATACAATGTATTCTCATTTGAAAAATGTCACTTCAATTTTATTTTAGATAGTGGAACCAAAGAAGATTGTTTCTACTTTCTCCCCATTTATCACCAAACCTTGTGGTAAGGCTCGCTCCAATCTGGGGCTAAATCTGGAATTTATGAAATGAGATTAATTTCTCAGTTGTCTGCCTACCTGTTTCAACTCTCCAATCCAAGCCCTCTGGGAAGGTTTTATTTATTTTTTTTAAAGACCCAGTTGATCTCCCCCACCAGAGACAATATTCCTGTGCTCTCACAAAACAAGCCAGAGGCAAATTCCACTCGGGTCCTTTCTTGGTTGAGTATTCAAGAGGGTAATGGGAAAGGGTACCCCATGGATTTGTCCAAAAGCATTTTTTTTAATGTATAGTGTTCCCTCACCAATGATCTAATAAATATTCCCAGGAACTTAAGCTACCACAGACTCTGAGGTTTGGAACTGTAGCTATGTAGGACTCTGGGTATTTGAGACTCGTTGTGATCTTTGGGTTTCAGGGACTTCAAAGTGAAGCCTTGGGTGTTTCCTGTTTCTATTAGGCAGAAAATGTTTTTTACTGAGGTCAGAAGTTTTCTTATCACATTAAGTTTCCAAAATTACATTTCCATATATAGTAATTATGAGCAAAATAGAGCTTTTAAAACTTTCTGATCATGAAAGCCAGCTTTTCAGCTGTATACAGCTATTTATTAAAGTGAACTCAGGTAAGTTTCAAGATCTAAAGTGCACTTTCCTTTAGATATTCCCATAAAAGTGGCAATGAGATGGACTAAAAATAAGTCTCTTTCACAGCTGCAGAACCTACTGAGCAACAATGCCTGTGTGCATGTATATCTATATCTCTATATATCCCACTGAATTATGCACAAAGGTGGTGCATGGTTCTCAATAAGGCCATTTTCTGGGCCTTAACAAGCAGAATGTTCATGAAGGAGATCATTATAGGTAATTAAAACATTAGGGATTTAGTTTTGTTAGGTGGAAGCTCTCAGGTTTCAAACAAAAGTATGTGTTTCAGTTTTAGGTTTTTGATTTAAGTTTGTGATTTAAAGGGGTCAAATTAAAATTATTTTCACTTGAAAAGAAGGGGGGGTTATCTGACAATTATTGTAATGGAAGATGTTTTTAATGGGGACAAAGCCTGTCCTGGGATTCACATGAATGGCTATCAGTGACTTTGATCAGCACTATCTCCACACATCAAAAGACATAACTCATTCCAAATCACTTCTGCTCATTGTTTGATAAGCACTAGTAAATTAAAATAAAGTTTGCACACTGCAATCACCTACCTACATTGATCTGGATTATGGAAAAGTCACTTGAAACAAAAGTCCTTGGCTTTTTATTTGTTTAATTTTATGGAGGAAAGCCAGCTTTGAAGCCCTGTATGTAGAGAGGAGCCACATAAGCTTTGGAATAGAGTAAGAGGTAAAAGAAACAAAACTAGATGGGTCATATTTAGAGCTCAGCAAACTTGACAATGTCTCTTTAAGGTGAAGGAATAATACAGTTAGTCAAAGTTCTACCTTTCATGGTCTTATAATGTCAAGAGAACAGTATTTCAAAGCATGACATTACACAGGCTCAGCCTTTTCAAGAACACAAAAACTTTGATTTCAGAAACAAATGAAAGGAAAAAAGTGACTCTCTGAAACAAAGCACTCCCCACATGTATATTTTTAGTGCCACGTGTTCAGACTAAAGGGCCATATGCCCTCACATTAGTTAATGCAGGAGAAAAGGCATTTCCAAATCACCTTTGAAATGTCACTTCTTAGACAGTAAATTTGAAACTGGCCAGTAGGCAGCGGCCAGAACCACATTTTGAAACATTAAATACCTTAAAGAAACCTTTTGTATTTCAATTCCCCTTTTATCCCTGAATCTTTTTCTTTGAAGATTTAACAATGGGCCACCTCTTTTTTTTTTTTCCTCCTGCAGCTTCGCTCTAAATCCTAAAGGGGATCTTTCCATACAGTCAAAAATACAAAGATCAAAATGTTCAGAGAAAATGAAGATTGAATTTAAATAGCTCACATTCATGGCAGTTGTGGTTGAATTACACTCTTTTCCCTTTAACCTCTGCCAATATTTGTTCTGATAAAGGCAATAGTCCTAAGTGTTATAGCACTGGGAATCCTGAATATATTCCTTTTGCCTCAATATCCTGGCAATGAGCATTTTCACACAAGTGTGCCTCACTATCTCCTATTGTTTGTGGCACAAGCATTAATAAATGCAGCACTGCTCAGGAAGAATGATGCTCTTTAGGTAGTATCACACCCCAGCACACCTTCAGTGTCCACAGACCTTCCTGTCAGAGAAGGTAAGACCAAAAGCCTCCCATGACCCATCACTGATGTGTCCTTCAAAAACACCCCACCACAGAAGACCAGGACTTCAAAATGAGTCAAGCAGCAAACTGGATGTAATAACTGAGTAACTCCAACACAAACAGAACAATTATGCTGAAACAATACCCAGTCTTTCTTGCTGCAGTTAATTCAACAGTTGGGCTCTGCACCCACAAAACTGGGTGGTTTAAAAAAAAAACTCCTCAGTAGGAATTACTTTCAGATAGTTCAGAAAACTTGCAGCACTTGGGAGTTAATTTCTAACTTTCTCACATTTAGCACATGCACAGAAGTTCTGGTATGCTTTGATCTTTTCCTTTACAAGGTAGAGGCTGATATTATACTGCACAATTTCTGAAAGAAAAATTAAAGGAAATAAAAGGCACCACTAAAACATGGATTTTTTTTTTTTATATTAAAAGAACTCAACTGGGATAAAACATCTCTTTGGCTCAAAATGGGACTGATCAATTGCTCAACACTTGGAATTCATTCAGTCTTATTTAATGATGTGCTCTAATGGCAGCCTTTTTATGCTTCATTTCCCAATGGCAATATACAATGACACAGAGGAAAAGCCATGTAATGTACTGTAACAATATCATGGATTGCTGCTAAGATTTCAGGGAAATAAAGTAGTGCCAAACTGCTCACACTGCTAAGGAAGCAGACTGATGGATGGATGGTCTGTGCAAACCATCTCCAGTCTCCTGTGGCTGCACAGACACACACACTTGTAGCTGAAAACAGTCATTTCAGGCACTGGGGACTTGCTCTTCTGACAAGTTTTACAGGCCTGGCTATTCACACATGACCATCTGCAGCTTGTTCACTGCTGCACACACCAAAAAAGTCCTGTTTCCACATTTGGGTCTTCATCTAAAATGATCTGATTTTGCTAATTGCTGCAAACATTTCAATGTGAGTATCAAAGGCCAGAAAGACTCTGATGCTTGTGGAGTATTTTCAGATGAAAGTTGAAATAACTAACATTCTGTAAAATTTGTTACATTCACACATTACATACTTCTACTGAATAAAGTCAGAACTCAGCTCCTTAAATACATATATCTCTTTAGAGCAATGAGAGGTGAACAGTCCCCTAGCCCTGGTGCCATCCATACATGAATTACTTGCACAGACTTTAAAGCGCATCAATCTCTACATGTAAATGAATCCCCCACACAAGCAAGGAGCTTTCAGGATAAAACTGCAAAGTTAATTACCCCTTTGATAAATCAATCGTGCCACATAACAAAGAAGTCTCACATTTTGTATAAAAAAAGGGCTTTTTACTTTCTTTATTTGAGTCCTAATTGGCCATTAAGAGAAAGATACATTCTCCTTTGTCAGACTTAGATTTATATATCATGCTCCCATTTTAAATCTCTCCAAAGGTATCTTCACTCAAAGTCACAGTACATTTAACTAACAGTTTCATTTCAGCTGAAGATCTAAAGGAACTAACATATTTATTAAAGCATTTTGATCCTTCAGAGACAGATTAATAAGAAGCTTGTGACAGTTCAGCATTATAAAATGAGTCAATAAACAGCAATGGGTGCTGACATTAGATATACTGATCCACAAATAATATAATACATATTTGGTTTGTCACAAAGAAAAATCACTTGAAAAAGCCACTGCCTTGATTAAATGGTTTCTGCTATCTCAAAATTTCTGTATTCTATACTAGTTTCCCTCACAAATTCCCTCAACAAGTAAACCCAGCAAGTCTTTTTTATACATAAGGAAATCACAACTTTGTATGATATCAATATGGAATAATGAGTCATCAAAATGCAGCATGAAAGGGGTTTAAATATTGTATGGATTTTTTGGGTAAAAATAGAGCACTAGATACCAGAAGTGTTCCATGTTCATTCACTATAAAACAGATGTTCAGGCTTGCCTGACCAGCTGTCATCTACCTACCTATGAATTATTATTTGAATTATGCATTTGTTTTACATCAACATGTCAAAAATTCAAATTGTTTATTGTGGTTATCAGTGACAATACGGACCTGAGGCTTAGTCTTGGGATATCTTTTCCCATCCAACAACTTCCTCTATTATAAACAGAACCTATAACTATAAATATAATTCTACTTCTCAAATCATTCACAGGAGTAATATTTATCATCCTCTGCTGAGCAAATATCATGACCTGGCAGCCAGAAGTGACCTTGTCACACAGTTCACTGATTTGTTGATCAACACAGACTTTCCCTGGGCTAGCAGGACACTTCACAGACAGAACCACAACGTGTGCATGCACAGGTGATTAGTGCCATCGTGCCTTGTTTTAACACACAGGATAAGATAAGAGCAGAAACACTAAGACTGAAGGGTCAGGCAGTGGTCGATGATCCTCTTGTCAAGAGAATCACTCTTGGTCATTGTTTTTGTCCATTCATTGCTTCATGTAAAGGTGAGTCTTGGGAAATACACATACCACAAACATTTCTGCTACTAAACGTTGAAGAGCAGAGTCAATTGTTTACTCATTTTCACTGTTTATACATCAGTGCTGCCAAATGACTTTCCTGATGTCCATTGTAATTTATGATGTGAGAGAATACTAAAAGTAATTTATACTAATAAATGCAAACAGCTCCATTAACAACAATACATATTCTAATTTTCACCACCAAAGAATCCAAACTAGCACACTCAGAGCAATTTCAGAGTTTTGTCTAATGAAGATAAAAGGTCATTGTGCAAAATATCAGTGATGGAAAGTTTACAGTAGTCATCCCAATGTTCCAGCTGCTGTGCATAAAACTTAATGTAGTGTACTGCATTATACACTAATGCTTAAAATAATGGCTCCTGAGATTCTGCTTATAATTATCCTGATCTAAATATGAAGATAATTTAATATATTTTAACTTCTAGTCATTACTTCCTAATCTGCTTTATCTCTCTCTTCATCCAGCCCATCAGACTGATGGGACTTTACACGCAGGAGGAACTGGAAAGCACCACCCTACAAGTTACTCCGTGCTTCACACAGCAAGAACCACGCTTGGATGGGACTGTTTCAGTCAGGCTACTTTTGTTACTCACCACGTAACAAAACAGTGCCCAACACACAGTAAGAAACAATTTTGTTTTCAGCTAAAACACAGTAATAATAATTTACAGTTCACATTTCAAATTATTTTTCATCCAATCACTTCATCCCAGGAACCAGAGCTATTAAATGCAGTATAAAACACTTGTCAGTAAAAATTAAAAGAATTTTACCTTTTAGAAGGCTGCACAAAATCAGCTTCTGGAATTTCTTGGAACCTTCATCACCTGGGAATAAGTACAATTTGATGTGTGCATTCTTTCCTTTTGCAGGGGTCACACAAGGAGTTTCTTCATATATAAATGTCCTAAATTTGGAAAGAAAAAGCTGTAAGCCATGGGAACTTTACAGGGTCTTTCTGTGTAGTAGAAACCAGATATCTAAACAACATTAAAACACATTCTAGAATTATCTTCCTTTACTTTTTTTAATTGCTATTTTTCCTTTTAAAATAGTTAAGCTCTCCACATGCTTCACTCCAACAAGTGAAAATATTTTGATGTATTTTACTGTCATAATAACAAAAATCAGACATTTTGAAGCTAAGGAATAGCATCTCAAACTTTGGAGATAGCTTAAAAAGTTGCAAAATTGTTACCCTAATAAACTGAATTCAGAAAACAGGACAATAGTGTTAATGTTGTGCTAAATATATTGCCTTGTTTATACTGTCTAAGCAGTGCCCCATGCTAACTAACACACACTCCCAGCAGCCCAGTTCACTAGGGCCTGGTTCTGCACCCCTATTTAGGAGCCAGGGAGCAGGGGCTGATGCCAAGCCTGGGCAGGGAATGCCAAGGGCCCTGCAGTGCCCATAGCCATGTCCCAGCTGCACTGGGGCTGGCACTGGAGCACCTGGGCAAGGGGAGCCAGCCCTGGGCACTGGCACATCGCCCCCCAGGGTCACAGAGCTGAGAATGGAGCTCAGATCTGCTGAATTTCCACCCAGGGGCTTAATCACAAAACCACTACTCCTAATTTTAAAACAAAAGGTTCAGAAAGAAATATTAGTAAGGTGTTAAATTGTCACTTCAGGGGAATGTATCGTTACTCAGTTAACAATTTTTTTTTTAATTCGAACAAAATAAGGAGCCAAGGTTCTTTGCTATTGTGTTAATTAAGAATTTTTATTCATACCTCTAAGCAATACACTAACCTCTAAATGATGTTCCAACTGTGGCCCGAACAGGAATAAAACCAAAGTACAATTAAGGCTTGCAGATCTGCCTCTATTGTAGCTTTCTAAGTGTAACCTTTCACCCTGCTCTGCAATTAGCGAACCAGCCCGTGAGTTCTGCAGGCAGAGCATTCGTGGAGCTCGGAGCTGCCTCCCGAACTCTGCAGAGACAGCTCCCACAGAAGGAAGGCAGCTCTGAGCCGGGGGAACAGCAACCCCCAGCCAGCACTCACCCACCTGCTCCCCTTTGGGGGCATTTTGTATTCCCCCATCCCTCTTTACTTATAAGGCTTTCAAACTGATAAAACACAAGCCTTTTTACCTTTTAAACTTCTCACGCACCCCAGTTTTCAGTGTTTTCCCCTCCCGTTCCCCACGGCAGGATGAAGCAGGTACCAACACGAGGCAGCAGGAGCTCCCTCACACCTCGGCTCCCTCAGGAGCAACCTGGAGCAAGGAGCAGGCTTACCTGGGAGCGCTAAAGCCACGCACGGGGCTGGACACGCAGCCACCACCTCCGGCAGTGTACGAAACAAGGGCTTTTTAGATTAAAAACTAAACTCCTTTGTTTCTAGGGAGAGGACAGCCCTGCCCCGGAGCCAGGGACAAACCTTGCTAGCCGAAAGGAACATCCGTGCCCCCCTCCCGGCTTTAATAGCCCCTCAGAGCCCGGGAGGGGAGGGGAGGGCTGATCAGCAGCAGCTGCTCCCCATTGAAACCCCTCTGCCCTCAGCAGAGACACCTGGGGCTCGGCACACCTGGGGCTCGGCACACCTGAGGCCACACCTGGGGCTCGGCACACCTGGGGCTCGGCACACCTGGGGCTCGGCACACCTGGGGACACACCTGGGGCTCGGCACACCTGGGGCTCGGCACACCTGGGGCTCGGCACACCTGGGGACACACCTGGGGCTCGGC
>JAWWEE010000051.1:10384729-10509239 GCA_035221455.1 Xenops minutus | reverse complement strand
CTCGGCACACCTGGGGCTCGGCACACCTGGGGCTCGGCACACCTGGGGCCACACCTGGGGCTCGGCACACCTGAGGCCACACCTGGGGCTCGGCACACCTGGGGCTCAGCACACCTGGGGCCACACCTGAGGGAGCGCAGCCTGAGCCCCCTCAGCGGCCAATTCCCACCTTCTCGGTCCTGTTCGCCGTGCTCCTGCAGTTATAAATCCTCGAGGGAGAAGCCATAGCGATTCCTGCCCAGCAGACAGAGGTGAATAGAAGTGGGTTTCCCCTCAGGGAGCAGAGCCTGTGGGTCACAGGTAATTTCGGTCTGTGTTCTGCTTAGCGAGCACTAACTGTGCGAAAATTCCTGGGATATTCTGGCTTTTACTGCACTAAAGCACTTCAGGAGGGTTGTGCTGTTAAACAGGTTTTCTAGGGCAGGGCAGATATTGGGTGTTCTGGGTGTTCTTTGCCCGTGAGTGCCTTTTCTGGACTGTTCTCTCCTGAGGGGTGTTTGCTGTTCTGAGGGACAGGGGGGTCCAAATCACCTCAAGGTGAAGCCCAGGGTGGTTTGTGTGGGGACACTGGGTGTGACCAGGTGTGCCCTGCCACCAGAGCTCCACCTGCCCCGGTCTGTCCCCTTTCTGCAGCACTATTATACATAGTGGTACATGGAGATGATTTTATTGAGTGTTTAATGTCAACCCTCTGCTGTTCTGACAGAGCTTCTGGGGAAGGTCTGGCCTGTTTTACACTACATGAGGTTTGTATGAAATACCTGTTTAGGATCAGAATACAGTATTTACACATAATTAGCTCATAAATCCTAGCTATTAAAAAAATCTCCAGTAAGTAATTCTGAAAATACATTAAGAATGCAGTCTCTTGTTTTTGTTCTGTTCAGGATAAACCTTTTCTTTGCCTTTCCTATAGAGCTTTTAGAGTACACTTGAGTCCTACTTTCATCCCATTCTCCAGAACCTGAGAGCTAGCAATATAAGGATTTTTAAATTGAAGTTGGGATTCTCAGTCTTAAGAGCTTGAGAACTGGGACTGCAGGAGAAATAAACATCACCACTCTGAATATCACGAGTGTGGTAACACTGAATGGGGATTTATAGGTGGAGGGGATGAAGGAGGAAAGCACAAGATGAAAATAAAGGTATAGTTTTTGAGTGTATTTAGTTTTTCTGCTTAACGTATTGATTAGGTAAAAAGTGGGAAGTTGCTGATGAAAATGTAAAGGGAGAACTGAGGGAAGAGTTTTTTTTGTGAAAACTTGTGCTTATCAGTGTGGGTGAGGAGCAGGGCATGGTTATAATCCAAGGAGAGCTGGCTGTGCCACACTGCCTGCCCATCTCTAACTGTAGTTTGGCCATTTTAAACTGCTTTTGTCACTTTTATTTCTGGGAAAACAGGTTCCTTAAACAGCCCTTTCTTTGCAGTCTCTAATTGCAAACAAAGTATACTAAAAATCATCTCCTAATGTATAGTGTGGACAATGTGCCTGCGGTGTTAACAAAGGAGTAAAAATGCTACCTGGATGTAAGAGAAAGTTGTTAAAATATATATGCTATTTCTTTTTTGGGTTAGTTTTGTTGGAGTTTTGCAAACAAAGATGTGTCTTCTGAATGGGTAGCTTTCTGCAAGCTCTTCTTTCAAACCTGTCAATATGCCATTGGGATTTATGGGAACAACTGGAAAAGCAGGAGCATCCTTTTCCCCAAGTGCAGGGAGAACAAACCTGCAGCAGATCCTGAATTCTGTGTGGTCCCTACAACCAGGATTTTCTCATCAGTCAGAGCTGGTGGAACAAGCTCTGAATAAATGAGAAAACTTTTAAAATATTAATGCAGCCATCATTGCATGAGGCTTTGATTTTACAAAACTGGTTCTTGATAATACTTCTTTCTGAGGGAACCACTGCATATCCAGGCCAGTTATCTTAGCCTAATATAATTGTTTTTATGTGACTGAAAGTGCTGCTCTTAGACAAAACTATTGTGTTGGTCTTTGGACAGGAACTCTCCAGTTTTATCCATCCATAGATTCACAGCAGTGGTAAAAAAATGTAAGGGGCTTTGCAAGTAATGAGCCTTCTATATTCTTAGCATGGCTCTTTAAAAATCATCAAAACCCAGATGTTTCATTCTCTGCAGTCTTAGATCAGCTATTGGAAAGTAACTTGAATCTGGTTGGGGTGTCCTGAAGCAGAGTCCTGTCAAAGTTGAGGGCAGGAGATGAGAAGTCCCTGAGCAGATGGAGACAGGTCTTCCAAAACTCTCTTTGCTCTTGGTTTGCTGTAATTGCCCAGACAAATCATCTAATTGTCACTTCCCTTGACTATAAAATTGGAATGGTGAGGGTCTTCAGATAGTGCTCGTGTGAATTTTAATTATTTAAGGCTTTTAAAGTCCACTAAGAACATCTAGTATTTTTATTGAAAGTATTGGGCAGCTGAATTATTTTATTTGTACCAATTATATAACTTTATAGGGGTGATATGTTGTCTGAGACACACACTGAGGCATAATAGGGTTTAACTTTTGCTTTGCACAGCTTTTGCTGTTCATTTGCTTATTTCCCATACTTGAACACTGTGATTCACTATATGTTAAAACAAGACTAAATTTGCTCAGTAGGGGAATAAATAGGGAATGGTACTTTAGGCAGTGGCCCTGGTGTTAATTTCTCTAATTTATTTTATACAATTCAACTGGTAATGCAGCTGGGAGAAGAAAATTTTTCATCTTTTGTTCAGGCAACTTAATTTCCCATTGCTTTTGCACCTTTTCAGAGTGATTTCTAAGGAAAAAACAACTACAGCACACAAGATGCTTCACAGTTAGGAACCGGCAAACATATTGATCATAATAAGGTTGGCCTGTGTAGACTGACACCTGATAAATACAAATAACTCCACTTTCAAATACAAACATGAGCCAAAAGTCAACTTAGTGATCTGATGAGGGACTGACATATTCACATCCTAACCTAAATGACATTTGTCACACTGAAGTAGAAACAATTATTAATAATTTTCATTTCATTAGGAGCACTACAATGAAATGTCAACAGCTTCAAAAGTGTAGCAGAAGTGTACAAATTAATTTTGATTTTCTGAAGTGCAATTATTTTTGTAAGTGCCACACTGTGTAATCACTTTTGGCGCTATTACTTGTGCAATCAATAACACTTACATGTACTTAGCTGTTTCCAAACACGGTTTCCTAAGGTCACCCCTTACTGGTGGGGAGGTTTCAGTGGGAGAATGGAAGGAATCGTTTTTAAACTGGTCAAAGATGTAGGGAAATTGAAAAAAAAAAAACCAGAAAATGTGTATACTTCTATTTTTTTATACTGATTGCCATAAAGGGGTGCTCGATGTGCACTTTTGATGTGAAAAAAAGCCTGTCCTGAGTTTCCTGGCAAGCCCGTTTTTGTGCTCTGGGTGGCAGCATCAGCTCTTGCGCTTGTGCCTTCATCTCCCGGGGCTCATCCTACTTGGCAAATGCAACCCGACTGCAGAGTTAATTATATTCCCTGGAGCCAGGCAGTCAGGCCAGATTTGGCCTCACATTAGCCAGATGAATGGTTGGTAATCATCTAGAGAAGTACATCGTTCCCACAAGCTTAGTCAGTCCTCAAGTGCCAGCATTTGTAGTAATTCACAACCCTGTGATGCTTGAACGCAGAGAGACCACAAGAACACGGACCTTGATGGAAAGTTACTTTTCCACCTCTTGGCTTAAGACCTGGGAGATTTTTAGCTGACATTCTGAGAGTTGCTCATCCATTTTGGACCGTGGCATTAACAGCATTTTGCTCGTGTGTTTGTTCATTATTTTATCAGTTTTGTGGAGATCTCCAGGGTCCTGTGGGAGTCTCTGCCAACACTCTTGCAGCAGGGTGGGAGCAGGGATGGTTGGTTGCCACTTGAGCCCATTAGTGGCAGCTCCCCACACACACAGTGTTCAGGTTGGCTTCTGGAACCAACAGCAGCCCCTTAAAGGATGCAGTTTATAATGTAGCTTGAATGGCTCCTGGAGTCTCTTTGCTGTAACTCAGCTTTCAACCTTGATTTCACTTCATCTGGAGAATTGTATCAGTGGAAATAAATCTGATGTAACCAGGGATAAGAATGGAAGAATGTACTAACACTATTAAAATTGCAGGTCCCCTTGTTAAAAATGAAAACTCAATAAAAAGAGGTTGAAATTTTCCCTCAAACTAGTAAATTAGCCTTTAATATTAAGAAGTAAAAATAGGGAATGTGACTTTATGCCATGAGAAAAAGAAAGCCAGAAAAATGTACAAAAAAAGAAGTCTCATAGTCAGCAGTAACATGTCTTGACATCTATTGCTAAATGTCATTAAAAATAGCAGTTTAGCCATTTATAGTAACGTGTTAATTTAAGAATGCAACAGATACAGCATTTCAGGCACTAACTCGTTTAGAGGCTGAATATGCTAAAATCCCGAATAATGCTAACATGAAAAAGTTAATGTTTCTAGTTTATTTCAGTGGTTATTCTCTGCATTTGCAATCTGTATGGAAGAATAACTTCAGTACATCGTGGGCAAGTTTGTTCTGCTATTTAGAAGTGCATATATTCTATAAGGAAATACAGATAGAAATGCACATGAGTGTACCTAGAATTCCTAATTGTTCCTGGAAATTCATGTTTGATTAATTCACTTTGGCTAATCTTCTGTACAGTATGTATCTGTGTCTCAGATTTCAGTAGTCTGAAATTTGGGTTGATTGCTGGGACAACTGAAACATGAAATTCTTTGCAAGAACTCCAGAGCCCACACTTTGTCGGCTGTTGTAGTGGAACTGTGTTACTGGGCTGGCTGCCAGGAAACCAGGTAGGGTTTGTTCAGCTTGAAACTCAGCTACTCTGCAGAAATGTTTGAATTTTGGTGACACAGCAAATGCTGTTGCAAAGTGTTTGGTTGGGATTTTCAACTAAGTGCAAAGTCTCTGCATTTGACATAATTGCCAAGGTTCAGCTGTTCTCAAATCTACATGCACTTATAAAGCCTTTGGTTTCCCTTCTAGAAATAAACACAGAATTTGCTCCAAGTAGGAAAATTTTATTAAATAAAACCAAAATCAAATGCCAAAACTAGACATCTCAGTGTTTTGAGATTTCTGGGTAATAATTGCCTTCATCTTTATGATAGAACCTTTGTAGCAGACAACAATTTTGTGTTATTTCCATGTCACCAGGAATACTGTTCTAATGAAGTGTAGCTTAATGTTCATAGCTAATCAGGTTTGGTTTGATATTATGAATATCCAGAATTGTGGGTAATTATCTCAACTTAACTAGGTGGCATTTGGAAGCTACTCTATAATTTGCATTGGATTTTTAATTTTATGTAGATTTTGATTTTTCTTACATGAGTTGAAGCACTCAAAATTAAACAAAGAGGCTGTGGTGGATAAAATGCTTATTTTGTGGGGAAGCAGCAAGATAATTCTGTCTGCTCTTACAAGGATTGCATCTGTTTGCTCACTTTACTTGCCAGCAGGTGACTGTGCTGACCAAAGGATGTTCCATGCACTGAAATATAGTTTTAGGATAACAGGTCATAGTGAGTAAAGGCAGGAACAATTAACACTATCCTGTCTCCAGCCCACTCTGGAGATGTGTGAGCCATATTCAACCTACAGCAATGTTTGTCTGAGGGGATACATCCCAAATCCTAAAAAAAAAATATTAGGGGATGTTTTTGCCACAGAAATATTGTATATTAAAAGTGAAATCACTTAGTCAAAATTAGAAAAGAAGAAAAAAATAAAGCAGACCTTGTCAGCTGCAATTACACTGTCTAGTCACTGAAATGTAATATAATTCAATGTCTGTATTAGCATTCAGCATTGTTAATTCATGGGCAAGTAATTCAGTTGAGCTCCCAATGAGAAATTGAATTTGAGGTGACTCAGCAGGAAAATCAGTGTGTTCTGTAATGGAATGGAAAATAGTGGAGTTAGGGCTGGCAGCAAGCTCGAGTAACAAGCCTTGGTATTCCACGTGCCAGGAGGAGACTGAATGGGCCGACAAAGATTATATTCATTTCAGACAATGAAGCACAATAAAATGTGGAGTAATTAAGTACTGGAGAAAACTTCATGACCTCTTGACTGCTTGTCTAAGTAGACTTGTCCATGTAAGGAGATTGACTTTGGCCAAGCTTGGTTTTTTTGACTCCAGGTGTATCTTCTGTAGGCTGGCTGGTTAGGTGACTCCATAAACATAATGATTAAGCTTGTTTTCCCCTAATATCCATTACCTATATGAGTGTTTGAAATGCCATTCTCCTCTGTCAAATTCAAAGTTGTAAATGTTAGAGGAAAATATCCTTAACTCCCAGGCAAATCCCAGCAAACAGATCCTGTGTGACAGCTGGTCACAGCTCTGGCAGAGGTGTGCTAAGGAACAGATGATTATCAATAGCATTACAAGAACTCTTTTGAATGTACAGGTGTCTGCATTTTTAGTTTGTCAAATGCTTTAAAAGGATGCTAAAACCTGATTTAAACATAAAAGCAGAGGCATTCTTTTGAACAGGGATTAGAAAGCAAATAATTAATCATACATACCTGAGGATTTATGTAAGCAGCTGCTTAAATAAGAATCACAAACCTACAAATGCAGTATCTCCACCTACTTCACATTCTGTCAAATTTAAAAAACTGTGGATTTGTTTGGTAGATAGCACTTGACATCAAAGAAAAATGCTAAAATATTCTCCGGGTACCATATAGAAAGAAAAATATTCTTAACAAACATACTGTGATGTTTTTATCTAAGGTGGTAAATGCTTTACAAATGCTGGAGCGTGTAGCTGTAGTGCTGATTAGGTAAATTAGACTTGGGCTAACTGGAGCTCTGGGGGGCTCCCACACCACAGAATTTTGCCTTCAGTCCAGTAACAAGTTGGAAATTTGCATGAAGGTCATGAAGAAAAGGCTGGGGGGCCTGAACAGGTTTTTAAGTATTATGGGAAGTGTATAAAACTGACTGGTTTGACTGTAAGTCAGGTGAAACCAAGCTGATTTCACAGTTATGTTTTCAAATCTGCACATCAAACCAAAATCAAAAGGTCTGGATCTGAGGGAAGTGAAAGAGAAAAACAATTTTTTGCATGAACAGCTACAGGATGAGATCACCAAGAGTCACAAAGCTTTAGTGTTTGGTGCAGCCTCTACCACACACCGTAAGAAAGGTCTGTACTCTTTGTTCAGCTGAGTGAGTTGCTAGAAGTTCATGACTAGCAGTGAATTCCATGGGATAACAGGGGTTTTGTGAATAAGGATATGTAATTCTGGCAAGACTTCTGGGATTTGAGGGACCAGTACTTTACATATCAGTTTATTGAATTTAGACTGAGGTCCCAGAGCTGCAATAATAAGTTAAAGCTTATGGTAATAAAGTTACCTACAGTAATATATTTAGGCACAGGGGCCCAAACTCCTGCACAGGAAAACTGAGTGACTTACTTTTATTCAAAATTCAACTCTCATTGCATTTGGGTCCCTGTTGCTTCTCCTGTCACACTTCATAAAGCTTTTACTATCCTTGCACTTCACTTCTCAAGATGCAGAATTAAACTTTGCTATAAAGACAGAGGAATAAACAGCAGCAGGAGGAAGATGGGGTGCCCTGCCGGCTGCTCCAAGGGTTCCTCCACATACACCAGCTCTTGTGCTCTCACTGTTCTGCAGGGAAATGGAAATCACTATTTCCCTTTTCTGAGCTACATTTTAATCTTGTTGCTGCCTTGTCACTGTGTTCATGTGTTGCAGCCTTGCTTTTATTGAGCTGGGCTTGTTGAAAAAGGAACCCATGAAAACATCTCTACTGATGAAATTGAACACTTGGGGTTTTAAATTTGACAGCTGGAAGAGGAGAGAGGGTGTCTCTGATCCCTTCTTCCACAGAATTCCCACAGTGCCCCCTACACTGAAAGGCTTTAAATGTAGCTCTGCTTTGAACATCTCCCTGCTAACAGGAATGCTTTTGTAGTGTCTACAACTCACTTTGTCTTGTTCTGAGAGCTGACAGTGTCCCTAGAATACTTCTAAAAGGAGAACTTCTTGGATAAATTCTTCCACTGGTATTTTTTTTCTTTTTCTTTTCCCCCCAAACTGTATCTTATGAATATATTCCTTGAAGAGTGTATTTCAACAACTGTTACCTTATAAACTTTTAACCCCATACATTGATGTAACAGCCTCTTTCAGGCTCCCAGGACTGCACAGAAGAGACACTCTGCACTAACTAAAGATGAAATGTTAGAGTAGAGGATGACATGTCTATTTTTTAGGGTAGGGCTGTGAATTTCTGCTTAAGAATTCAATGGGTTTGTAGTACCACAGGATCCGTGCCCTGTGGATCCACATGGATTTTTAGGTGACTCCTAATCTTCTGGTTTTCCTCTGGAGCAGTGAATTTTCATGTCTCCTCATCAGACACCAAGCAAGTCAAGGGTTCATCCCACCACCAAAGACCAAAGATTGAGTGGGAGGAGATTTGCATTGAAACATTTACAGTGACTTCTCGTGGCTCACTGCAGTCTATTGAACCTCTTTTTCTACTTCACAGCTGTAAAAGCATTTTTGAGCCTGTCATTTGGAAACAACTCCACGTGAGAAGTTAGAAGAAGCATTTTCCACAGCAGCCTGTGAGAGGAGCAGGATGCTGGGAAAGGCTGGGATAAGGAGCTGTTTGGGAGTAGGGATTGAGTCCTGCATGTCCAAAGCTGCCACCTAAAGCAGTGGCTCACTATTGCTCTGAACTTTGGGATGAGCAGCAATCCTTCCCCCAGCCACTGAACCCTCTGCACATGCTGTGTCTGAGTACTTGGATCTGTGTTGCTTTCCCTGCCTGGAAAACACTTTTGGAATTGTAGTGATTCACTACCAGGCACCTGAGGAGCAAATAAATGGGGCATATGTTGACTCACTCAGTACTGGAGGGTGTTCATAAACTAGCTATGTCCTGAAAGGATGAACCCAAGTATGTAAGGATGAGATACTTCATGGAAACACAAATTATGGCACTTTTTTATAGAAGTGAACAGGTGGTGCTTTTAATCCAACCAAAATTAACCCGTGTTCAGTAATTTATGCACTCAAATTGACTCTAGCAAATGCTGCTTAATTATGCATTCTTGGAAACATGCTTTATGTTTGGGCTGAAATTGGAATTTACATCCAACTGTGGTTATCTTCCCACAGCAGTTTCAGTACGTAACGAAAGAAGGAATTCAGGATACAAAGAATATTCAAAGTAACTTTGCTCTGAATCCAGCTGTATGTGTCTACACAGTGTAATTGTCACAATTTCCAACAATAAAAATTAAAAAATCCCCCACCTTTTTTTTTTTAAAAAAAAAAGCGCTGTTCAAAGAACATTCTCACAAAAAGAAAATAAAAATAGAGCAGCTCATTAGATCTATAGTTTGACTTAGGAAAACATAAATACAGGAGTCAGTCTGTGTTTGAAGTAGAAAAAAGGAGGACAAATACACAGATTGTCAGTAATCTTTAATGTCTTTCCTTTGTCTCACTCTGAAGTAAAACCAACTAACCTGCTAAAAGATAGGTTTATCTAATTCCTGGTGATAGACTCTATCTTTGCTTCCTCTGATTAGCACTTGGAATAATTTGTCTTTATTGATGTGCTGCACACTTTTTTGTGTGTATATCTTGCTATTCTCTTCTGAAGAAAAAGTGCTCCTGCAAGTTGATCAAATATAACTTTACTATACAATTTGCAGGAAACTTTGAAAAGTATTTTCTCCTGCTCTTATTGTTGCCATCAAGAACTACTTCTGTACTTTATAATTGGAAAAATGGAAGATAATATATTTTTCTTATAAACAAGAACTGGTATAATACAGCAGGAATGAATGAGTGTGAGTTCTAATCTCGCTTGGGAAAAAAATCAATCATGCTTTTAGCTTTTTGTGTGTGAGACATCAATGAGATAGTTCAGATGAATAAAAACAAGGTTTTAATTTTGACAAGGCTGAGCAGCAGCACAGAGTGCTGGACAAGGTGGTAGTGCTTGGGTGATTTTAGTATTCAGCTGATCAGTTTTCAGTGGAAACTAAACCTTTTTCTTCCAGCCTGTCTTGCACCTTTGTTGCTGCCACGTGTGATGCTGCTAATACTGCATTTGCATTTCTAAAAGTAGATGTATTTATTTTTTAGTGGAACTTACAGAATTTTGGGGGTCAGTCCATAACTATCAGGAATGCTGAGTGCCATTTAATATAGTGTCAGACAGATCTTGCTTTACCAGGAAGGTCTTGAAAAGTGCAGAAACCCAAAGGACTTTTGGGAAACTGAGGCAAAACCTGAAATGAAACCTAAAAGTTCCAACTTTCCCTTCATCCTCAGCATATTTAAAACTTTTATTCCAGTTCCAATATTGAAACACAGTGCAACATTAACGTTGTAAAGAAGCAGTCAGTGCAGAGCTTTGAGGAAAGGTCAGGAGCTGTTAGCACGAGGAACAGCATCCAGCCAGGAGCCTTTTGCTTGTCATACCTTGTTACATTTTCCTTAGCATGTTCCTATACAGAAAGGTAGGTGAAAGCTCCCTTCTGTCAAGGAATGTTGGTAGGCAAGGGAAAAATAAGATCCTGGGTGACATCTAGGGGATGTGCTGGGTAGGTACCCAAGGCTAATGTGCAACATGAGGGAGCACAGGTCATGAATCCACAGTAACCCATGTTTCCTTATGTTTGCAGCTCTTGTGTTTGTATATACTTATTTACATTTATAACTAATGACATGTATGAGGAAAACTGAATGGCTGGTTTGGTTTGTAGAACTAAACACTGTGCACACATCACTCTGCAACATGGACAGAAAAAGGAGCTGAAAACTTTTGTTTTTGCAAATAGTTCACTAGAATTCTGGATCTCTCTTTGTCTGCAGCATCTGAAATAATATTACAGTAAAGAGCAACCTACTCTGGTGGAAGGTGTCCCTGCTCATGGCAGAGGGGAGGGAATGGTGTCATCTTTAAGATCCCTTCCAATCCAGCAGTTCTGTGATACCTGAGGTGACTCTTTGCTTGGGCAAACCAGATGTTTCTGGGAATGAGCTGACCACAGCTCCTCCTCTTGTTCCTGGGAACCCTGAGTAGCAAATACCACCCAGGCCCTCTGGTCTCTCCAGTTTACACTGCAGGAGTTCAATTTTTCAAGCTCTCATAAATTGTTCAGTATATGCTGTTAATGATCAGCCAGTTCAACTCACCCAAGTCATAACCTGCCTCCTAAATGAGTTTCCCATAAATCTGTTCTGTTCATTAGAGGTCAAATTGATAACTGCTGAGAAGGAATGTCAATGCTGCATATCATTCTATGAGGGTTTAATTGTGACTAAAAAACTCCCAACCCTCCTCTCCCTCTGTACTGGTGGAATTCAAAACTCTCGACTTCTATTTCTTAGCAAGAGGCTGTGAAAGAGGAGAACAAGCAAAAAAACCCCGTGTGAAATAATTTCATTTCTGAATATCTTGTGTATCTATGGAATAGAGATGTAATGGTCTAAGGATTTGTTCTGAAAATCTGAAAGAGTTATGATCAAACCTTTTCCTAAGTCCATTATCCATTAGAGGAGATAGTTATGGACAAACTTCATTCTTGGAAGGTAACAATAGGAGGAATCAATATCAACATTCAAACAGTATATGAAGACCTATAATTCCATATTCACACTTCACAGAGAACCAACTTTTCTTCTAATTTTCAATGGTTGAATGATTAGGGAAGAAAAGCAGCTGAAACTTCCTTAGAGCATTTTAAATTAGAACATTTCTGCTGTGTACACTGTAAGGTCGCATCAATTTGAGAAAAGCTGCTGAAAAAAAATCAAATTATGAGCTAGAAATGTAATATAAACATACTCTGAAACTAAATCATGTACCTCTTATACACTATGGGGTTTTTTGAGGTTATATTTGTGAGCTTTCAATAAGGAATTCAATACAGTAGAACTTTTAGGAGAAATTTTAATTTATTGTCACTGGGACTATGTATTTAACATAAACATGCACGTTGTCTTTGGCAGAGTATTGATTCAGACACATTTAAATTTTCAGTTTTGAGCCTTTCTGCCACAGCTATTCCCTTTAGGATCTGTATATGCCTATTGCTCCTCAGATACAGCATTGGATCCGCTTCCCAAGCTCTGAAATAACATGGGCTTTAGTAAAAGAATGTCAGTCTTTCATGTCACATCAGGCAAAAAACATTCCAAAATTGTGCTTCTTTCATTCAGTCCCCCTCTGAAGAGTCCCACTGAGGCCAGAGCTTTAAAGAAGTTCTCTCAATGGTGGGGACATTA
Organism: Xenops minutus; assembly: GCA_035221455.1. Classification (NCBI taxonomy): domain Eukaryota; kingdom Metazoa; phylum Chordata; class Aves; order Passeriformes; family Furnariidae; genus Xenops; species Xenops minutus. The sequence continues at coordinate 10,496,877 of JAWWEE010000051.1, read as the reverse complement.
AAAACAACACACAAATAATCAGAAATTTCTTTTCTGTTAAGATTTTTGGGTACCTAATTCTCATGGGATCTAAGGCCCCACACTTGTGATGAAGTTCAACCTGACAGAAATTAAATTGGTCAGAAGAATTGCTTCAATTCCGATTGATTTACAGGTAGGGACAATTTTGTACCAAAGGGAGGGGTCTTTTTAACATTTAGGGACAACTGCTGGCTAAATTCTATACACCTGAGAACAAATACATGGGATTTCTGCTATGAAACGAAAGCCAAAATAGAAATATTTACAATTTTCTTAACATTTGAATGATGGAAGTTTGAAAGAGATATTGGCAGAGGAGTTTCTCTCTTTCACTTTCAGGATGGGAAGTGAGGCAATGAAATAAACCCAAGGAACTTTGAGATGAAGAAAAATCTGACAACTGAGGTTGCAAATTATTAATAAGATTATAGTTGTTTAATGGATCCAATTAAATATAATTGACCTAATTTTATCACCAAAAATTGTTCTGTTCAATTAGCATAAAACCAGGACTGCACCTACATCAAAAGCTCAATATTAACATTTTCCCACAGCATTGTCTTCATTTGTACAAGATTGTCTATATTTGGATTGTTTTAAGATTTCTTCTTATAACAAGACTGACTTGGTTTGAGCCACAGGAATGAATTGTTAAAGTCCCATTTTACTGACAGGTGTGACAGTAACTGTATAAATTGTTTATTGTATCATGTTCATGTGTCCTACTCTAAAACTCATCAAATTAACTGGAAAGTCATCAGTTGACTTCAAACAGGCTTTTAAATAATGCCCACAGAGAAATGTGCACACTTTGTACCCAGGTCTTCTCAATTTTAAATTTTAATCTCTTAGGGCTGTCATGGACTGAATGTGCAGTTCTGAGATTTCAGAGCTTCTTCACCAGACACTTCTCTTGAAGATTTTAAATGAGTTTAATCCTCCAGCAACAAAGGATCAGAGGCTCTCTCTCAAATTTGGATTGTGCCATCTGGGAGAAGAGGAAAACTCATAATTTTTGATTCTTGGATACAGTGGGAGAGGAACTGGGCATTTTGAGATTCTGCCTCTTCCTCATTGAAGAGGGAAAAGGAGCTTGTGAGAGGAGGATAAATCTCAATTGTTAACATTGAGTACTGTTAAGGAGACAATCAAATCATAGTTCTTCTTAATATAAAATCTGGTATTATTTAAGAGTAAATGTTGTTCTAAACTACATGACATATTCTTTTCTCAGTCTTATTTACAAGTTCTTACACTTGTTTTCTTTAGGAATTCTTTGCCTCTTCAGAAAATTCTGGCAAGTTTAACAAAGTACTCCTTCAAGGAAAGTTATTTACGTGGTCAGATCTTGCTCCAAAGTTTGTGGTTCTTTGTGCTTAGATTTGATTAAGGCACTGAATGTGTCTCCTGCCTTCAGAATACTAAAAACTGCCTGTGCTTCTCTTCACAAAGATGAAATCTGGCTGTACCTGAACTCTTTTCTCCCTGGGTTGGTTGTGTGACAACATTTCACTCTTCTACCACAGTTCCCTTCCCATTTACCCTGAGCTGCTGTTGGAGGTTGCAAAGCCCCAGCTCCAGTCTCCGAGCCCCTTCCCAGCTCCATCCTTACACCCCGAGGGAAACAGCTCGCTATTTCGCTCTAGGCTCTTTGAGCCATCAATGGCCGGGCTCTCACAAAAGATGCTCCAAGGCCATCTTTAACCTCTTTCTCCTTTCACTCTCCAGGTGCTGCACAGCACGGAAGGATTTTTAAAGATCTGCCAGTACCTGTGGAAAGATATCTCCTGACAAGTAAGTGTTTTTATGCATTCCATTCCTGTTCTCAGAAGTGACTTGCAGTATTTTTCATCATTTCGGTGTCAATAATTATTGGTTTGTAAAGTATTTTTGAAATTGAGTTGGGAATATTTGACTGGATTAGTTATTTATGGTGCAAGTTTTATTTTTATTCCAATTAGAAATAGGATAATAGTGTGAAGTTTTTACAGGAGAGCAGCTCCATATTTGTAGTTAGAATATTTTCTAGCACACCCAGAAATATTCCTTCCATATCTGTGCACTGAAGTTTCTCCAGCAAATGAATACTGGAGTCAGGAACACAAATGCAGTGAATGTTTAAAATTTTAGGGGTGTTTTACATCCTCTGTTCTGATCTACCTGTACAGCAACTTCTGTAACACAAACCAAACAGCATTTCTCAAACAGAGGAAAAGAAAGTGAAGGAATTTGATGTAAGAGATCTGTTGCATGAGCTGGTAGGGGTAGAAATACATGTTTACTAAGAGAGGCTCCTAGTTCTTGTCTTGCAATAATTGGTGATGCTCCTAAAGGTTTGCCTTCAGGAATCATTAAATGCCTGAGAACCAGAGTTTCCTTTCCTGGCTGCCAAGGCTGCAGAGAAAAACACGAAGCGTGAACTCAAAACATACCCTGAGGTTAAAACCCCAGCCAAACAAACCCTTAAAAACAGGTGAAGTAGAAAGATAAAAGATGAAAGAAAGTGAATTTCCATAGTTTTTAAAACATGATTTTTTTCAGTTCTACTTGTTTTCTGAGTCTTTGGTTTATTAGTGCTGCTTGTATTTGTTTGCTGATGACCACAGCAGTTTGTAACTCTTGGAAAACGAGTCATCTGAATTCCTATGGGAACCTGGATCCCACTACTGGCAAGGGGGCTTGTGTTGGAGACATTGTATATTGAACACTGCAAAGAATTAAAGGGCTTGGAACTCTTGGCTTTCACATCATCTAAACTTGACTAAATGCAGTTGTTCTGTATGTATTGCACCTTTTCCTTACTTAAAATTAATTTTAAAATGTATTTTTTCAGCAGTGAATATCACTTGTCCTTCAGGCACGTTGTTCTCTCCTTTGTCAGCATCTTGTTCCTTATGTACTTGAAAAACACCCTTAAACCTCAAACCTTTTACTTCTGTATTTTTGCCTTGCTGTGTTTAAAATGCCTGTGACTTCTCTGTTCCTCAAGGACTGTGATATTTTTGTACCTTCAAGTTTTCCTGTTCTTCCCTTCACATTTTCATCATCACTTCCCTAAAGTGGGCAAAGATATAGCCTGGGAACTCACATAACCCTGGAGAGAAGGTTGTATAGATACATGTACAACACAAAACAGCAGGATAAACATAGAGTGAACACTGTTTTCATAGGGAAAAAGGTTAAAGCCAAGCCTAAAATGAGCAGTCCTCCCCAAACCCCCTCTTGTCCCCTCAACAGAGAGATTGGGAGAGAGAGAGAACATAAAGCATAATGTTTAGCTGCATATAAATAACCACAAAATCAGGGCACAAAGAAGCCTCAGAAGTGCCATATGCTGGATAAATATCCACAATATGTATTTTATAATGTGTTTAAATTGAAAGATTCATTTAGATTTGCAGTAAGTTGCCTTATCTCATGAAAATAAAAGAAGCCTTAAGAGCTGTTTTACAAGCAACTTAATGCTGTTTGAAGAGTTCTGTAGAGCTGGATCAGCCCAGTAATATCAAGAAGAAAAAAATCTGGTTTTTAGACCTGTACCTACAGAAATGAGGGCTGGAGACCGTGTGATAATGTTCATAAGTGTAAGTGAAGTTAAGATTCCTTTTTACCAGAAGGAAATAAAAGCAGAAACCTGAATCAGAACACATCCCCTCACCCCTGTGATCACAAATAAAACTGTAGATAATTCAGGGTTTCTTGGTAGAATAATTTCAGTTTGTGGATGGATTTGTGTAGATGGAAAACAAATACCTGTTTCTGTTCTGAGGGGAAAAAAATCACATTAATTTCCAGTAGCACCAGCAGTATCTTTAAATGCAGTAGTAATTGTTTAACAGTTAAGAAATTCCCACAATGTAGATAACAAATGTAATTTTAGTAATGGGAGTTGAATTGGGGGGTTTGTGTATTTGATTGCATTTTTTTTTTAAACCAGCAATTTCAATAAGTAAATAAATTTGATAGTTGAAATCACTATGAAATTTATTTAGGTTCATTACCTGCACAATTAAGCAATGCTAACTAATTGTAGAATTATAGCTAAATTAAATACTGCTCTAGGGTAGTTATTTTTACTTCTGGCTTTTTTTTTCATTGTGGACACAATTTTTGGTAGTTTTACCACCTAAAATTAGTTTCTGTTAGGTTTTCTTGCTTCCTGAATAGTTCCAGGTGTCAGCAGGGGTCTGGATCTTTGCTCCTCATGTTCCTTCTGCTCTGTGGCCAGAAAAGGTAACAGTGTTTATGTCTATGGGATATTTTAATACCACTGAAAACTGCTAATGATGATTTGCATTATAGGTTTTCAAATTAATTTTAACAATCTCTGAACACTCTTGCCAGATCATTTGAACAATCTTAACTGCAAATGTGTGTGAAATCTTTTGAAAACTAATCCTATTTAAAGAGGCAAAGTGTATCATGCTGAGCTGGAAGGGACCCACAATGGAGTACAACCCTCAGCCCTGCCCAGGACTATCCCCAGGAGTCACCCCCTGTACTCCAGAGGGTCATCCAAACCCTCCTGGAGCTCTGGCAGCCTTGGGGCTGTGCCCACTGCCCTGGGGAGCCTGGGCAGTGTCCACCACCCTCTGGGGGAAGAGCCTTTTGCTGAGATCAGACCTAACCCTGCCCTGACCCAAGTCCAGCCCTTCCCTGGGTGCTGTCCCTGCTCACCACACTGGATGGCAAGTCAATGAGAGCTTTCAGAACCTCCCAAAACCCAAATATTTTCTGATAGACACCTTTTTATGCAGTGGTGCAACAGGGCAGTGTATCTGATAGTCTGACAGAGTGTGCAGAGAACACCAGCCTTTATTCTTCCCACACTGGTGTTCAGAGTTAAATGCAAAATTCCTTGTAGGTCTCAGCTTAGCCAAGCTTTCAGCCTGGTGTTCAGGCTTTGAGTCACCTGGCAGGGAGGTGTGGGAAGAGCTGGTTTAGGCTGGGAACATCTGAAGTGTCTGAAGAACAGCTCTCAGGCTGATGAGATTGTAGCTGGCACAGCGGTGTGTTCGTAGAGCAAAGCCTCTTTAGCAACAACTCCATGAAATAGGTCTTTTCTGTAGCTCATGAAGGAAAATGAGGTGAGTGTGAGTCTGTGACACTGGTTTAAAGAATGTCACTTTCTGCTCTTAATTGCATTTTATTGGGTCTCATTAAATGGCTGAAATTAAAAGAACATAAAAGTAGTTTTGAAACTAGGTCTTACATATTTTTTTTTTATTTGTATAATAGTTTGAATACTGAGGTTTGAAATAGTTTAGAAATGCCAGTATACTACCTCAAAGGGTTTGAAAATTATGGTTTAAAAAATCCCCATTGGATTTGTGAAAAGGTGGCAAAGCTGATATACCATTTAATTCCCCACCCCTCCTCAGTGTTTCTTTTCAGACTTAAGAAATTTCTTTATTCAACAACCAAAATGAGAAGCAGGGTGGGAAGGGTGCAGCTCTGCTCATTCTCCCTCCCCATGTGGAAAGACAGCTGTGTTTGTGTCCTACTCTTAACAAGGAGAGCCAAACGTTGTGTCTTAGCCTACCTTCAACATTTAATTTGTAGTTTCGTTAGTCAGATCAGTAAGCAGTTTCCTACCTCTTTGTTAATTCTCTTTCAGTAACTTCCCGATAGCTAATTGTTCCTCTTACTTCTGTTACTAAAACATAAAATTCAGATAAAATTTGGGGGAGGATCGGTGTTTACAATATTGCAAAATTGTTCTATGTACTTACCAAGATACTGGCCTGAAGTGTGACTTGTGAAACATGTGGCAATGCTTTTCAGATCCTAAAAGCTGAATGTTTTATATGAAAAGTGTCTCTGGACGTGTCTGTTTAATGAGTTGGCACAGTGCTAATTTAAGGATGCCAGTCCCTCATGTGTTGCAACCTTTGAGGGTGGCAGGTGTAAGTGGCTTTTAGTTTTTGGGGTGTCCTTCCCTGCTCCCAAAGAGGATGGTTGCATCACAGGGGTTGCTCATTTTTCCCTGAAACAATGGTGAAAGACTTTGAGCTGAAATCAAGAGAGATACTTGTGAGGTGCAGAGATGCTGCAGAAAACCAAGCCACCAAAGCAATTTCCCTGCTGATAGAGTTCTATTGGTGTTTTGCATTATTTAGAACACACAAGGGCTAAATTGCCATGAAAGATAATTGATGTCATAACAGGAGTGTTGGAGGCCAAAAGACTGTTGAAAAATTTGACAGGCTTTTTGTTAGTACCTTTAAGGTTAGAGTGTCTGAAATGCAAGCAGACATTATGTCATCCTGCAGTAGGAATATGTTCTTCATTTGACTGTGATAACCGTGAAAGCTCATTTAAATAACTGATGCATGTGTATCTTAAAGGTTTGATAATTGGGGATGTAACTACGAAGTTGTCAATGGATTTTGCTATTCTGAAATGTGTTACATTTTAAAGAGACTGGGGAAAATATAATATAGTTATTTCTCCAGCTGAAATAATGAGGAAAAACTGCATAGAGACTTAGCATAGCAATTCTAAACAGAAACCTAAAAACATACCTTTAATTCTGCCTGTCTGGAACACTGTTACATGCAGAAACCACATATCCCAAGAATTATTATCAGTTTCCTGCCTTCACACATAAACAGCTTTTTGGGATCAATATGATCCAAGCTTTAGAGCATCAGCATCTGTCCAATAAAAATAGGATAAGAAACCTCAAGTCTTTCACTAGATAATTTCACTGTATGTTTTAAATACTCTGTAGAAAAAAGGTTCAGTGCACAAAGGCTTTGGACAGCTGAAGGCTTATCTGAAACCCTTCTAAAGAATTGGTAAGAGCACAGAATGGGAGTGTGAAAATCTCCTGCAATATGCCAAGGAGCATCCTTTGCAATGGGGTTTGACAGAATACTGTCAAATTATGGACTTTACATTTCTATGTCAGGTTTTCTATGCAGCAGGCTTGCTCTATTCAGAAATATACTGAAATGGCTCTTTCTGTCCTGGTTCTCAAATATTATGCTTGGAAAATTTAGTTCAGGCAGTTTGAGCTCAGAAACAGTCCTTCGCTTCCATAAAATGCCTGTGTTTATACTTGGGGCATTAAGCATTGTTAGAGCACAAGGAACCAGATTCTCAGCTTTCAGAGGTGAGAGCTCCTGCTCAGATTGGGCAGTGACTGAAGTGAGCTGCACTTTGGTGAGACACAGTCAGCTGAGACACAATTGTTTTGAATGGTAGCTCAGTTTACAAGCACTGGAACATCTTGAAATAATAAAACCAGAAAGGGCTTTCTGGGCTGGAATGGGCATTGCCAAGTCGTGGTGAGCTTCTCCTCCATGAACAACAGCAAGTCCTTTTCCCCAGGGCTCGTCTCAATCCATTCTCCAACCACCTCGTGCTTGGGCTTGCCCCAACCCACATGCAGGACCTTGCACTGGGTCTTCATGAGGTCTGTCCAGACCCACCTCTGCAGCCTGTCCTGCTTATACTGACTGAAACAAATTGACTTAACCAGCCAAGAATCCTTTCTGGTACCCTGATTTAGATAAAGAGCTTGTTCCTTCCATGCCATGCAAGGGAGGCAGTTTCCTGTTACTTTGAGCAGTAAATAGAAGGAACACTTAATTTCATATTCAAAGATGAAACTTCATGGGGTTTTTCTTCAAAATAGTATATCTGAAAAAAAAAAAATTAAGAGCTGCAAGGATCCAATTAGCTCAATGAAACATTAATTTATGTGTCATGAAGTAGTCACAGAAAGGAAGATAAAGGTATGTTTAGGAAGGCTGAATTGGTGAAGTCTTGCTGAGTCACAGTTTGAAATGTATTTGAATGATGCAGATCTCATTAAAAACCATCAATTTACAACCATTAATCATGGAATAAAAGTGATATGAACTCCAGACCAACAGGAGATCCCAGCCTTAGGTAAATGAAGCTAAGAGAGGATGTTTGTTACACTATATAAGATGGATTTCCTCTGCACTGAGCACTTCTGTAAACAAGCATCCTATAGCAGGAAACTTTTCCTCAAGTTTCCCTGGTGGGAGTCACTGCACTGCTCACCCTTTCCAGTGTGCTGAGTCTGAAGTGCACCTTGAAAACAGCACCTTTCACCCGGAGTCACCCTGTGCTGCAGGGCCCTGTAGGGGAGCTGTTGGCTGCTCTGTGCCACTCTCCTGTCCCTTTTTCCTGGCAATGCCCTGATACCCCCCCAGAGGGGCTCTCAGCCTGCCCCTCACCACGAGCACTTTCACATCAGTCCCAATGAAAAGCTACAAACAGCACTGGCTGACTGAGCCATCCAATTCTCATCCCAGCTCTGCACATGTTAACATGTCAGTAAGGACATTTTCCCTGGGTTCAAGTCCTTTGTTATCAAGATTAACCTTCATTTTATTCTTCTTTCTAATATATCTTCAATGTTAAATCTTCTTCAGGGATTTCTTATCATTTCCTTAACCCTCAATTTAGTAAATCCTGATTATTCATGCCCTTTTATTCTATTCACTTCTTTTAAGGGTGTCTATTCTTACCTAGAATTGCCAAGGAAACCACCACCTTTGGCTTAACCAACATCCCCAGAGCTTGAAAGAGTAGTGTTATTAGATGGAGGAGTGAAAATTCTATTTTAATTTCCTTCCTCAATTACATTAAATTATGTATGATCTCTCTTTTGCTTAGTGCATCCTTTAAATTAGGAAGTTTAAATAGAAAAGAACTCTGTTTTTCAGTACTAATTCCCTGATAATGAGGTATACAAGGGCTTCTTTTCAGGTTCATTAAAGGTTTGAAGTAGAGTCCCTGAATCCCCAGACCTTGTAAAAAAGCTCAAGAATACATCCCACTCTGTATCAATTATTATTTTAGTTAGTATTTGATCATAAAATGCCCGTTCAATGCTGCTTCTCTCCTCACGTTGTAGGCAGGACAATGATAGCACTTGACAAGAAAATAATAAGTAATTATCTGGGAGTTCCTTCTTCCTTTGCTCTACAAAGAAACATTTCCCCTTCCTGACCCCCAGATGGGAAAAACTATCTGTCCTTTGAATAAAAAATAAAAATATTAAGGGAGAATCCTCAGTTAATGCCATTTGAAATCCAGAGAACAGACCAAATATACTGAAAACTAGACATCTAATTTAAAATTGTAGGTGAGCAGAAATAGAATGTAGGAACTAATGTAATAATCAAGTTTCTTTCAGATACATCTCATTTTGCTTATTATCATAATTATTTAAAATTCACAGGGAGAATCCAGCCAGGTGTCTGCCCTTCATTTCTCTGAACTCTGTCTTGGCTTTGGAGGGGCAGGGTTGTCACAAAGAGCTTAGAATGTAATGAACAGGACAAGGGACTGAGGGACACAGGGGAGAGCACAGCAGATTAAGGGGATCACCATAATTGCAGCAACTTGCTGGCAAATCGTCCCCAGCACGGCTATTTGTAGGATCCTGGAGAGGAGCAACCTTCCCTCTCAAGGCTGAAGTGTAAGTCATAACCTTTCCAGCCAGCCCTCGGAGCATGTGTCAAAAGGAAAAGCAAAAGCAGACACTTAAGTATTTAGGAATTTGCCTTCTAATCAGCCTCTTCTTCTTCTTCTAATCCAGGTCCTGATGCCTCCTTGGGCTCACTGTTTCATCTTCTTTTCTTCCAAACCACACAGAATTCCCATGCTCCTTCTGGAGCCCACTGTGGCAAAGCTGAGGGGGCATGCAAAGAGAGTGAGACATGACCTGTACACTACACATGGCACAGAAAGAGGTGCTTTCACAACCCCTTCAACCCATTTTCCTCTGACTTTTGTTTGTTGTTTTGGTTTTGGGGTGATGGTTTTGGTTTGTTATTTTAGTTTCTGTTTTTGTGGGGGTTTCTGTTTTTGTTTTGGGGGTTTTGTGTGTGTTTTTTCTTTCTTTCCTTCTTTTCTCCCTGCTTAGTGCAAAATTCCAGAGATTAAGAAGGAAGATTTCTCACTGATTTTTCCACTCTCGTGGTTTTATTAAACTGAAGTGCATTTAGTCTTCAGCAAACATCAATTCTCCAAATGTTTTGTGGAGGAGAAAAATGCATTTATATCTTGGTAGCAACACTAAACAAGGCAAGAAAAGTGACAAGCATCCCATCAGGCAGTATAATTAATGCCTATCACTTCTGCAATGTCTTCAGCTGTGCATTTATCTTCTTTACTTCTTCCTCCACCCCTCCACTGGAGTAAGATCAGCTACACCTACACCTGAGGAGGGAACAGAATTAAATTAGAGACATTCTCTTTCAAATTCAGTAAGGAGTAGCATGTGTGTTCCAGAGATGGAACCTGGATCTTGTTACCTATAAACACCAGAAGTATCTTAAGCTTAAGCCTATTTTCCACATTCTGCTCCCAGCTCCAGCCCACTTGGGTGAATCACAGAACTATTTACTGGCATCGAGGAATGACACGAGTGACGAGTCATTGCCGCAGTTATTTGTTTTCTTGTGTTGATAATGCAATAGCTGAGCACTATAGGAAACTACAGTAGCTAAATAAAGTCCAAGCAGGGGGGTAGTAGAGGAAGACTTGGGTAGTTACATTGTACCATTTACTTTCTTTCAATTTCTGGTGAGACATCTTGATCCTAAAACAATGTTTGCTGTACCATTGGCTTTGTAGAGCTGGACTCCTGTACAGGTGGAGGGCAAAGAGATGAAATTCAAATACCAAGCAAAGGGGAATGCTCCAATATCCACACATTTGTAATACTAGCCCTGGCAGGATTGCAGATTCTGCAGAGCTATGGAGAGCTACCTTAAAACTAAAACTTCCCTTAATCACAAAACGAATGAGAAGCTTTGCTTTAAGAAGTACTGTAAAATAACATTCCACTAGCACAGTATGTACTAAAATCAGGGTAGGACATCATTTCCAAATTGATTCATCTGATCTTCACTAACCTCCAGCTGCTTGTGGCCTTTATGGTCTAATGAGATTTGGACAAAAGATTTAGAAGTTGCTACTCTTGTTCCAAACATACAGAGAAAGGAGAGGAGAAGCCTCTTTCTCCCTTCTCCAGTCGCTGTATAAATAGCTTTGTATGTGGATGGTTCCTTAGGCAGGTTACACTTCAAAGCAGGGTTTTGCTTTGTGCCAATCAGATGGTGTGGGAGACTTTCCTTGGTTTCTTTGCTATCAGAAATATTTGGAAAGCTGGGTGAATCTGTAAAAAATTCTCCAAGAGCCAGATTTGTAGCTGTTCCTCCTCTGCAAACAGGGGTCAGACTCCCCAGGGGCAGAGACACCCAGGAAGGACTCAGGCTCTACATCAGCCACTCTGGGCTCCACAAGCTGGGAGGGTGACACACAGTGGGATCCCATGGACCACAATACACAAAAAAGGAATATATTACCAATATCTATTAGGGGTGAAGAAACCAGATCCTAATTTTATCTCTATAATTTTTCTTTTTTAATGAGAAGCAATGTTCTGGCCTGAAATGCATATTTAAAGATACACTTCCATTGACTTCTCTAGAAACAACCTTAAGCCCTAATTATGAATAAACAGAATTAAAGTGTCCTGGTCACATTTATCAGCTTGGAATGGCCTTGGGCTGGTTCCAGCACAGTAACCACCTGATACTCTAAATCCCTCAGACATGGTGAGAGAATGCTCTCAGGAGTTGAACCCTGGTAAAGGATTGTGTTTAGTACTTTACTAATGCTACCAGCTGAGCTTCTTGTGAAGCCCTGAAGGTCCCAGGTGTCCTGCAGAGAAGTGGGGAGTGCTTTGCATGCCTGGGATTGGCTGGCCTGGCCGAAGCCCCAGGTGGGGTGGGAGGGAGCTGCAGGTACCCCCCATTTAGCTGGGAGTGCTTGGGCAGGAGGGAGTGCCTGGCTGGGATGGAGGAGAGGCAGAACCTTCAAGGTAGGGAAGCTGGTTGTTTTTGTAGGGGTTTTGCCAAATTTTGCTAAACTAGTGGGGCTAAGCAATGACATGGATTTTGCTCTCTTGTGCGTTGTTGTCTTAAAAACCTTTTTTTCTCAGCAATTTGTTTTGTCTGTCACTCAAAGATATTAGAAAAAAATAGACTTTATTGTTTCACTGCAATGTGCTCAGAAGCTCTTCCACTTTTTGTGTGCATATTGGGAGATCTGGGTGGTTTACATCTGCCCCTCAGCTCTTCCAGCATTCAGGGTAACCTATTAAATAATCTTCTAAATACAACAAATATTTGATATATCAGCATCTCCACTTGGTCTTCCTTACATCAGATATTCTCAAAAGCAATATCCCATTCTTTCTGATCACAATTCTCCCTTTGTACCTCCACTTCCTTTATCACTGCTATCTTTAGGAGCTTTCATGTATCTCTTGCTTGAGTGTTTTTTCTATTTTTTTATCAGATTCCCTTATTCTCCCAAGAAGGATTTAGGTTTTTTTCAATTTTCACTTGTTATCTGATGGGTTTGTTTCTGGTGTTTAGACTGTTTTGATTTATTAATTGATGGATTTATTCTGCTTTTTGTGCTGCCTTAATTTTAAAGATAATTCAAGCAAGAGGAGCTTTCCTGGGTTGATATCTTTGCATGGTATTGGTTATATGGTGTCATTTCTGTGTTAATCTATAGCTCACAATAACTTCAGAAAATGAACTTTATTTTGCTTTAGTGTTGCTTTCTAGAATTTGCCGTTCACTTTTTCAAAATTCTCAAGTTTTTCCAAGTCAAGGATATTTCTCTCCAGTTCTCAGGAATAAGCAGTGTACTGTGATTTTCATGGTGGGTGTTTCTGTGGGTGTTTAGGTTTTGAAAATGAAACAGGGAGAGCATTGGTAAGAACTTTTGGTAATGAATGTACCATCTATTGTTCAGGGCCAAAATGGGTTATTTTTCCTTTCCTGAAGGCAGGCAGAAAAGCCTCTCAGAGCCAGTGGGTGGAGGTCAGACCAACATGTGCTTTGCAGCTTGTTGATGCTCAGGGAATCAGTGGAACAGGTAACAAGGAGAGCTCCAAGAGGGAGGAGATTCAGGGCACCTATTGATTAGAGCCCAAGGAACCCTGAGCACAGAGCTGGCCCGTGGGCACTCTCATGCCTGTCCAACAGGGATTAATTGCAGTTTTCCTGCAGTTCTCTGTGATAAAAACATCCCAGGTTGCCAAGCCTCTGGTTAGGGATTTGTTCTTTGTCTCAGTCTTATCCTGCAAGTTATTATGAATTTGGAAGGAAAGACACATCCTGACTTACAGAATATTAAAATGTCAGCATACATATTGCTTGGTGCAGAAGGATTGGCAAATAGAAAACTGAAGAGTCAGATTGTTTTTTTTAAAAGAGTAATGTTTTGAAGGAGTGCTTAGGAAAAAAGCCTGTAAACTGGAGCAATGAGGAAGGCAGGATTAAATAACAAACACTCCAAATTTCTCTAGTTCTGGTAGAACTGTCTGGATCCTGAAAATGATTTCCTGGTGTGACTTGTAAGAATGTTAAACTATCAGAAGCTTCAAATGAATACTGATTATTGACCAAGGACATTGCTTTTGACATAAATCCTCTAAAACATCTTCAAACAGTATGTTGTGCTGCTGGTATTTTGAAGTGCTTTTCATGGCTGATGATGGTGGGATTTTTTTTTTTTTGGCTGTATTCTCGTTTTGGAGTTTTTGTGCATTTTGGGGGGATTTTGTTTGTTTTGCCTTACCTTGCACCCTAAACAAGAACTTGTCTGGCTTAAGGGACACAGATGTTATGGGTACAATCTTAAAAAAACACAGCTCAGCCTTTGCTTGCTACTGTCAGTGGAGCCAGAGAAGTCACTTTGAGAGCTGTTGTTTTTTTGTTGTTTTTTTTTAACTCAGTGAAGGGAAAACACCAACTTCCACCTCATGCACTGGATATTCATCTTCCAGCTGCCAAAATGGCAAAGGATGCTAGCTCTGACTGTACAGGTTAATTTATGGGAAATTAATTACAAAGCAGTTGTCCTGAGCAAGCAGAGTGGAATTCAAAGCTCACTTAATTAGTAGCAGTTTTGCTTTCATCTTTAAACCTGGTGACTACAGGTGGAAATGGGAGAAAGGAAATGCAGGGCTGGTCCAGGGTTGTGTGTTTCTCTAAAGAGATAAATGAAAGCAGCTGATGGAGGCTGTGCCCAACATCAGCAACATCAGCTTGTGCTGAACGTGGGCAGCTCGGAATTTTAGGAATAGCAGGTCACTCAGGATCATCTCTGCAGCACCATGAACTGCACTAAGGCTGCCTCAAAGAATAACTTCTGATCTTGCCATTTCCTCTGTGACTCTGATAGGTTCCTGTTGCTTGAACTTAAAAGAACATGTTGCCAAATGCATATATCTCTCACCAAAGCCAAGGAATGTATAAGAGAAAAATGCCTTTTCCCTAAAGGCCACAGTAAATGTTGATTCTTTTGATGTTTAGGTATATCTACATTTGAAATTGCCTAATGTTCTTTCTTTCCTGAATACACTCATGTGAATCAGTTTCTCAGAATTGCTTGTTCTCAATCATATATACATTATTTTTGCAGAAAGGAAACGAGATTAGGGGTATTTATGTACCAAATTTGGAATATTGAAACATGATTTAATTAGTCCATTTTAGAGTCTATTAATTATGGAATGAATTTTTTAATTCTCTGTAACAGTAATTAATTTGGGTGAAGGGTTTTGAATAAAGTTTGAAAGCCATGTTTTATTGGATCTCAAATAAAAAGTCACCAGTACCTCTTATATATTGTAGGCTTTAATTTGGGGTACTGTTCAGCCTCTTTTAGGATTGAATATTCCTAATTCCATGAAACAGGATCTGCCCATTCAGAAAGTCAAAGAGCAAAGTGTGGGAGGAACTGGTTCCTGTCTCTGGCCTGGTATAGGTGGAGTGAGGACTCAGACTGGGGTCCTCACAAACTAAAAACATTCCAAGTCCATCCCCCTCGGGTATTTCAGATCTCTGTGCACAAGAACATTTCTCTCACACTCATCGTGTTCCTTCTTAGTCCCTTTTGGATGTATAATTTCTGATAATCTCAAATTTGATACAGTGATGGAGAACAGTCATTGCAGTCAGAGCCAATTAAATTATTCTTTAAGGACCACTCAAAGCTGGAATGAAATGGGATGTCTACACTTTAAAGCAACTCTGGTTTTGTGTTTCTGGGTGTTATATATCTTACATCCTTGTCAGAGTACTACACTGTGACCTTTTTCCATCTTCTTCCCTTTTTTTCCCCTCTGTTCCTCAGATTTAAAAAAGCCAAAGTTTTTGTTACTTCTTTTAAATGTACCATCTTTTCTCATTGGTGATAATGAACTCAGAACAACACACAATTGCTGGCCATAAGTTTAGTACAGCAGTTGCAAAGTGAAAATTTGAGGGCACTGGGACATACATAGATGTGATGTAGACTTTGCAGCTATACATAGGTAGAAAACCAGGAATTTAAGCTATAGCATATAATCAAGTTGTCAGACTGCTCCCTTCCACTTCACAGTTTCAGAATATGATGCAAATGAGCTTTTAAAATGGATTTGAATTTGTCAACACTGTTAATGAAAATGTTAATGCCTTGTTAGCTGTCGACTAATGACAGTGGAGGTTCTAGTTCCTTACTTAATGGTGGCACCAAACAGGAGCAATCCTGATTTATATCCTGCAAATGGAATGCCAGGGCGAGCTTCCCTGCACTTCCCTCCTGCCTGTGCCGTGCTGCACGAGAGGGGATATTGATGGAGAGTTTTATGACTCATTTGGGGAGATCTATGAAGGCAGCAACTTCATAAGGTGGCATTTTATCACAGTTGTGTTCGACCCGCTGCCGTTGACTCATTGATTGGAGTCACTCAGGGGAAGCCAAAGGCCCAGGCTTGGGGAATTCTGGGCAAAGTGCTGATATTTGGATCTTTTTTATTTTTTTTCCCAAAGCCTCTATTTCTGACAATGTGCCAATGATTGCTTTAGCTGTGCCTAATTATTCTGTCACTAGATGAGGTTTTGTAATTCTGTTCAGAGCGGCAAAGTCTGAGTTTAATATTAGCAGATGCTGGTTTTCCTTTTTGGCATTTTTCTTCTCCCAAGGCCTACTTTGGCAGTGCTTTTTGGATTTTTGATTGGAGAAATTGGACTTTGAAACTGTACACACTCATGCATCATTTAGTTTGCAGAACTGTGCTCAATTACAATGCAGAGCTGAGCTGGAGAGAGCTGTGTGAGAAGGCCTTTCCTGAAGGAATAATACAGCTTTAAATGCTGTTTGGGGATGTGGTTTAGCACTATTGGCAAGAGAAGCAACTAATGAGTGCTCTGCTTTCAGAACAGAACTTCATTAAAGAAAAAACTCCACATTTAATACTGAAGATTTTCAGTTTTAATATAATGAAAAATGATTTGGGGTTCGTTTTTATCACTGTTAGTGATGGGTCTTTATTCCTGTGTGAGTAGGTACAGTTAAAAACCACTTCCAGCTCTGCATTCAGGTCCTGAGTCTGTTTTTGCCTTTGAGTTGAAAGATTCCTCTTTGTGTTTGTCATTAGTTTATTTGCTTGTTTTATTTGTGATTTAGTTTGAGTTCCTGGGTTTTGCAAGAGAACTCTCTCCTTTCATTCAAGAAACTAATCAAGACTTGCTGGATGTTTCTTGTTTACTAATTCCTGGCTTAATGTGCTTCTCATTCCTTGTATAAATATTTGGTAGATGCCTGAACTAAATTTCAAGCTTGTTTCTCAGTTCTTAAAATCGTCTGGCATAAGGAGGATGGGAAGTTATTCCTGTATGAACAGGTCCCAACAGACTGGCACTCACTTCAGGAGTCGTGTTTGTCAGGAAATATAAGTAACTATATCCAACATCTACATCCAGAAGTTTCCACTGGAATCTTTATTCAAAAGTAGAACTGCTCCTATTTGTTGCTCAGAAATAATACATTTAAAAATATATTAGAAAAGAGTCAAATTCTGCTCTTCTTCAGTTGTCCTTCTGAACTCACAATGTACAGGAGCACTGAGGGACCAAGTGAAGAACATTCCTGTTCGTAGTGAATTGATACTGCAAACATTTGATAAAAACTGATTTGTCCTTGTCCCTGCTGGGTTTAGATTTCAGTTAACAAAAAGCTCTGCAGGAGTAGCTGGTCATATATCAAAGAGTTTAGATCTAATAGGTCTTTGAAGAGATAGTGTAAACATCTGGGAATAGAGGTTGAAAGCAGAGATGTTCTTCTCTAACAAGAGCTGCCTTTTTAATCCTGGTCAGTGTTGTAAAATTGCTGTTGATAAGCAGAAACTTGCTGTAGCTGTGACTTTACTAAACAGCAGATCTGCTGCACATTTTATATTGTATTATTATGTTAAATGCTCTTGAAGTTCACTCCTAAGTAGACATGGACATGAACGTTGGGAAAATGCTGAATTTGCATGGTAAACTGTTTTACATCAGTAAAATTGACTATGGAAGTGTCTTGTGTACAGGGTTTCTTTGTTTGCTTTTCCTGTTCCCAGATGGGAGGGGGTTTGGAAGCAGCAAAACTTCCACCCAGTTTAGTAAAAGACTGAAGTTTTTACTCTTTGTAACACTGTGTTAAATTATAAACTTATTTTATGTAAGTTTGCGGGGGTTTTATGAATCTTATTTTCATTATATTGCAGGTTTATTTGCTAGGTTCAGGACACCTTTCCCTGTGCTTATCTTGCTTTGGGCTTTACTCAAATAAGGTTGAAGCCCCTGCAGATTGAAGAGACAATGTTTTTATGAGGAAATGTTATGGCTGCTCAATGCTTAGAGAAGAGCTCTATTGAACCTGAGCTCCTAAAGAGAGGCCAATTTAATTCCTAAGGAAAAGTAAAAGCATCAGATTAGTGTAATAGCCCATTGCAGTTCTTAAAGGGAGAAGCACATGTACTTACTGATTCCTAGTGCTGCCTCAAATGCAGCCTCTGTACTCTGGTTTATTAGGAAATCATTTTCCTCAGTATTGTGGCCAAATCTCTTTCATTATTCATGTAAAGAATTCAATTTAACTTGACTGCAGCTTTAATATAATATTTTGATCAAGAACATAAACATTTTATTAAACTAGCTGCCTTACCATTTCATCCAGTTCCATAAACTGCTCTTGCTTATCTGAGGGAACTCGTTTAACAGAAGTGCCACAAGTAACCTAAGGCTGCTCAGGTGTTTGAGGGTGTTTGTCTTCTGCACCTTCTGCTCATGGTTTGGGGGATACCTGGTTTGCTTGAAGAAGGTGTTGAGATCATCAGCTGCCTCTCAAGAGCTGCCCTGCTGTCTCTTATTCTCTGTCACAGGGGCTTTCTGTCTCCTGTGTTTTGGCTTCTCCCATTTGCTGTTTCCCAGGCTCAGTTACCCTGTGCAATTGTGAGCCTGGGAGAGATGGAAACAGGAGGCATAGCAAATGTGCTTGGGACACTCCTACACCAGCCCTGGTTCGAGAGCCACCGTCTGAGCATGAAAATAACCTCAAGAGAGGGCAGCTGAGCCATTTGAACAAGAACCTAATTTCCAGGCAATCCAGTGGTGATTGGGCTACTCAGGAACAGCAAAGCACCCGGTGTTTGACAGCGTTCCTGCTGATTCAGGGAAAGCAGGAGGGGCTAAGGGAGGCAGACTTAACAAATGAGTTATGGTGCTTTGGGAGAGAAGTGTTGGTGGAAAAATAACAACCAAGAAATCAAGTCAGGCAGATGTCAAAACATAAATACTTGTCTGTTACCGTGTGAAGAACTTCCCTCTTAAAGCCTTTATTTGTTAAACATTTTTATTTGTTATTCTATAGATGAGACAAAGTCAAGGATTCCAATGTAATAGATTCTTGTAGAACAAAAGTTTTCAGTTCATTAACTAATCTAAACAGGATGGAGGTTGTTTGAATACATACAGTTCTCTTCAGTGCTAATAAAATATCTGTTGCATAGGTAAAGAAACTAGCTATGAACAAAGAATCAAGTCTTTAATTTTTAAAAAACCCAAACACCACAATTTTGAAGAGAAGTTGTAGCTTTTATTAAAAAACTTTTTTAATTATGCTTTGAAGTTATAGCCATTTGCAGGTAGCAGATTTTTTGATTGGTGTGAAGAGTCTTTCCACCTGTGAATGTTAGTTATTCCCAGGTCCAAAGGATAGGTGACAGCTTTGGGTTCAGCTGCATTATTTTGGGGTATCTGCAACATGTTAACTAGGTCAGTGAGGAGAACAGAATCCAGTTTTTAGATATTGTTCTTCACCATTTGGAGACACGACTCTTTTACCTCTTCAGGAACTTAATAGCAGGCTGTCAGCCACCCACAGAAGGACACTGCTAAACAGCGAGGTCTCCTGCTCGAGGTGGTTGTTGATTATCATGCAAAATCAATTACTCTGGCAGGTGAAGTAGATCTGTTCCAGTTAGCATGGTGGCAAACTGTGAAAATTTGTCACTTGCAAAGTGATAGTGCAATTAGGGCTTCCTAAATTCCAGATGAGCAAAAGCAGAGCTTGGGGAGTAAGTGGGATGTGCTGGAGGCTCCCTGTCCTTGCTGGAACTCAGGATTGGGTGCACACACACTCCCATGGGCAGATTGATGAGTTTCTGTCCCTTTGTGCTGGCTGAGCATCTCTGAGCCCAGTGCAAGGAAAGCAGCTCTGTTCCTGGGCCAGCAGAGTGTATAAAATTAACTTTTCAAGGCTACAATGGAGTGTTTCCCCAGGTTAGAGAAGAATCTGTCATTGCTTTCTATCTTATTTGCCTTTTCTTTGAGGTTGTGCATTTTAAAAAAATGCCCATATGCACAGCTAAGTTTTTGAAAAGAGGCTTTTCTGAAATCTAAGATAGTCAGCTCATAACTCCTAAATGCAACATATTCAGAGCTGTCTGTGTTGGGTACCAGCAGATTTAAAATGTATGGCAAGTAAATAAGAACATCAAACTGATGAAGCAGAACGTAAAAGGGGTCTCATGCTTTATTCTGTTAGTCAGCACAGCAGTAAAACACCAAAGGCTGTGGAGATGTCTCCTGGTATGAAGCTAAAAAGGCATCACTCAGACAGTATTGCAGGAAGGCAGAGAGAAGGTTGGTGCTGTGCATTGTGTTTGTATTTCACTGCTCCCTTGGCAGCACACCAGTATTTCAGTCTGCTTGAGGAGCAATATTAAGGTCCCTTCCTTTCTCCAGAGCTTGGGGCACTTAACACAGTCTCTTCTCAGTAGGTACAGGCTCTCAGAAACAGCCTGTCCCTGAAGGGCTGTGGCCACCAGGTTGGACGTGCTAAAGGTGTAGTAAAGAGTGCAAAGGTCTGCTGAGGTGACAGAGCACAAATCACAACCCATGTCTTGAGAAGGAAGGCTTTCAGATGCTCAAGGGTTTTATTTCCAAATCCTGACCTCAGCTCTGGTTGGTGTCGGGGTGTATGTTGGCAGTGTAGAGGCTTTACTTGCCTTGCTCTAAGGTTTAATCGGCAACATAGATAGCCCCTACAAATACATAAATATTGTAAATACTTACATATATTGTTGAATTTCCACCCCTGAAATTCTACCTTCCCAAGCAGATCATTTTCTCTAAGTGCTGTAGAAAGACATCTTTTCATTCTGCTGCTTAAGGTGAAATTTAAGCCTGCAAGATTGTACTTGTGACCACTTAAAGCAGCGAAATCGTGGTGCCAATAAATTACCTGTGGTGCTGAATTCACAGAATTCTGCCACTGTCCTTCCCTCTGAGCTGAAGGGCAGTGAGGGGAGAACACCCAGCATCAGATGGCAGGGAATTTCCTTTGGAGTGTCCATGGATCCATGGTGTGCTGCTGGAGGGTGGCAATGTGTGTGCAGTTGGGGTGATGGATACGTGGCTAAATGTGATCCACCTGCTATCAGAGCTGGACTGAATTACTGGGAGAGGGAAAAGTTTTCTTTTCTGTCATGAAATATACTTTATAGGCAAAAAAGATAGATTGGAATGTTTCAAAGTGGGTGTTAAGAATGCTTGTGGCCTTAAACACTGGCAAGTTATTGCTGTGTGCAAACATCCTTGCTGGAGGCAATGTTTGCTTCCAAATAAAGCCTCCCACTCTGTGTTGTGAGCAGTCCCAGAGTGTGTTCTGCAGCAAGAGTGGTGATCTGAGGGATCTGTGGATGGCCACAGACTCTGGGATGGCTGGGAATGTTGGGATTGAAAAGGCTCTGGAGGCAAACCCCATACTATTTTCTGACCGGAGCATTGGAGTGCTGCTTTCCTGGTTTAATAAATTAGCTAACAACTGGAAGAATCTATGGCCTCAAGGAGTCCAGTAGGTAGGATTTTTTTGACAGGCTTTCTGATTATACTTAAAAAGGGAAAGTACAGTTAACAAAATGTAGAAGGAAAGGGGAAAACTTTGCACTGCTCTTCTTTAAGCAGAAGAGCAAGAAAAAGACAACTAGAAGTTAAAGCATGAAATCATCACTAAATGTCGAAGTCTATTCAAAGCAGTGATGATATTGAACTAGGGTGGGGTGAATATTTGTCAGGTCCTTATTCTTGAAAGATAAACCAAGTGATTGTGCAGCCCTGGGAATAAAGGATCTCTCAGGCTTGTTCAGAAATGGTAGTGTGAGTTTGGGGAAGGTTTGGAGAAGAATATCAGAATTAAAGCTATTAAAGGCTGTTTGTTGTTCATGCTAACAGTGACTTTTCTACTGTTCCCAGTTCATGAGACCAAGCATTTTTACTTTCAAGGAGTCTGAAGAAACAGAATAAAGGGACACTGCCTTCTAAGGCTCTGCTTCACACATTTCTCTTTGCTTTCCTGTGTAATTCCCTGGAACTGGGCCAAACTTGGCCCTGTTTTCCTCCTCTCTTTCACATTTTCAGTCACCTGCTTTGGATTTACATTTCATATTTAGGGCAGGTTCCTAGACCTTGTTTACATGCCTTCTGCATGTTCCTGAGATAACATTTTTCAGGGAAGAAAGAACTGGAGGAACAGCACCAACTGGAACTAGCGTTTGTTTTCTTCACATGATATTTTACAGGAATTTAAACCACGGAGTGGATAAGTGCACAAATTATGGCAATTTGCCCAGTTGCAGGAATAGCTTGAGATTTGTCCCCAAGTTTGTTCTGGCATAATTCCTAATTCATTTACCACCTGGTCAGCCATACCCTGATTGCTGTTTCTGCAGGTGCCAACTCCATCCCTGCTGCTGGGATCTCTATTTATTTGCCTCTTTAAAGGTTCAGTTGCTTTAAGCCTTTCTCTCTTAGGATGTGTTCCTTATTTTGCAAGAGCAGTTACTTGTGACTATAGGAAGCAACAGAGCCTGATAGAGAGCCCATGGAGTCCATAGGAAGGTGAATGCTTTGCTCAAAATATAAATCTGTTGTGATTCCTCTGGACTTCCTGGATAGACTAATGTGACTCTCCCAGGAAGGCTTATAAGGTTGTTTTTTATGTCTGATTTTCTTTCTGCTGCCTTCTTTAAAAGGAGAGGAAAAAATACACCCAAATTACTTTATCTACTTTATTCCAACTTTAACAGTTTTATACAGTGAAACTCCAGAGTATCTCAAGCTGCTCATATTTGAAATGAAAACCCCTGCAATTTGTAAACTGTCAAACTTAATACAACATCTTAGTGTTAATAGGATTTTATTGACTTCTACCATCAGCAGAGGAAGAGGTTGATAAAGTGCCACAAAGGAAATGAAGATACAATACTCATTTTACTTGCATCTCCAGAGCTGTGTAAATTTGATTGCTGAATTTATGGTAATCCAGCTCATTGGCCATTGCTCTTCTGGGGGAGAGGATTTCTGGAAATGTGAGTGACTTTGCAGAGCTGCAAAATCAGACTTTGTGGAGATTTTGTGTGAAGGGATTAAAGTCTTGGTGTCCAGTTACTGGGAGAGAACAGAGGGCTGCCCTGCATTATTTATTTCAGCTGGTTTTGCTGATATTGTGCCAGCTCTCCTTTGCTCTGCTCCCACAGGCAGCTCCATCTGCACTGCTGCTTTGGAGTGCTGGGGATGGAATTAGTGCACTACAATGAGCAGGGGCTGGACTGAGAAGATTCACAAAGTGACAATGTGAACTTTGTGACACTTGCAAATTGAGCTGCTTTTCCCCACTTTGGGTTCACTAAAGGCACAACCAAATATTCCCAGGCTTTAAAATGTGTGGCTTTGGGGCAGTGGGGAGAGGTTGTAAATTCAATACAACACCCAGGCCCCTGGAGATTAGGGGGAAAGAAATCAGAAGTCATGAGGTGACCAGTACTCATAACACCAATCACTTCTGTTTTCCAGAGACAAAGAAATGGTCCTTTGCCTTTTTAAAGAACAGTTTGTGACTTTTACAACTCTTTAATGTTTAAATCCTTCTATGAATGGGGAGCCAAAATATCTTGGTTTTTTATAGTAACTTTTACTTAGGAAAAGTCTTCTGCATTTCATCATGGTTTTATTTTCTCAAGTATTTAAATATAAAAGATCTTAACTACAAACCCAGGAGTATTTCAGGTCAAAGGAAATCCTTGCTAAACTTCATATCACTATGTACTCTCTGCTGATATCAAAAAATGGATATTTTAATGCTATCAAGATGCAAATTTTTATCTTGGCCCCTGTAATTTTAGGAGTAATTCTCTCAAAGTCTGTAGCTTTTATTTGATGCAGATGAAGACCCATAGCTGTGCTTTCAAACAAAGAAAGCTTCCAGACTCCAAGGTTCTGAAGGACCTGTGTCCTCTAAAGGCTCTTGGACACCTTTCCAAGGGGTCTCTGTTGCCCGATGGAGTTGCTGGTGCTTGTTTTCTCAGTTCTCCAGGTTTATTCCCCCATATGCACATCTTGGAATGCCGCATTTTCCAGCCCTGACTCCTCTCAAGCAGGTAGTGCAGTGTGATCCTGAAATGCTGAGCATCTAAAATGAAAAGGATGGTGCTTAATTCCTTGTGTGAGACTTCTCTTTTTAATTGTCTGGGTTTATAGACCATTTCCCTGTGGGGTGAACACTGTGGGCTCTTGGGGAGCTCAGCAATGGTGTTACAGAATGGGGTACAGCACAGTCTCGTTCCTGGCTACCTCTGATTTATTTCCTCTGGGTCAAAATGTCTTCTGTGGCTCATTCACAAGTTTCTCTCCTTTTATCTCAGCAAATTAGTCCACTTTCATCAGACAAAAATAGGTGTGTATTTCCTGAACAACAGGTTATTACTTAGCAGATGTGCTTTTATTCCTTTCACTTCATAAGCAAAAATGCCTAATGAGCTGTGAATTAAGACTTTCATATACCCTGCTTACAATTTGTTTTCACATACTGTATCTGCCTGGGCTGTCCTTTTACTCTGGCTGCCCTTGGCTGGTGGCCTTCTTTGCTGGAGCAGTTAATCCCTGGAAAAAACAAAGCTTTCTACAATAATGGCTATAATTAGCCTGCAATGTTGCTATAATTAGTCTGTGATATAATTTTGGGTTAAGTCTGATGGAATGAAATTTTAGCTGGATCCTTGGTTTCAGTGCCTTTCATTCTGAAAGGAAGCAACAAAAGCCACGAGGGAAAGCACAGCAGTGCAGACCAAGCCAAGGCATCAGTTGCTATTTCAGTCCTTTCTATGCACTGATGAGAAGTGCATTTCTCATTATTTTAGCAATAATCGTGTCATCTCTAGGAAAGGAAAGAGTGAGGAAAAAGCCTGGTGAAATTGCACATGTTTAAATCAGCAGGCTCAGATTAGTTGCAGCAGTGAGCTGAAAGCTTTTGGAATCACTATCATTTGTTGTTTAAAACAAATAAATCCAAGCAGGGGGGAATAGGAGTAGGGGATTGAGGAAGCCTTCAAGTCCTTAGAGAATAAGTATTAATATCCCTAGACAATAGGAGTGCAGGGATGTAGGAACTAGTCTGGCATCAGTCCCAGGTGAAATGCTGGAAAGGTGAATTTGAGACTGTGAGGAGATGATTCAAGGTTAAGCTCATGGTCTGAAGTTCCAGACAGTCCTCCCCTCGAGCTGCCTGACAGATTTTAGGTTGGCCAAGAGCTCTTCATCAAAGGAGTTGGTTCTTCATCTTGAAGAAAAGAGTTCTTGTTTCTCTCAGCTTCTTGTGGCTTGGTAAGATTATCTGGTGTGACCTGCAGTAACCTGTGAGATGGATTCTAATGACCTTCATTCCTGAGTTTTGTGATCACTTTGAATTTTTAGTGAGAACACCAACCACCTGATCAGGCATCCTCTTTCTATACAGCAATGCCTTGAAAAGATTTTTCTTTTCCCCCCTGCAATGCAGCTCAGGAAACAAGTTCCCTGGTTTTCATCTCAGAAGCACTAAGAGAAGTGAAGAAAACTATCCCTAGCTATTTAAACCAGGAGCTGAATATGTGACCTTGATTTATAGATTTGAAAGCTCTGTCTCCACCTCAGGTTTATATGTAATTTGAATGGAAAGCCAAGCTGTTTGGGAGGTTTTTAGTTTATTTTGTTTTTAAATGCAAAAAATGCTGTTGAAATCCAACCCCTGAAATGCAAGATGTGCAGGCTGTGAACTCTGTGAAACAATGACCTGTGTCAGGAAGGGGCTGCTGCAGTCCCTGCTGTTTGAGCTGGGGTGAACTCTATTATCATGGACATTTGTCTCCACTTGGAGAACCTCTGAGAGGGAGGGCTGTGAGATTTTTGTGTCAGACACAAAGCCTACAGCCACTATCTGCCAAGTTACTCCAGTGCACGTGGATCCAGCGTCTCCCACTTCTGTCGCTTTTAGGCAGGAAAGACAAGAAATTTAGGAGTGCCCAAGTTATGTTGCATTTGGTTTAGTGTTTCAAATTGTCTCCTTTCTCTGAGCAAGACTTTGAAAACAGAATGTATGTATGTATACATACATTGACTTTCCTCCTTTTAAATAAGCAATATATTGCACTAAAATTGAACAATGGAATGAGGGCACAGCTGGAACCTGAAATAATCTGTGGGTGACTGGGTTTTGAGAAGCATTCTGCAGTGTTTCCACCTGAAACTGCTTGTGTGAGAAGGACCACTTCTGTGTCTGTCGAATTTGTACCCTAATTTGTATGTTGAAAGTGCTGCAATGAACATCAAATTGTCTGCTCATGTCTCTCCCCTGTTCAGAAGTTCCTGTAGCCTGATAGCTAAATAATCAGCTTGGGAAATATAATTATAAATAATAATTCCTGTGTGAAAGTCCTTCCTGATTCATCACATTAGACTCCTTGCCATTCTTGTACTGGGCAGATCAATTTACAGGTTGTATTTAGTCCCCACTGTATTTATAGGTCATGGTTAGTCCCTACTCTGACTCTGAGCCCTCACACCTTCAGTAGGACCCATGTCTTGGTCTTTGGTTAGTTGTTTTCTGGCTATTGGATGTAAAACTGTAGCAGTGGAATTTAAAATCTTGCTGGAATCAGTGTTATAGACTAATCTTTTTCCCTTATTCTCACATTCTTCCCCTAGAAACCTAAAGTTTTACCAAGCTCACAGCATTTTCTTCCTTGCTTTCAAGTAGTTTGAGGGAATTGGTTCAAGGTGAAATACTAAATGTTTGAGTGCTTGTTTGTTGCACAGAACACATCCAAACAAATTTGGTCTAGATATGTCAGGTAAACAGAAGAAAATATACTTATGGAAAAGGCATTTTTCTCAAGTTTGGGTTTTTTCTCTCTCACTTGTTCTGTTTGAGAAAATAGGAGTTCACCATTTGTGTGTAACCCCAACTTGTCATCATCGTCCATCACCTCCAAAAATACATTTATGTGTGTTTTAGATAAATAACCTTTTCCCCGTTGCAGTTATTCTGGTGGAAGTTTAAAGCTGAACTTTGTGCTAAAATGGTAGTTTTGTTGAATCAACAAGCTTCTATCCACTTTTCATCTCTAGTTCTAGAGGAAGCTTGTTTGCACTGTTTGGTTTACTTTGAATGTTAAATATCAAATCAGCTTGACATACAAGGTAAAACTTGGGCAACACCTCCGTGTTTCTCAAAATGAGTTTTGAATTGTTTTCTTTAAGCTGAGATTAAATATGCATTGTTTTAGGTTCTTTGTTCTTTAGCCATAGCTGCTTTTAGCTTTCTGTTTCAATTCTGAGAAAACAGATTACAAAATTTACAAAACAAACCACCAAGTTCAAAAAAGACTTATAATTGGCAGCTTGGGTCTTGTTGCACAAAGCACAAATGAGTTTTTATATCAGTACACATATATAACTATTTCCATGTCTTCTGATGCTTTAGTGTGTGATGAGAAATAACAGTACAAGATTCCTCAGTGCTTTAATTGCTATTGCGTGCAAACACCACTATTTTGGGGTAGGTTTTAGCTTTCTGTGTGTTGGTTTTATTTGCACATCACACTATAAAGCACAACATGACAGTGAATAACCCACAGGACACAATGGCTTCTAATAACAAGGCCTAAGGAAATGTTTATTGAGGTTATAATGTTGTACAAACATGGGAATAATTTATTTTCTATTAATGTGAGATGTATCTAACAATTGTTCTGATATTCAGTAATAGGGATTAAATAAAAGACAGGAGTTTGATAATAGACAAAGATATTGAAGTGTTTCACTGGTTGTGACTGTGTAGGTCCTTCCAGGTCATGCTCTCAGCCTCAAAACCTTCTCCCAAGACATTCTGAAGACTTAAACTCGCTGCCTTGTTTCCACTGAAGTGCCTGATTTTTGGTAAAATGAAAATTAAATCAGGTAATTTAGGAGTGTAATCCTTAGCACTTGTGGAGCAAATCTTCTGTGTCTTAGTGGAACAAATTATCCTGCCTGCTTGGGCTCACTCTCTGCTCTCGAGGCTGGATGGAACAGGAATGGTGTGCATGGATAGGGAACAGCCTCTCTCAGCAGCAAAGCTGCAGTTTTTTGCTCAAGAAGGGTCTTTTCCTTCTCTCTGCTCTTTCATTTGATGCATATTTTAAAAGCTCACGTCACTTCCAACACTGCAATGGATTTCTGCCCCTCTTCATCTCTGCCCAACGTGCTGCCCAGCACCAGCCCTGCTGTAGGCATTGCCTGCCGTCCATGAACTTCAGAATGTTCCCCTCCCAGCTTGTTCTATCCCATATAGGAATGTAAATATTTATTGTATTATTTATGGTAGCACCCTAGCACTAAATTTTCTATCTGATAATACTGAGCCTTGCAAAATAATTTATGGACTCTTTGTATGTTTTTCTTCTACTTTGAGTTCTTCTGTTTCTCCTCTGCTAGCTGGGTGTATATCATTTTGGTTTATCACTGCAACTGAAGAATCTAATAAAACATTCCCTCGTTTCACTCCTCTGCCTGTTTTCTCCTTTAAATTATACATCCTTCCAGTTTTGTTGTTCTCTTTCTAATGTCTTCACTCTGGGTTTTAACCAGGTCCGGATTCACTATTCTCTCTGCCCACTCCTCACAGTTCCTCTCTGATTTCCTGATCTTTTCCTTCTTCCTTGCACTAAATTGAGGTTTGAAATTGGTCTGGGCTTGGTCCAGGCCTTGAGTCTTGGGACATGAGACTGGGAAAACTTGGTTTAGGTAGGTTAGTCAGCAGAGCTGGCCAAATGCACCCAGAGAAGAGACCTGTTGCATAAGAAGCTGCCATGCTTACTATGGCTTGTCAGAATGGTATGTTAAGGATTTTAAAGAACAAATAAATGAGCCAGCATGAAACTGCAGAGATCCAGTCTTATGTCTGAGTGAGTGTAGTAAAGCTGATTTCACACCAGCAAATCCCAATGCTAAGTGGGAATCTTTACCAGAACATCTCAGGCTCACTAAGCTTCCCAATGCAGGGGAATAGAAATAAGTAGAAATCGAAAGAGGGAGGGAATAGCTCATGTAATGCATTAAATATCCACTCTGACCCCCCTGTTCACCAGGGGAAAGCTCTGAAGAGACATCTAAAAACTGGGGCTAATTTTAATCCCCAGCTTTGTTCTGGTGTGTGTAACATGCCTGGAGAAGTCTGAGCATCCCACCAGAATCTGACCATGTTCAGGTCTGGATCTGGTTTTGGGTTGTGTCTTATCATGCCCTCTTAAACAGGGCCACAGGTAATGCAGTGCAGGAGCCAAGGCCAGTGTTTACGGCACCAGAATCTGGCTGCCAACTTCTGTGATGATATAATTAGTGTTGATACAGTGCTTAAGCATTGCAATTACATGAAAATAGCTGACTGGGCAATTCTTGGGTTGCACCAAGTCAAATTTTACTTCTTCCCTCAAATTTGTCAAATGTGCTGGTTAGAAATAACTTTTTCAAAGTGAAGATGCCACTCAGCTTGCTCTTACACAATTTGCCTGGAAATACACCTGTAGAATGGAATACTCAGTAACAAGGATTTGAGTTTTCCAGTGACTGGAAAATGAAATTGTGTCACTTCAGGTCTGTTCCCTGAACGTGAGGGGGGTGATCTGGTTACAAGGGTGTAACTCACTGACAGAGCTCTATTAGCTGTAAATTAACTTGCTGTAAATAGGCTACAGCTTGTTTTCTTCAGTAAATAAAGGAAACCACCCAGCTGACTCTGGAGATTATCACTGTTTACCCTCAAGCTATTTACACACCAGAATTAATATTGTTTATCAGGTTTCTTCTTTTGGATACCTCAGTTGTAATTCCTTCCATGCACAAGAAACAAATTAATAGGAGCTCTAGACAGTTTAATTTATTTTGACATTTATTCTTATCTTCTGAGTAACCTGACAGTCAGCTGTCTCATAGAGCTCATCTCTTCTTTCTGTTCTTTGTGGTTGCAGAAATGAGGAGCACTAGAAGAGTATTCCTGATGTATCTGCATTCATTTAGTATTGCTGGTCTTGTGTATTATTAAATGGTTTATTTTAGTACAGTCTGTAAAATTTGCCCAAATACTCCTATACACTTTTAAATGTCAGGAAAGCACAGAATAGATGCAAACCCCCATGGTTGTCTGATAGTGTTGGCTGGCACATGAAAATGAAGTTTGAATAACTTTTCAAAGTCAAGATGTTGTTAGGTTTACTTCCAAACTTCAGAGGAGGGAAAGGAAACAAAACTCCTTCCCTGGGGAAGCACAGCCCTTGAATAGACTGTAGGATTTTTAGGAACATTTCTGGCACTGTGGAGCCTCTTCGTGTTCCCTCTGTTTAGTTGAACCCTGAATGCATACAATGTAATTTCTGTGCCTGTGTAACTATGTGCCTTGAGATGTGTTTTCCTAATTCCTCCCTAAGGATTTCTGGAGAAAGAGGTAAAAGCTGTCACCTTAAATGTGCTGAGACAGCAAGGAGGTGTTTTGGCATGTATTCATATAATATTTCTTCTTTTAGTTCTTTACAAGTGTATTTTACTTTCAAGTGTAGGTTGACTATATCAAGTTGTTTGACAACAAAGGCCTGGAGTTCAGCCCTCATCCTGTGGATAAGGAAAGAGTTGAATGTTTTTTGTGTGTTTGATAATGCCAAAGGTAAGGGATTCTGAGTCAGACTTGTGAAGACAACCCCTTTAACACAGCTGGCTTTTGATATACCCATGTATAAAGCAGAGATAAGAACCTGCATAGGCTCCAAAAGTAGAAAAAAATTATTGGCTGTGTTGCAGCTTTTTATATAATGCTCTGTAATCTCAGGGGGCTGCTGCGAGTGAAAAAGAGTCTTTTAAAGTTGGAGATCCACCAGCCTCAAAGAGAGCTCATCTGAGAGCTCATCTCCAGCTCTTGGGAGTATATCAACCCATCTGAGTGCAACAGAGGTATTTTCAAAAGAACTAAAACAACCAAGGGATTTTCCCTGCCTGGGTGCCTTTTAAAACAGCACCCCAAGAAATGTCAAAGCCAAGTGTGGAGACATGGTGGTTCAGAAGTGGAGCAGCAGGTGACCTGAGTGCACAGTGAGCAGCTTCTGCCCCTGGGGAAAACACAACAAACTGCCAAAAATGCTCAATGGGGAGAGGATTTTAATGAGGAAATCACTTAGACCCACAAGAAAGCTGTAGGACTCAACACTCCTGTCTGTCTTGGATGTGTTTTATATTTTTGCATGCACAACACTTAGAGCCAACCAGTGTTTTGAACCCTGAACTGTTAGTCAAGGAAGAGGAAGTTGATTTTGTTTGACTTCTAAGGTGTCACTGAGGTACAATTTCCTTGGCTGTCAGGCATTTCCAAACCTCCTCCAGGGCTGTGGTTTCACTGAGTAATAATGAAGTCATGTCTGGCTACAAAGCTGACTGTTTTGGATGATGCAGCCCAGACATTCCATGCAGGTAACTTCACCTGGGCAGGACTTTTGCACAAAATGAGGAACATACTTCTGTTGGAATAACTTTCCTGTGGATGGGTTATTGGGCTTGACTTTGATTCCTAAAGAACACGAAAGTTGAAGGCGATTTTGCTGGATTTTTTCCTCTTCTTTCTACTGGAAAATCTGATTAAACTTCTTTCTAACCATTCCTCCCTCGAGGTCTCATTTACTACTAAGAAATTTTAACACTGCTTTTGAACTGCAAAAAAATTGCAACACAAGCAACATTTTAATGATTACTTGGTTATATTTAACATCCCTAAAAATTCTCTTGTTTAGGGAGCTCAAAATAATTGAAAACATATTGTTTTTAAATTATGTATGGACTGCCAAAGTGGAGCACAATCAGAAAAAACTCCTATTTCTTGTAAAACAGCTCCAGGTGAAATAAGGCTCCTGTATCCCCCAATTATCACGGGCAAGTTTTGAACAGCCTATCGACATACAAGGAGTCCTTCACTTAATGCAGGAGATGCTTTGTAGTTAAGGGAAGGATTCTGTGTCTCCAAAATCCAGCCACTAAAGGAACTAACAATGTTCATGTGAGCAGTTCAGTGGAGAAGGCAATTTTTTAGGTGGTTAATGAGTGCAAAGAGAGCATCTGCACCAAGCAAGCTGCTCCCAGTGGTGCTGGTGTGGGATGAGCATCTGTGAATGTTCTTCCCAACCCTGCTGCTCACACAGGTGCACACTTCACTTTGAACCCTTTACCTCTTAGACATGTAATGCAATCCAGACCAATGGATTGGGAATATCCTGGTGCTATTTATCCCCCAACACTAGATTTTGGTCATGGTTTCTTGTCTTAATCCATCACCCAGGAAAATGTTGACATGCTAACAGGTGGTGTTGAAAACAGTCTGTGGGCAACCGGAAAACTTGGTGCCTGTCTGTGTGTGATAGCCTGTCATCAGCACACAATCTTCAGGATGTCTTTTGAATGTATTCTTTCAACACCCAAAATACGTAGCCTCAGTGACCACAAGGTTTGGATTTGTAGTGTAATTTATCATGGCTCAGAGGACGTGTCGCTATGTTCTGGCTTGGGGACGAGTGGAAGGTCACACAGTTCATGCTTGTGTCTTTCTGGCCTTGCTTTCAGTGCCACATTTCCCCAGCTGCAGGGTGGGGGTGCATCTGTCACAGCAGATGGAGTGGCAGAAGTGTTTCTGCAGAGAAACCCAAGCTTTTGTGCTGGGTTAGATCTCTGTGCTGCTGTGTGGTAGGGATGATGAGGGAGAAGGGCAGAAGAAAGGCTGGAGTGCGGAGCCCTGGCCAGGGCCATGGGCAGCTGCTGTCCAGGGTCATTCCAGCCCAGACCCAGAAGAGATTTTAACTTGGGTCTCACATGTGTGGCATGTATTAACAATGAAGAGTCTTGCAGACTACTCAGTGGAAGTTTGAGCCGGTAGAGTGAAGAAGCTGCAAGTGTTTGGGTTTTTGCCTTTCTCTTGAAGTCACAGGATGGTTATGGCTGGGAGGGACCACACTGGGTAGCCTGGTCCAACCTCCCTTCTCCAGCAGGGCCATCCCAGAGCACAGGGTTGTTCCAGATAGCCTTGGAATAACCCCAGTGTGGGTGACTCCACATCCTCTGGGCAATCTGTCCAGGGCTTGGTCACCCATCCTTTCGGGAGGGTTCTCATGTGCAAGAATGCATTTTATCATTCCTTAGCTCCTGGGTGTGCATGCAATCTGAAATATTGTGGGTTGATACTGTAGTTCAGACAGATTTTTATTCCCCCCCAACTCACTTATATTTCTCTACAGTCATATGCAAGAATACACATTAGACTTTGGAGACAAATTCTTTTCTTGTTAAGACAAATCCCTTTTATCTATTGAAACAAAGTGTGATTGCAAGCGCAATCTTGTATTTGACACTTTTGTAAGAGGAAGCATTATCCTAGAACTGAAACAACACATTGTGATGATAACACATTGCTTGTTAAATAACACTTTGTGGTGGTGCAACATCAACATGAGCATTCCCTCACCCACCCACTCTGCTCTGCAAACCCAGTCCCCCAAAGCTCTCCTTCTGATCGATGGTTAGTCTTGTAAAGCCACTGTGCTCAAAGATGTCTTGCTAAATCAGAATTATCTACTTTTATTATCTTTTCTGGGTCTTAATATTTCCTTCTTTTAAACCAAGTACTTTATAAAGAGTAATGTCAAAGATACTTGAAATGATTTAATGAGAAATACCTTTCATCAGGGAGATCTAGATCCTTTTTATCATTCACTTGTGATGATATTTTCAGTGCCTTGAATTGTCCTGAATCACAATAAGACAGCACTAACTCAGTGCTTTTCATGTTCCTTGTGCTATATAAAGGCCTGGCTCAATCCTTTTTCATATTCACACTGTAACAAAGACATGCGAGAATTTGGTACACAAAAGCTTCTGGAGTCCTTACAAATTATATTCAGAAACACATTTCACAACCATTGTTGCATTTCTGCAAATATTTTTAGTTTTGACAAATTATTAGACACAAAGAAGGCAGTGAAAAATTTCTGTCCTGTGGTCACTTCTCCCTGGCTTTCAGTTGGAAGGTGAGTGGAAAAATGTTCCTATTGTTCATTCATCTGGGATTTCATTGTGTAGACCTTAGGAACATTGCAGCTGAGAGAGTTTTCCTTGTGTTTTGCCAGCTAAGTTGGGCACTGCTGTTACTATGATTTAAAGTGAGAGGCTTCTGTTTCTGATGTTGAGGAGTCCTCAAGAACTCTTCAGGCAGAGTCTAATGCACACAGATGAAGTCGAGACAAAGTGACAAAGACAGCTTGTTCCTGAGGAAAGTTAAATATTTTTTTCTGGCTAATTTATGTGACACCTAAAGGAAAACTGCAGAATGAAACATTCTGTAACACTGGCTTTGCCTCCAACCGTTGTTAATGGAAAGGGACAGTGACTTGTACACTGTCTGATGCAATTTAGGATTTTATTCTGCACTATTCAGATACAAATATGGGGTTTCAGTTGTATTTTGTTTTCCCTTAGTATTGGAACAGCACTTTGACAACTGAGTGGCATCTTTGAATTCTCTTTTGTTTTTTAATGGCAAAATCAGTAGCCAAGCTTGTGAGCAAGTGTTGAAAGACTTGATCTCAAGTCATACTTTGGAGACAAATCCTTAAGTGTTTTCTCAACTCTCCAGTAAATGATGTTTGTACAGATCTCTGCTGAGCAGAACTGCTGTTCCTTGTTGTCAGAGCAGACACTGTCTGTGCTTCTGTCACCCACCACAAAGACAAGGGCTCACTCAAGCCAAGAAGAGTGATAGTGGAAAAAGAGAGGATAAAAGAACCTTGGCCCTTCTGAAAGGCTGTATTCACTTAAAGTGCTTGTAAACACCCTGTCATTCCACCCCCTCCCTATTTGACCAGTTTAATAAAATACTGCCATTTAGCAGGACAGGAGACTAATCCGAGTCCTGGAAGGGCTGTGTCCTGTCCCCTGTTTACTGACCACCACAGATACTCCAGTCCTGGCCAGTCAGCAAGGGCTGTGTTCCACGAGGGGCCAGCTCTCAGCAATAATTTAGGTGCTGTTATACCATGAACACGTGGCACGACTGTGCAAAGCCACCCTGGAGATTGGGCTGCTGCCTGACAGAATGGGAACACAGGTGACTGACAGGAGACCTCAGACACGGCTCAAACCTCCCATGGAGCTGTAAATCCATCAGCAGGAGGAGGCTGAAGCAGTACAGGCAGAGCCCAGGCTGCTGGGGGAGAACCTGCTGTGTCCTGGTGCCTCCATCCCTCCCCTTGTGGTGAGACTTGAGCAGGAATGTGCAGAAATGCCAGGCAGCTTCCCTGCCATCACACCTTTGTGAGGGCCTTCATGCTCCTCTTCTGCCTCCAAAACGCTGCTTGTGTTCATGGAAATCTGAAAATCAGAACTTGCTTGTTAACTAATTGCCCTAAAAGGTCTTGAAGGGTTTTTGAATTGGGAGAAAATACCTTTCAGCAACTGGGTAATAGCTGCATTTTGTACGTGTGTTTTTTACATTTAAATAGAGTGAATTGTGTTACTGTGCTGTGCATCTGGGCACAGAATGCTTATTGCCAACAGGAAGCTTGGGGAAGGAGATTTTATTCTCCTTAATGTATTTTGGAAGTGGAATATCAGAACAGTTTTTCATTTGTATTTCTTTAAGGTAGCACAATAAGGAAACAAAGTTTTTCTTGCTTGATTATTCTGATCATCTTTAATTGTGTGTTTGTTGGCATCCTTTCAGTGCACTTTTGCTAAAGTCGAGAGTTAAGAGCTGGAGCTTGCTAGGGGAAAAAAAACCATGCCAGAGTTCTCCCCAAATGATTGCCTCAAGTGCAGCCACTCAACCTATATTTATTCATCTAAATGCAGATTTTAAGAATGTCATCCTGTTTTTAATAATGCCACAATTTATGACACAATAGAGGAGCTGTTGACAATCAGGTTCTAGGAGGTCTGGGAAAACACAGCCCTGGTGCTGCTGTTGGTGGGATTAATTCCTGCTGAAACATTTAAATGCCTTTCTGCTGTTTGTGCTCACATTGATTTTACTGTTTTCACTCACCCAGCTGCTCTTACTGCTTGGGCAGCTCCACACTCCTAAACACACAAGTGCTAAGGTGGAAAAATTGAAGCAAACAAGTTTATTTTGCCTCCCAAATGCCCAGCAGATCTATCAGTGACCTGCTGACATTTTAGTTGCTGAAAAAGGTCTTCAAGGAGGGAGTAGCCCCTGAATAACTGAATTATCCAGCCCGATAGGTAAGAGCATCTTTGACCCTGCCCTTACAGGTGTGTGCCCCCTCAGCCACATGCACATGGAGCACAACAATGTCACAGGCTTTTCTACAGCTTTGCAATTCAGAGCTGGGCAAAATGTACCTCATTTTCCTGTGCTGAGTTACAGAAACAATGGAATGAGCCCTTCAAGTTGTAGGGCCAGTTTGTTGGGCCTCCTGAGCTTACAGTGGCACCAGCTCTGATTGTGAAACTTGTACTTGTGCCAAATTCTTGCAGCACCTCCTGAGCTGTGGTCTGGCCTAAAGGAGAGAGATCCATGCTGGGGGCTTGTCACGGGAATAGGATGGAAGGAAATAGAGGGGATGGGATGTTTATGATGAAGAACAAAAGTGCTACACGTGATTTTTCCATTAATATGAGCCATCTGTCTTTCAATTGTACTTCCTTGGGATGGTTTTATTGATTTCTCTTAAGAAAAAAAGTCTATTCTGTTTGGATCTCCGTGCTGTTTTTATACAGTCTCACCCCTTAAACTTCAAGGACCCAACTGCCCCATTCATGTATATACTGCCCATCATGGCCTTAAGTCTCATTTTTAGGGAAGCTGGCCATTAGTGACATCTTATATTGATGGGAAGAAACCATTTTGCAAGCATTTGCAGACAAAACATTTCAAGTGCTCTCTTTACCTCCTCACTCTTTATTTCTCCAGCATTTTCTCATGCAAATCATGTTTATGCAAGAAACACAGGGATGTGATTTATACCTTTTAATTTTTTATTTTTTTTCCACTGTTGTCTTAAATTAAATCTAAGCTGATGACAAGGGGCAAACATCTTCTCTAGAGAGTCTGAATTAGGGTCAATTCCATTATGGCACCTGAAATGAAAATTGAATTGACAAGACACAATCATGATCAAAGTCCTTTCCATGCTCAGTGCTGTGATTGAGTGGGAAGAAATACTTAAGTGGCTTGAAAAGAATTTAATTTTTAAAGTGTTTTTTTGGGGGGAAGGTGTGTTTTGTTTTTTTTAGTTTGGCTTCCCCTCACCTCTCCATCAGTTACAACTCGGAGTAGTTTGGGGTGTGCAGGGGGATCTTTGTTTCCAAATCCATCCGAGAGGAGGAACAAAGTGACTTGATTTGTGCAGGTGTGTTAGAAAAGTGTTCAGATTAAATGCTCCCATCTAAGACTTCCAAGCTGGAAGAGCTGAGCAGACAGGAGGTACCTGGCTCAGGTCATCACCTCTCATTGAACTGTTAATTACTGGCTGCCAGAGGATATTTGGGATAGAAATCTGCGTGGAAAAACAGGTAGAAACACTTCTCTCTATGCTTAGTTAGCAAATGCAGCCACTTGCCCCTTGGGTACCTCAGCAGGAGAAAAGGAAATGTGTGAAATTGTTTGGGGAAGTCCTGTAGTCATTTCCCTGAGCAAATGGAGCACTGCTGCCTTCAGAACCCCTTTTCCCTGACCATGGACTCTGCCAGGGATTGTTCCCATCTCCCAGGGGCTCCTTTCCCCTCCCTGTACACTCAGAAACGTTTCATTTTCTGGTGTTGTTGCAGAAACCAGTAGTGTAATTCCAGGGAGAAAAGACTCCTGCAACACTTGTCAGGATGGACACTTGCCTGATGGACACTGGGCTAGAACAGGCACCAGGTGCTGTAGAAGCAGCAAAGGAAACACTGAATGCACAGATAGAAACAGCATCACAAAATTCCACAAAATTCCTTGTGGTTTGGGGGGCTTCTCTTTGGTTTGTTTAAATATTACCCATTTTTAATCTAAGGCAAATGTTAAGGAGTAGGATCTTGGCCTGGCTGATGTCAGGGGGGATTTTGCTCAACTGGAAAGGGGTATTCTTGGAAATGACTTTGTATCTTTTTTTTTATGCAAGGTTGAAGAAGTAAAAAGTTAGGAAGTTATTTCATAAGAAGTTTTGAACTTTTTGAGCTTTCAAAGGCAGAACTCATTGGCTCCTCTCAGGTTCTGGAGGCAGATTCACTTGTTTCTCAAGAGATATGGACAGGAGGATGGTGGAGTTAAAGTGAGAATTCACTTGAAAATGGGCTTACCAATGCTGCTCTGAAGTGTAACTATTCAATTAGAAGGAAAAATAATGATGCTTTTATTAAACAAAAGAGCACCAGCAGAGAATATTGCTAAAGCCCAAGGACAAGTGTAACTCTTCTACCAACAATAATGCAGATTTTGTGCATATATTATGGATTATATCCTCTTTTCAATGCACATGCATTAGCATTAATGGGCAAGAAGAAGATGATAGATCCATTTGTGCTGCTACCCAGTATCAGCAGCAAAATTCATTACATTCACACTCTCTGACTCTTCTGATTCCTTTTGAAATAAATCCAAATATTCATCATTCAAGGACGTTAGGGAATAAATTATTTTCCATTTCTAGAATGTCCACAAAAAGATCAAAATTATTTCATTTGGTATTATAATTTACTCAACGAAGTTTGCAGTTTATTTTTGTCTAGTTCTGTTGATTGGGGAAGGGGTTTGCTGGAAAGTCAGTGCTGCACATGCTGGTTGGGAATGATTGATTGTGTAATATTGTTTCTTCTCTCCATTTAATTATCCAGTGCAAGTTGAGGAATGCTTTTATGATTTGATGCACTTCTCAGTGAGGCTTCTGCTAAAAGCTTTTTGGGGTGGAATTCCTTCCCTTCTCTGCAACCAGCACAACAGCTCAGTTTCCAAAATTTCTCAGTGGTGTTGCTTGGGAACCTCTGCAGTTTCCTGGGACCTTCACAGCTCATTGTGAGAACAATTTGGTGGTT
The DNA here is from genome assembly GCA_035221455.1 of Xenops minutus. Taxonomy (NCBI): domain Eukaryota; kingdom Metazoa; phylum Chordata; class Aves; order Passeriformes; family Furnariidae; genus Xenops; species Xenops minutus. The sequence goes on along the minus strand of JAWWEE010000051.1, from coordinate 10,458,070 downwards.
CCTCCCTGTGACAACCCTGGCTTGGGTTTTCTTAGGGTTGTGGTGAATCCCTGGGGTCACCCACTGGTGTTTCTGCAGGAGAGCTGAGGTGTGAGATTTGCTGCTGCTCCTCTGTGTGAGGTTATTTGTGCCCCTCTGAATGGGAGATAGAAACTTGCTTCCAACAAACCTCTGTAGGTCTCTTGAGCCCCACTGCTGGCCCAAATTGGGCTTGAAACTAAAATTCTTCCTAACTATGAGAAAAAATAGGGTTTTTTTGCATTTAGCTACTTGCAGAAATGTTAATAGGCAGAAGACTTTAATTATGGGGAAAAAAATTACTTGACTGAAGCATGAGTTAACTAGAGAAGTAACTAATGCAATAATAGCAGTAATTATATTTTACCATATTGTTTTAAATATGAGGCAATGAATTGAAAATGCTTGGTGTTGAGGAAACACCACACACTACCATGGCTAATAGTTTTGGTCACTGCAGAGCTCAGTGTGTTATCCCCCATACACGGAGCACCTTTTACCAGCTGTGCTTGACATTAATTTTTCCAGTGTAGAATGCAAAACTTCATTCATTCATTCATAGAAAATCTTTTCCACCTCTGCTTTGAGCCATGAGTTGTTTCTCTCCATGCAGGGGAGCCCAGCAGTGTCACACAATTTATGGAAATACAATTGCTTGCGTTTGTTTATTTAATTTCTTGCCAAGCCCATGGCAGCAACACAAAACTCCTTAATTAGGTGGCATTCTTGATCAGCCAAGAGGCAAAGTTCAATCCCTTTATATCTAGTATAATATTTTAAAGAGCTTTTAGAAAATGTAATTATTTATTTGTAAAGTTAAAAATAAATAGTGCCTCCTGTGAATAACACAGGCCAAGACACAAATGCTCTGAAGCAGAAATGTTTGCTAGCGCAGGGAATGCTCAGCGTCACTAAAAGCTCAGAATAAGTCCCTGTGTTTCCCTGCACAGCTGAGAGGGACAGGTGTCCTCACCTCAGAGCTATTGTGGTGCAGGAGGGTGTTTGATCCCTCTCTGTGGTCCCTGTTCCATCAGCTTAATTGTGGTGCATATAGAAATATTTCCTTTAATATTGCTGGGAAGAGTGCTACAAGGACTGCCTGGTGTCTGGGATGGAGTGGAAGCAGCTCATGTCAGAGGGTGTTGGTGAGCTGAAGGACAGGTCAGCAATAATCCCAACTTTCAGTCCTTAAAATTAACCCATGAGGACACAGGAGTGTCCCTTACCTTAGGTGATCTTGACCTCCGTTATTTTAATGGTTAAGTTTTAGCCTTGCATGGCAAAAGTCTGAATGTTCATCTCAGTATCATTCATTGTACAAATATAATCCAAAGAGAAACAGGCCCACTGTTACAAAATGTGCAAAGAACCCAGTTGGTTTGTAAAACTCAAAGAGCTGCAGTTTGAGTAGAATTTGAAAAACTGTGCTTGTGATGTCAGGAAAACCATGACTCTTAGGAAGAAATGATGCTGCACCCAGTCCACTGGAGTAAGAGTCTGACATTCCTGCTGGTCAGGGACTGCTGGAAATCCCTGACCTGCTGAAACAATTGTTGCACCAGCCTTTCCACACATGCCAGGTTTTATCTGGCCTTTGTAGGATCAAAGCAACACTGACTGTCTCAGACACACAATCACTCCTGTTTCTTAGTTTATCCAGTGGAACAAAAAGGCAGCAAACCTCCTTTGCAGTGTAATTCCTTTATAGGTATGAAAATGTCTCTCGCACAAGGTTTCACAACGTTTGTGAGGATATTTCAAGTCAAAAAACCAGTAAATCCAGTTTAAGAGAGACTTCTAGGATGCTCATGTAAAAAGGAGTTCCTGTCCTGAGAATGAAACAAGTTCAGTAGCATCTTTTGGAGAAAACTCTATGGGAATTTGTGAAGTTTAACAGGAAAGCACATACCCTGTTACATCTGCACTGCATGAGAGATGAAATATTACTAATTAGTTAGGACTGATTGTGGAATGGGGAGCGGGGAGTTGCACGTTCTTCTGCCACAAAACTGGTTGAGACTCTTCCCTTGTTGTTCCTTGTACAGTAAAGTGGCTCCTGCAGTTATGGAAGTGCAGAGTGCATTCCAGAAACGTGAGCAATCCTCTTCCAGTGTGATGTGCACTTGAGTCAGTGTCTGAAAGGCAAACGTAGGCAGGAATTGAGAGACACGTTCCAGTTTTCCACATTTAAACCACTATTTTAGCCTGCTGTTGTGCTGATGCTTTTCATTGCATTGTAGCTGCTTTCAGGGATTTCTGTGTGTAGAGCTGTGGGTTTTCTCACAGTCCCAGAGGCTGGTGGGGAAGGAGAAGAAAAGCTCTTCCAAGGGGCAGATTTCCCTGTCAGTGGAGGTACAGCATGGACAGGGCTGCACCTACTCCCACAGTCTGTATTTTTACAGCTTCATTTGGCAGCTGGATAACAGGCAGTGGGCAGGTGGTACTTGTGCCTCATTTTAGAGAAGCAATACTGCAGCCTAAAGGTGGCCTGGAGTCCTCTCCTTTACACTTTTCCATAGGAGTGTGGAAATCAGGGATTGGCACATTACAGATGCACTCTAAAACTTTCCAGGTTTGAAGGCTGTGTGTGCCTTTCTGCAGTTTGGGATGCATCTGTTACTACATCAGAGTCTGGGGAGGAGGATTTACTGATATGGTTTGGGTTTGTGAGGAAAAGCTTTAGGGTTGGAAGGTTTTACTTGCAGAGATGAAAATATTTGCAACAAAAAGAAATACAATGGAAGTTTAGATTCTGGGCTATTTAATGTTGGGGAGTAGCAAAGTGCTCAAAACTGGGGGTCTTTGGAGATGAAATTGCAGAAGTTCTTAAAGGGAGAGACTGGACTGGAAGTGCAAATATAAGGGAATAGTGGGAATGTAGAAGTCAGTGTGGGTTTTGGTGTGTGTGTTTCTTGTTGTTACACAACATTGACAGGTTTCTTTCTCTATAAAATCCCCACTGGCAGAACCAGGGAGAATTCCCTAACTGGAGATGGTATATACATATTATACGTATTAAAAAAAGAAGTATTTCCAAAAGCAGCTAGTGGAAAAAATGTGGATATTCTGTTACATTTAATTGCTTTATCAAGGTTTCCATTTCTTTCTTAGCAAAAATGTGTGATTTTAAAGAGATACAGGCCTCAGGCAATGAATACTTGGTGTCAACATATTATGTAGGATTCATATATCATATTTTTGGAATTTTCTGCCATTCAATACAAATCTTTTTGTTACTATGGCAACCTTGATATGATCTGAAATGTATACAGGATTAGATGCAAAAAGGGTTGAATTCAGGCCCAGTATCTCTTCTGGAATGAAAGCACCTTCTTATGCATCAAGATTATTCAAAAGCAAAGGGACTGCCCAGTAAAAGAACTTGCTTTTTTGTCACCTTCACTGCCACACTGAGGTTGTGGCCAGGGAAGAAGTGCTGGCACCAAGGCTTGTCTGTCTCTGTGTCCCTGGATGGAGAGCCTTGACCCTGTGCTGATGGGAATATCCTCAAACCCTGAGTTGCTCTGTGTTTTCAGACCTCTCAGGACACGTTGCCCATTTCCATATGTAGCCTGTGGTCTTTCATGGCTGGTCAGAAATATAGAACTACTAAATGACCTGTCCAAATCCATATGAGTTCATTGGCAAGACCAGGACCAGAATATGGGAGCTCCTAATCCACCTCTTTCAGTACATCATATTTTTAATCAATGGATAAATTTACTACTATTATCACATCTGAATAGGACAGGTCATGTTTCCTCTTGCAAAGCACAACGGAGGTAAGAGTCTGGTTTAGTCCTGAGCGTGTGCCTCCCTGTAATACAGATACTAAATGATTCATGTTCTGAATTTGCTGTTAGGAAAGGGAACATCATAACCTCCTTAAGTTCTTATTAACTGGTTCTACTTTCTTTAAAATGTATTTTGTTAAGCAAGCAAAACATAAAAACTTCACATAGTCAGTGATTGATGACCTTTCTGCCAGGATCTGTGAACAGGAACAACTGGAGAATATTGGAGCAATTAGGAAGTTTCAGCACAGGTTGTACACTTATCAGAATGGCTCAGACAGGCATTCAGCTGGATCATTGCCCCTTCCACCTTAACTGCTGTCAAATCAGCTATAACAGCACCCAGGAAGACTATTTTAGGCACATCAGCAAAATGCCACTGCGAACTTTGAGCAGTAATTATAGGCATAAAATATATTGGCCTTGCACTGATTGCAGATGAACTCCTCAATAGCATCTGTCCAGACACAGACACGTCACCAGGTGCTGTTTCCCTCTCCTTGCAGGTATTAGCTGCTAAGTTAGTGTTCATGTTTTCTCAGACAAAACCCAGCCTTTTTAAAGTGTGAAAGCTGAACTAATCATAGTGACACCGAGCATTTGGGTGGAAAGTCTCCCTTTGAAATGCCAGTTACTAATGCAAGAAAGTCAATGGCATGGAAAGGAATGTAGGCCAGATGGCAGTGCAGTGGATGGCTGTTGGATATTAACGTCTGCTCTTCTGGAATTGTTCAAGCATCCCTTTTAGGACTGCAAGAACTTGGCCACTGACTTGTTCTCTTTGCTGTTGGTACCATGTAAAGTCTCTTTCTTGTATTTACCACACTGTTTTGATGCACTGAAGTTTTTAACCTGATTACAGGGCTATTCTAAAAGCCATTGCCTTTAATATTCATAAGCCTTAAAATAGAATCCTACAACAGTTGGCTGGGAGGGACATTTGGAGGTTATCTAGTTTAGGCTCCACTCAGAGCAGGGTCAGCCTAGGTCAGGCTTCTCAGAGCCCTGACCATCAAGCTTTGAATATCTCCTAGGATTAATATTCTTTCAACTGAAATCTCAACATGAACTGAATAGATTTCCTTGTTTTCCAGTTATTGTATCTTCATTTAATTGAGAAAATAGAACCATGTCCCATCTCAACCTTGATTTGGTAAGGGAAGGATTCCCCCTGTCCCACTTGTGCCTGTATTTGTTTTGCCTTTCTCAGTCATTGACAACCAGTTGTCTTCCAGATACTCCTTAGTCTTTTAAAGTGAACTTCTTTGTCTCATGTGCTTGAGTCTTGTCCCTGACCTTGTGGTGACACCTCACATTGAGGCAGCAATTCAGCCCAGTAACACTAGGATAGGAGTCAGTCTGCAAAAACATCATGGAACTTTGGGGTTTCCTGGTTTGATTATGTTCTCTGGCTAAATGATGCTTTTATTTTTTAAAAATTCTGGTTTTTTGAGGTCTCAAGCTGAATAAATGGTGTTTTTCCAGATAACCACCCTTTCAGGTACTCCAGCAGTATATACACCCTAAGCCTGAGAGGTTTTTTAGTCCTTTGGGATTTGGAGGGGGTTTTTTTGTTCATTTGTTCATGGGGGTTTTTTTAAAGATATTTTTAGTGGACACTCAAACTTTCTGGTATTTCTCAAATTCTCCTGTGCTGCCATACTCTGTAAATTGAGATTTGAAGAAAAATTCTTCAAGACTACAGAGTTTTTTAGCCTAAAAAGGAATCAGTGCTATGTATTAAGTGTAAAAAGGTTTCCAAAAAGTCAGGTGCCATGAAGTGGATATCAGTAATGCATTTTTAAATTCATTTGGGGGGGGGGGGGTCCATCTTTTTGTCCCCTTATAACACCCTTACTTTCCTTTGAAATAGCTTTATGGTTTCTCCTAAACCCACACAAATCAATTCCTTATATTTGAGTGGTTTCTAAAGCAGACAAAATGAGCAACCCACTTTTCATAAGGAAAAGCACACATTTCAGTTTCCTTGTGGTCTTTAAATCCTCTTTTTCTCCAGCTTGCAGTTTATGAAAGAATGTTCTGGGGGTGCAGATGAAAGCCTGGCAGGAAAGGCAAATAAACTCCAGGTTGTGGAAAGCACAGTTAGGGAAGAACTTTGCTGGCAAAGTTACAGCACACTAAGGAGGTGATCCCAAATCTCCTGGTTTCTCCAACCACACAGGAAAAAGCCCCACGAAGGAAGAGAGACAATTTGTTTGAGAGAGCAGCCAATGGCAGTTTGAAATGGTGCTTCTTGAAGACAAGGGGCAGGGAAATGACATGGAAACAGAACTGCTGCTGCTGCCACGATGTAGCTCTGTATGGGCAGCTTCCCCATGCAATCCATCCATTCTCTCTGTTCCCAGCTGACCCTTCTCATGCTGCAGCTGTTCCTCCTCTACAGCTTCCTTTGACTCAGGTACCTGTGTGGGCTGAAGGTGAAACATCTTTATCTTCCAAATGAGGAAGCTTGCTCTCCACGAGACACAGCCTGCTTCTCTGCTGAATGCATACAATATAAATCAAAGTGTGTGCCATTATTAATAAATAAGGCATTGGGTAGGCTTTGTCTGAAAGTCTTGTTGAAAGCACTGATTATGATCCAATAACTTTTGAAAAATGCATGGTTGCCTTTGGGATATTGGAGCATGGAATAATTAGAGGGCAAGTTTGCAAAAGTGAAGTTGTAACTATAGAGGGGCACTATTTGCAGCAATTCCTTTGCTTTGAGGTTAAACCTCTTTTCTTCTCCTGATTTAGCAATTAATATCCCACTTAAGCATTTCAGAATATAAAATGAATGATCAAATATTTTCTGTGGATACATTTCACAACTGTGCTAATGCCAGCTATCAAAAATCAATGGTGATTGACTGTGTACTTTGGGTTCCTGGTGCTGATCTTTAGGATTTTAGGACTGTGAAGAGCCAAGTAGTCAGAATATGAACTGACTGCTATTGAAAGGGAAGTCTGTGCAGCGATGCTCAGTTCAGAAGCAGCATCCTTTGTTGCATTGGAATTAAGCATCTCTTAGTTCTCCAGATCTCTAATCCTTGCTCAGAAAGTGTAATTCTGCTGTGGCTGCTTACACAGAGGAAGGTGATTTCTTCTGGTTCTTATGAGGAAAGACTGGAGCAAATGAGCTTTTGTGTTTATGAAACCCTCAGGGCCTGCTTGTGGTTTTGTTTTCTTCCATCTGCAAGTCATCTTCTGGAGGATCAATCATTTGCAGCTTTGGATGGTACAGGAGAGGGTGTCTAATGTTCTTTCCATATTGTTTCTCAATCCCATCAGTGTACTTCTCTCTATATGCTGAACATACATTTATTGGGGGCTGTGTGGGCTGAAGATCAGGATTTCCAAGGGTGTCTTTAAAGCAATCTGCAAAATCTCCAGCAAGAGCTGCTGTAGGTCCCTCTGTGTTGTGTGATTGATAATCCCAGTGCATCTTCATCTATCACAACTTTGCAAGGGCATTTCCTTGCCTGGGAAACAGATAATCCTGTTGTAGGACAAGAGAGGATTTAACACTTAACAACAGTGATAAGAGGGAAGACAGCCCATAAGTGCAGAACAAAAGTGTTTTCTGTGACAACATTAAGTTGGGACTACATGATGGTCTTGAAGTTGAACTGAAATCTTTAATTAAGGATGTCATTGGCGCTGTTATCTTTTGGTTGGATAGCCTGGAGACTGAGTTTTCCAATGTGCTGCACCTTTTTCTGTAGTTCTCAAATTAAAAATCTTTCAGCAACGTGTACTTGTTCTTCAAATCTCATCTCAGAAGTCTGAATGTTGCAATTAGCAATTCAGAACCCTTTATATCTTAGTAACCATGCATGAAAATGAATTCAAGCAAAATGTAATTTAGAATAATAATAACATGTTTTCCAAATGTTTCCCCCATTAATCATGAGGAAGATGGTTACTATAGTACCACTGCTGGGGTTTCTTGAAAATAAAGTAATTCAGTGTGGTGCAGGTTCTCTGGAGAGGGTTGTTGTTTGCTCAGAAGAAGTGAAGGATGCGAGGACAGTGAGAGAACCTTCTGTTTTCTGTCGAGTGAATTCAATGCTCAGTAACATTTTGATACAAAAGCAATAGAGCAGTGTTTATTTTCAGGGAAAGGTTCTGAACTTTGCTATTTGTCAATGGATATCTCTAAAATTTCCGTACATATGAGAATCAAAAGGAATAAAGTGTGTGTGCCAGGTTTTCTGCCAAAATAAATATTAGACCCAAGATAAATAGTTCCCCCAAGTTATTAAGTGTGTGGTAAATAAACCCATTGAAGTTTGCTTATTGCTGTTTACCCAAGGTATTTTGCTGACATGAGGCTGAAAGTGCCACCCAGACTTCTAATTAAATGTCACTGAGGAGCCTGTGAAAAGATTTGACTCCAAAAACACCCCCAGGAGTCACAGGACGTTTTGGTAAATGTGGCTGGAACTTGTTTACAGATTTCCCCAACCAGGTTCCAGAACATTTTCTGCACATTAGTCTTTCAGGGGGTGGAAAGCCTTAAATGTGTAGCAAAACTCTGTTTCCCTTTAGCTGCTGTGTGTATGCTGGGGTTGACCAAGTGTTTCTTGTTGCATGATGTGAATTCCCTTTTTGTAGCCATATGTTATTTAACCTTGTGCCCCAGGTGCCTCTGGTGGAAATGTGAGTGCTGAAGTGAGCCTTGAATGCTGAACTTCAATCTGTGAGCAGCAGATTGCACAGACTCCAGCTGTGTGGAGGTTTTGGGCTCACAGTTAGAGAATCCCAAGCAGTGGCCCTGTCCAAGGTCCTGGTTTGTTCCTTACAGTTGCCCAGTATTCACTGAGCTCTTGTTTTCCTTCTGGCCACAATCAAAGCTGGATCATTTCTTTGAAAGTTTTGGGTTTTTTTCTTTTTTTTGAAATCCTGCACTTCACATCAGTATGAAATATCTCTGAAGGCTCATGTGACGTAGAAGCAATTGTAGATAAAAGACAAAATGGATAGACTGTAAAATAACACCAAGAAGAAAAGTAATTTTCTGAGATTCCTAAATAAATTGCTCTCTAATTCACAAATAATGCAGTACATATTTAGGTTGTTATAAAGAATGATTACTGAATACAGAGCTCTGAATTCACAGTACAGCAAAAGCATATATGGAATTATTGAGAAAAAATGAACTATAAAAATACAGAACTTCCAATATTTAACTGATTTCCTTCATAAATCTCTTGCTAATAAATGCAAAACAGTGGGGCATCAGAAGCAAAATCATTTCTTTAAGGAAAATAACTTTCAAAACCAGTTTTGTCCATCATAAATTCTACTGCAGATGATGGAAATAATGTCTGTTATTGCATATTAAAGAACCCCTCAGACTGTTTGCCTCTCCTGCTTGCTTCTGTTGTCAGTCAGAGACAAGAATCGACAAATCCGGAAAGATGGGGGATAAACTGCTGGCCCAGTCTTGATGGAGCTTAACTTAATAATAAATGCTGCATTAGAATCCTTAACTATTAAGGAATATCAATGTACCAGTGAAGCATTTACAGAGCTATTGCCCAAATTCAAGCTGGGGCAGAGGCTCCCAGAGTTAGTAAGTTGGTTGTAGAGCTCTTCATGGTAAGAGAGTCTCCATATCCACAAAAATCCTGCAGGACAGAGCCTGACACTTCCCTTTAGAAAGGCCTGGTTCAATCCTGATTTAAAGCAGCCCTGGAATTCATCCTGTTCTCAGAAGTGTTGTATTTACACAAAAGTCACACAGAAACTCATTCTGTGGTGTTTGAAGAGAACTTCTCAGCTGAGCTTTGATCATTGGTTTTTACTCATTTTGAAGTTCCCACAAGCTTCATTGGGAGCTGAAATCTCTGTGCTTTCATCCCCAAAATAGAGCATGAAGAAAGAGGGAACAAGACAAATGTGGGGGGTCCACTGGAACATGCCGAGCAGCAGAACCAGAGTGTTCAAACACCAAATACTAAAGCAATTCTTCTATTTCATAGAATCTTTTTTTAAATCAAATTTAATTTCATATTAAAACTGGGTTTTGGAATTAAGCTGTTCTGATATCTAAATATTTGGTCACCCACAGGAATATTTTGACACCTCAAAATTACTTGGTTGACAAGAATCATTGTGTAACCTTATCCCTCAAGCTTCATAGGAATACTTTGCTTAGTAGTGACCAAAATACACTGCCTGTTCCAGACAAAGCTTTTCCCAGACACAGCTGAGACAGAATGGCTTTGGAAAGTCTCAGGAAGGTAGAATGTTTCCCTGGGACATGGTGAGCAGGAAAAGATGAGGAATTCTCGGCTATATCTTGATCAGTCAGTTTGTTTAGCAGATGATGATTTTTTGGTGTGGTGCCACTTTTTGGATTTGGTGTGTTTTTTGTATTACTCATCTCCTCAATGCTGGCTTTATTCCAAGGAGGGCCAGAGAACTGAGCCCCCCCCAACAGCCCCAGGGTGATTATCGGAGTTTGCTTCATCCAAGTGGGTGTATATTATCAAAGTATATTTTTCCTAATTTTTTTCATTTCCATACCCTTGATGGGACCTTCTGGCTGTGATGTAACAGTTTGGATGTTTTTGTTACTGGCAGGCAGAAATTTCTGCAACTCTTTATGCTCAATCTTGTTATTGCTGCTCCAGCAGCTTTTGTGGTGGTCAGTATTACATGGGTGGAGGAACAGGCATTTCCCAGCCTCCTCCAAATGTGGAGGGACACACAGAGGGAGTGGGAGTAACAGTGGTGGCCATCTGTGTTCTATGCTACTGTCAGTGCAGACAGAGCTCACCACGGAGAGCTTGATATGCACCATGGCAACAGAGGGGTGATTATAAGCAATGCAAGCCAAAGGATACCAGAGATGTGTAGAAATGAAAGGAATTCCCTGCTTCTGAATGCAAAAGCCAGCCCTTAAATAGCTGCTGGTAGTTGTGTTTTCAGGACTCAATTCTTTGTGTTTTCCACCCTATTCCATCTCTGGGGATAAAGCAGGAAAAGAGCTGGGTGTGGATGCTCAATGTATTGCCAAAGTTTTAGCAGAGTAAGTGACTTTGACAGGTCAGAATAAAGTTAGGCTTAGGAAAAGTGGAAGCTGTATGACTAAGTAAGTGTGTTATCCAACAAGATCCAGCTGTGTAATTATAATTGAATTAACTCTTTTTTACTTCTGGAGTCAAGACTAGCAAGGACAATATAAAGGGACTGTTTGCAGTGTTTGTTATATTGCAAACTGAGCCTTGGGAACCAATTGCTTACTCTTATGAGTGAGTTTTAGCAGGTTCTTAAAATTTCATGCTCCTATTGGAGTTCCTCGGTATCTTTGAAAGTTCTGCTCTCACTTGGAAAACAGATGTACATTCTCCTGAGATGTAACAAGTGTAAATTCAACTGAAATGAGCCTTTTATTCTTCAGGCTGTTGCCGAGGTTTGAGCTTGTGTTTCTTACAAAAGGCCATTTGGAGTTATCCAGCTTTTCCAAAGGAAGGGAGAGCCCATGGATGCTTCCAAATGTTTTTACAGTAGGTGTTTTCCCATCAAAATACCATGTTTTCACAGCCTAGAAAGCAACTGTGGTAACTTCTGCTTCCCAGCAAGTGGAATGAGCATTGGCCACGAAATCTGTGAGATGTAAAGGGCTGGTTTGAACAAGCAAAGCCTATTGAAGAATAAAGCGTTTAGAGTATGTAATGAAATGAATAAAGTGATTCTTGTGGAAGATGGACTTTGGAGCTGCCCCTTCCACAGAAGGTAGGGAAACATTAAAAATACATTTGCCACTGATAGGTTGAATTCATTTTAGCTGGCATAAATAGGACAGATGAGCTATTCAGCTGTCTGATGAGTACTATATAATGAAATATTTATCACCTTCTCATGGTCACTGCATGAGAGGCCAATAATTTGTTTTCTCTCAGCACTGGTATTTTGTGGTGCTTCTAATAAATTATACATGGCAAGCTCCCATCCCTCACCTGATTTCTATTTACCTATCTAGTCTGAGATCTCATTCATCAAAATGAGGCTGGTTTGGGCACAAAAGTGAGGCTATAAGTTCATGTATTCTAAAGAATCATGGAATTTATACTGCATAATGGTAGGGGGTAACATGGCAAGAGTGTGACACACTGAACAGGTGATATTGAGAGCTGTAAAGTGGGAAATAGAGTAAATTTTGAGGAAGTTATAAATATATTTACAGATGTTAGCCCGAGTCATGCTGGCTGCTGATTTGGATTTAGGATAACACCTCTGAACAAGCAAAGTTGTCCAGGTTTTGGCCCATTATCAAGTTTTCAGCTGCAGATTTAGTTCTGGTTATGACTATCAAATTCCCTTCTATGTCAGAGATATAAATGAGATTTTATTTGCCTTGCATTGATGCAGAGGGTTTAATGAAGGAAAGATTAGGATGAAATGAAAAAATGTATCCCCAAGTGGTGGCCTTGACAGCATTTAGAGACAAAGTCCTCAGTGTTAAAGACAGGAGGCTGTATTTCAAAAACTGAGAACTTAATTCCAGGATTGCTTCAAAAGGTAAAGAAAATTAGGACTTTTTAGATCTCAATCATCATTTCTAATTCAGTGTGGAGGGAGAATAAACCTCTTGCTTTGCACTGCCAGGTTTTAGCCAAGGTGTCCTGTTTATAATTCTCAGGAATTAGTGCTGGAGAGGTTCAGATGGAACTGTGCCCCTGTACAAGTGTGACGTGGGTTTGTCCTGAGTTCTGTGCAAGAAGGTGGAAGGTTTTGTCTTTTACTTTTGCTGCCTCCCATCAGAAATGATTTGACCTCAATAAAGAGATGAGACCACCACTTGCCTCCCTTACTCAGGAAAGTAAATCAGCCAGTGCTGAGGAGGCTGGCCAAGTTCATTAGTCACTGCTTCAAAAGTCCTTAGAAATCTATCATTTCTGCAAAGTCCATAAACCTGTAAATTAATTTCTCATGACAAAATCATTTAAAATTAACAGCCTAAAGGATTTTAAAATTACCTTCTACTTGTATGATACAGGAAAAACAAACCTAGAGCCTTTCTCAATCAATCTTGTGGAAATCCTGGCTACATTTTGACCCTACAGGGCTGGAAGCAGCTGGGTGTTTGTCTTGCTCTGGTGACATCTGTAGAGGTCCCAGATATTTCAGAGCCCACATGAGCCCAGGTTGGCAGTCAGGTGCCCAGATGATGCCCATGAAGTGAGGAACCTTAAAATATTAACTATGTCAGTAAAGTAGAGCCACTCAGCCATCATTGGTTGCTGAAATTTGATTTTAAAGTGTGTTATAGTGATATCAAAAAGTGGGTTTAATCAAAAATTGTCTTGCTGTGTTTTTCTGAAAAGACTATTGTTAGGGTAGAGTTAATATTAAACTGTTCTAGTTATAAATTATGACCTCTGCTCTGATGTTTAAAAATTGCCAGACTGTTTTCTATGTATTTTTTTAATATCCCTTCCTAGCAGGTGTGTGTGAGGAATGCTAAAATTGACTTAGGGATGAACCCATCCAGCCAGTCATTTCCAGGAGCAGTTATTATCATGGGTTTTGTATTGAAAACATATTAAAACTCTAAGAGTTCAGAAGCAAAAGCAGGCACAAAGCAAAGCCTGTTATGGTACTGTTTACCAACAGATTTATAATTACAAAATAAATTAAGCATGAAATGGAACACTTTTCATTTTCTGCCATAATAGTATGAATTATTTGATGTTACTTTACAGATTATTCTGGAATAGCTTTGAAAGTGAATAATTCTGAAGGTTGTCATGGTATTTTAGCAGAACCTAAACATATCTCCTTTAAAACACCCATGTCCTTTTTCTTATTGATAATCAGAATGCCCAAGGGAGAGAGAGGTTTTTCCAGAACTCAGTCCCACAATCAGAATAATTATAATGCATAAACTAATTAATTTTATATGAAATACAGAATGCCAATCTTTTCTCTCTCACAAATATCTTCATTTAAAATTGCAATACAAAATCATGGCATACCTGTGGGTGGTTTTTAATGTGAGGACTACATGTGAATGCCTCTGTCTTGGGCACCTGTAATTCTGATCATGTTGTGTACCTTGAGAAAAGTGGACTAAAGCCCTAATTGGCCACTGAAGGCAAAGGTACTGTATGAGGGGAGCCACTCCCAGCTGTCTCATTTCTCAGCATCCTCATCAGCACCACATCCTGCGTTCCTTCCCTTCAACACTTTGCTTTATGTTTGAAGAGGAGCTTTAATAAATATCCTTTCCAAAGTTGATCCTTGGCAGTTGATCCTCAACTTGGTTTCTAAGAGAGCTTTATAAAGAACCCCCACCAGTGATTAAAGCCTTATATTAAAAGGAAGGCATGACCTTTCCAGTCTCCCAGGCTATAGCACAACTTCCAAAGCTGCCTCTTCAGGGATAACAAACAATTTTCATGTTCAAGGCTCTTGTCTGTATTGTTCATTGCCATAATCAGCAGGGATATCCACGGTGTCAATAACTGCCCTGTGCATCCATTAGTGATACCCCAGCCCTTCCCCAAGGCCACAGTGCTGCCCTCCCCTGTGCAGACAGGGTGCTCTCTGCCCCCGTGCCCCCCACACTGCTGTGGGCAGCACAGTCACCTTTGCTGCCCTCCTGGGAGAGCTGCAGGAGAGCAGAGGGGCTGCCCCCAGTGCTGCAGTGGGAATGTTTATCTGCTCCCTCTCCTCGGTTCCCAACAAAACTAACACATATGTTTCTCACGGGGGAAGGCTGGCTGTTTTCCCTGTTCCTGCCATCTCCTGATTTTTCATTTTCCAACACTTTCCAATTTGGGAAGATAATGAATATTCAAGAATTCATCCTCTGTTAAGAAGTAGGATTTTAAAAACCCCAAACTGTGTTTGTTTTTTTTCTTTGACAGCAACAAATTTGCATTAAATGTCCCCAATTTTCTTAAAAAGTTATCTTTTTTGAAACACAGCCTGCACCACCTGAGGTGTTGCTCAGCCTTGACTCAGGGTATCTTCTGGCAAACACTTTGCCTGTTCAGGGGCAGTTTTGCCTGAACTCAGCCTGTCTGATTTTGCCTGTGAGTTTTGCCTGTCTGAGCTTTTGCCTCCCCAACTGGGGGGAATTTTCAGGCGAGGTGTTTCCAACGCTGCCCAGTGATACCAGCTCTGCCCAGCTCAGGGGGAGGTGTGGGGGCAGCCTGACCCTGTGCTTTCCCCTGTGCTGGCAAACCCCCCCCAAAGCTGTGCTCCTCTCCTCCTCTGGGCTCCCCCGCACTCTCCTTTGCCATAACAAATTTAACACAAGCAACGCTTGCTGCAGCATGAAGGCTCCTGTCCTTGCTGATGCTGTGCTTTTGTTTCCTTGGACTCCTATTCATTTGTGCCTATCTTTTCTTTTACCTTTTTTTTTTTTTTTCCCTGTTTTGTGCTTTGACTGCCAGATCCTTGGCCTGGGAGTCTTTGTTCTGCATTTGCCTGACACAGCGGGGTCAGATCCACCCCAGTGTTGTGGTGACTCAGGAACAGCCACACTGTGCCTTAAATCAGAGCATGGAGCAGCTCTTTGTGTTCTTTCTTGGAGTCTCTGGGATTTAGGTATCTTGTTATCAGGGTTATTTAAGTTGGACTTGCCAGCCTTTGGAGCTTAGTAACTTCTTTTGTTAAAAGTAGATTTATTGTGAGGAACCATTGCCATACACTGTCTCCTGCAGAGATGGAACAGAAGGTTGTAAATCAAGCAGATTTGAGTGTAAATTATTCAGAGTTTTTTCTCTTCATTGTGTAAGATTCCCTGCAGAATATGATGGCCCAATGAGCTGCTCCTGATTCTTTCTTGAGGTCCAAAACTATATGTAGTTCACATGTATTATATATGTTCCTTTAAAATCGGATGAAAAGGAACACGTTTGACTCACTCCTTTCTCTCAAGGAAGGAAGGTGCATTAATGAATGATTAGCAGGCAGTGGAAGCCTCATTGCTGAGCTAATGAATCCAAATATTTTGAAACCCAAGCCTATCATACATACACCCTGGTGGTTCTGCATCACGGTCAGCTTTCAGGGGGTTTAGTACCATCAAACTTTGCTTGTGCATGGCTTCTGGCTTTATAATTGAAATACTGGCTTGGTTAAAAAGGTTGACCTGAACAAATGTTGCTCATACACAGAAGAATTTGGAGGATCTGCCTTGGTTTGACTGGGAGAGCAAGAAGGGCTTTGTGTTCTGTTTGCTTCTGATTTGCTCCAGCCTGTAATTACTGGGTAGGCAGACAAGAGGCACTTGAGTGGCCATTGCTTCCTTGGCAGGAAGGGATCTGTGTTGCTGGAAACTAAACATGTAAGTTCACTCTGACTTTACTCTGTGTTTTTGAGAAGATCACAGAGTAACAAAAAAATATAGAAAATGCTAAACAAAAATAGAAGTTTATGGAATATTCTGAATGTAAAACAATGGAAATTCAAGTTACATTGAAAATATTCTCTTTCATCCAGAAAAAAAAAAAGGAAACATTCTTCATGTGATAGTAATTTTAAATATTCCTATTTCATTATGAAGCATCAATCCTATTCAGCTGTTTCATTTTTTCCTTCAGACAATTAGATTTGGAACTGGATGTTCAGAGATATTCAAGAATGCGACTTAGAATGAATGCAGCAAAATATTCCTTAATAGTTGTGAATCCCTTTTGTGGGGTTTTGAATCCAATATGTGAATGCCAGGCTGTCAGGTGTGAGCTCAGTTCTGTGCATTGCTACATTCTCCCTCTGTAGGAACTCAGGCACTTCTTCAACATCTAATGAGTTTAATTGACAATGAGCCCTTGAGTGTGGGTGATCCAGAGGACAGGACTGGCCACCCTGTGCAGGGCCAGGAGTTGGACTTTGATCCTTGTGGGTTCTTTCCAGCTCAGAGTATTCTGTGATTAAATACTATTGCAAAGTCTGTGGAAATCTTTGCGAGGACCATCACTAATGTCTCAAATAAAAGATGACTTCTTAACTTCAGCCCAAAGGGTAGCAAAGATAATTTTGCCTGCTGGTCTTGTGTTGAAGCTATGCTTTTATTTTTTTGGAGTTTACTCTATCCAAGCATCCTTGATGCCTTTCATAGCAGGAGTTGCATTGACCACAGTCAAATCCTGACAACAAGAAATTCTCCATCAGCAGATTGATTTTAGTTTGCCAGAGCTTTTAGGCAAGCTCAGAATTGTAAATCTCATTGTCTGAGTGAGTTGTCTTCAAAAGTGTGTTTTCCCAGAGATACTGGACTTGTCAGCTGCAAAGAGAAAGAGTCAGGATTAGCATTAGGGTTAAAATAAAATTTGCTAAGAGGCAACGAGCAGGTTTCTTGTGCTGGCTTTTTCCTTCTAGTACTCACCAAAAAGGCTGCAGTAAGTGGCTCACAGCACAGAATGTGTCCATCCCTAACATCACTCCAGGTAGAGAGAAAATGGAAGGTGTAAAGATCCTTCCTGTGTCAAAAAGTGATGGCTAAAGGGAATGTTTCAGCACATGATAGAAATCTTGCTGGAAGCTGCAGGGACAAAGATATTCAATTCCAGGTGGGAGAAGCAAGAAGGACCATCAGACCTCCTTTACTTGAAAAGGATAAGCAGAGCCCCTTGGCCAAGGTGGACTGCAGGAGTCGTGTCTGTGTGAAGCTGTATTTGCTGCAGATTGCAGGGGCAGCCTTTGTTCCCTGTCCTGCTGCTGCAGCCAGCCCTTCCCCTTCCCCTTCTCTCTGCCCTCTTTGCCCTGCTGGGCTCTACAGTCAGTTCTTTTTTCCCCTTGCTTTTGCTACTGAAAGGCTCTTCTCCCTTGATATTCCTACTCCCCACCACCTTGTATTTATATTTCATGTTATTTGAAAAACTAAAAGATTTAAAACCCTTCATTTTACACACCAGCGGCTCTGTAACTTCTCCCTCTTTTCCTTACTCAACAACTTTCTTTAAACACATTTATTAGAGCTTTTCCTTGATTGGGTATTCAACAAATTAGTGTAAATGAAAGCAGGGAGGCTGAAAGGATGGGTGGTTTTGTAGTTAAGATACTGAGGTAGGACTCAGGAAATGAAGTTCAGTTCCCAGCCTTGCCACTTGCTCTGTGTGTGTGTCCTTGAATGAAACATTTCATCTCTCTGTGCCTCCATATTCATGAGGCAGAATTAATTGTAGTGCTGTTTTCCCATTTACTATCTATTTCTCTTTTTCCCATAAATATTTAGACTGGAAATAATATGTATGTTGGTGGCAGTGCGTAATGGTTCAAGTAAAAAGGAAATGCACTTCAGTGTAAAGCTCGATGGCTTCTAGTCATTAGATATTCATAATAAAAATAGAAACTAATAAGAGTAGCACTTGGAAAGGCAAGTGAGCAAGCCAGTTATCAAGGCACATGGAAGTGGCATCATTAGAGCTGTGTAAGATACCTTGAAAGAAAACCTTCTGCAGGAAGGAAAGAAAAAGTTAAATGTTTGTAGAGCTTGTTAACCCATTAAAATTGAATGCTGAGGATGTTACAGAACCTGTGATTTGTTTGTGTGGAACCCTCATGCATTTACTGTTTGGCCTTAGGTGGAGTCTAAGCCTTCAGGGAAGAAAAACCAGAAGATCAAAATTATAAACTAAATATTTAATCCACTAAGGAAATATGAATTGTGCACTCTATCTGTCACTTTAATGGTTAGAAAAAGGTCAAAGTAGAATTGGACTTGAGAATGCATTCCCTGAACTGAGTGGTGATGGTGTTTGTTGATTCTCTTGCTGCTCTATCTGCTCCCTCCATGAGAAACTTGCTCCAATATTGACTGTGTTCCTGCTTACTCCCTTCCCAGACTGTGCTGGGAAATTTGGGAGCAGCCTTGTTGTCATTGCAACAAGTTACCTGGTTCCCTGGGTGGTAGTGCCGTGGCACCAGGAGGAGTTAAGACTTACTCATACCTTTAATACAGGCTTTTGAAGCAGTTTGGGGTGGGAACTCATTTTGTGCTACTCAGAAATATCCAGAAAACTATCACACTTGGAGGGCTGAGCAGCAAAGACAAAAGAAACAAGGGCTGCTCGTGCCAATTTCTGTCCATGAAGAAAGATTGGGTGGTGTTGGCTCTGCGAGGTCTCCTATTCCAGGTGACCTGCTTGGTCCTGAACACGTGGCTGAAATCTCCTCCAGTCCTATGGAGACTGATCTCCAGGACAGCAGGCACTGTCCCTGAGAAAGTAAGGCCATGGGGGTGTTTCCAGTGTCACAGGAATTTTATTCCCACCCTTGGACCTTAGGATTTCAAGAGAAGATCTATCCAATCCTACACTGGGTCAGCTGTACCCATGGCCTGGTGAGCTGCTCATTCTCTGAATGACTTTGTTTCTGCTTCCTGGGGCGTGTAGTTGGGCGCAGAATTTGAACTCCAAAATAGAAATACAAATCAATTAAGGAAATGAAATTGCAAAATAGGAATCTCTGGCTCCCTGCTAATTAAACCTGTGGAAAAGAGCCATATCTCAATCTGCAGTCACATAAAAAAATATTATTTCCTTCTCCCAGAGTTCTTGCTGTTTTCTCAGACAAGGGAAGCACATCCATTATGTTGCTCTGTGGCAGTTAATTCTCTAGGATGGTTTTTCCCAACTATTAACATAAATGGTGTGTTTACAGTTGGATTTTACATTTAAGTTGTGTTTCCAGTGGGGAGCTCCAAGTCACCTTCTGGCAAATAGACTGGGACTCTCTGCCAGAAGGTGGGGGAAACAGCAAAGTGCTTTGTTTGAAAAATGAACCCCAAATTTCTCATTTAAAAACTAAAGAACAACGCAGAAGTAAAACAGTGATACTGAAAAGTATCTTGATTGCACTTGATTGAATCAAATGCAAATGTTTTCAATAAACATTTATACCTTTAAATTATTTATTTCTTATTTTAGTCCAGATGGGTGCTTTTGGGGATAGAGTGTTGAGCTAAATCATTTCAAACCTGATTGCAGAGAGGTTAAAGGAATGTGTCCTTAATGAATGCAAGTGTGGTGCTCCTACCCTGATTATGGATGTGGCGTGACTGGAATTTGACTTCCCCCCCTCCCCAGACTTGCATCCTCATCTTAGTTCCTATTAAATTCAAGGTGCTTGTTTTTCCTGGTAAGAATGTGAAGTGTTGGCTGAAATGGTAAAAGGATCTGCAGGAATGTATGGAAAGCAGCCACCTAGCACGATTTTAATAATTCTGTAGCATTTATTAAACTCTCTGTTGAATCACTTCATGATATTGATGGCATAATTTAAAGTGACAGGAAGGAAGGAACATGACCTTTAATGTCATGACATGAGTTGTCACAAAAAAGGAAGGATGAGCTTAATTCAGCCAAATGGCTTACTAGGAAGTCTTGATACATAATAAACTGAGATTTATCTTTTGCTGAGATTCCACAGCTCAAGCTGTGATTTTTCTTTTAGATGAGACAAGCTGATTGAATAGAAGATGAAAATATTGTTCTAATTTTGATCTTCATATTGCAATGTAGCAAATGAGTTCTGGTTTATAAGAGGGAACATGTAAAATATGGTAGCTTGCAACAGAAGGGAGCCACACACAGTGATCACTGAGGTGTTTTCCAGAGCAATATCCGGTGTTCCTAAATAAACCAGTGGTTATATCTCTCTCTATGTTATGTCATTAGAGACAAACGTGCATTCAGTTGTCTACAGGCAGCTTTATTTCCCTTCTGGTGGTTAGAAACTCCTTGGGTTTGCAGTAGAATTGCAGAAAAAGGAGGACAGATGCATTCAGTGGTTGTCAGCAATGATGGTCTGTTGGTTTATAACTTCAGCCACAAGGCAAGTCGATTAAACAGAGGAGATTTATTTAAATTATTCTGCTGACACACCTGGAACATTAACTGGGTCAGACCTTGTAATGAACAGGGAATGAGATGGGAATACCTAACAGAGACAAAGTGCCCGAGTCCTGCCAGCTGTGATGGTGGTTACTGGTGTTACTGGGCAGGGAACATTGGCTGCAAACAGTGGGGAAGGGTGGGCAAAACCACTGGGAAGAGGTGCCTGAGCTTAAGGGAGACACTGGTGCAGCTCTTTGTGACACAGGTCACTATTGTCACAGCTGAGAAAGATCTCAAACTGACTTAGACCTGAGTGTTTGCTGGCAGCTTTTTGGGATGAGGGAAAAGTCAAGACAAAGGTATTTAAAAAATAATTATGGTCTCTTTTCAGATATAAAAATCAGTTCTATTTTGCTTCCAAAATAAGTCTTCTCTTTTTGATCAGGTTTTCACAGAAAGTCAGGATAGTAGGTTTGGAACAGAACCCACGTGCTCCTCTAGAAAAGATCAAGTGGCAGCATCAAAAAAACTTATTGTTGAAAGAAATGTGTAATGATTCAACCTCAAAATGTTATCCCTCTTGGTTGTCTTTTTTAGCTCAGTTTGACCCAAACTGCTTCAGCACTGTTTGTCTGCACTCAGAGAACAGGGACAGTGATCAGAGAACCATCACCCCACTCCTGTCTCTTGTTATTGGATATTGCCCTGGACAGGTGGAAAGTGTGTCTTCCCTGGGATAGTCAAACTTGAGCATTGTTCTCTGAGTCTAAATCAGTGTGTTTTGTCTTCAATCAAAACACTGACTCAGAGTGGATCCCGTGTAGATTCTCCCTTGTTGAACTGTTGGATTTTTCACATTGCTGACCCTTCTGTAGTTAGCTGAGCATCAGGGGGTTTGGGGATTTTTTGGTCACAGTCTAGAAGGTCAGTTGTTGCTATTGGGTTGTTCTTGCTTTGGGTAGAGGGAGAACAATGTGTTCTATGATGGCTGTGGAGGCTCCCAGGGGCTCCCTCCACACGTGGCTGGGTGGCCTGGCCATGTCCTGCCTGTCCAGCTGGCACTTCCAGGGATTTATCAACCAGCCTCCCTGGCTAATAAATGGAGCCCATGTGGATTTGACAAAGTGAGCAGACCAGGATCCCAGTGGTGTATCAAACCAGCAAATCCAACAGCACTGTGAGCATTGATGAAACTGGAGTCACTCCAGTGGATTTACTGGCAAAAATCTGTACTGGGGGTGAAGGACACTCCTTTTGTGGGCTGAGAGAATGTGGGACACAGGCTGAAGTTGAATTTTCTGTGAACCTTATTTATAAAGTATTAGTATCTATTTTGCCATACACTGCTCCCTAAAGAGCAGTAGCACAGGGAATACAGAAGCATCCACTGAAGTAGGAGTCTTTACTAATTACTAGTTTTCTTTTCATGGAAAAATCCATTAAGAATAAAATGTAAAATATCTTTATGGATGCACAGTTACTGAAACAGAAGGCAAATAACAAAAATTCTCACAAGAAAGTGCTGTTTAAAAATAAAATACCATGTATGCTTAAACTGAGAAAAGTAATTGTTTGGGGATTTTGAGAGAATATAGAATTCACACATTGCAGGATATTCACAAAAAAAATTTTCAATAGATCAAACACTGAATAACAGAACTATAAATAAGATAGGAAAGTAACTACTGAGTATGTAAAAATTATAATACAAAAAAATGTATAAGAAAAAGATGGCTTGAGGCAACAAGAAGCTCTCCTAAATGGCTAAGTGAAGCTTCTGGATCGTGGTCAAAGAGCTTGAACTCAGTCTGAAAGCATTTTTGTTCCAATAATTGTGTCTCCTCTGTGACTGCCATGGTTCAGAAGGCCCTGCTGACTGAAAATCAGAAGCAGTGCAATAGAGGAGCTGTTTCCCAAGTTTACCTGCCAGTGGATATCCCCCCTCACACAGGGCCACAGGTCTTGGACAGTCCCAGAAGGAATGTATCTGCCAACAGCTTCACACCACAGCCCCTTACTTCACAATGATCCATCATTTCCTTAAGCAGGCTGTTGCTTTTGGAGGAGTTTATCCTATCAGATGGCTTTTTTTTTCCTAATTATACCAGCACATTGATGAGGAAAGTAAATTGCCAGCTGAACTGGTGGCTAGTGTGTGTGTGAGAGGAGCAGGGCTGGATGCTGTTCACATTTCTGCATCATCTTTCGAAGAACACTGCCAAGAGCTAATGACTGTGATTTGATCCCACATTAGTGGGGCTCTTGTTATTGAAAGGATTCATCATGCATAGAAATTATTTGTGCTCTAGCTGGAGGCCACACTCAGTGCTCTGGGCTCAGGGTGGAACATGCTGCCTTCATCTCTACTCACTTACCCGTAAAACAGATGACAGAAGGGAAGGGACAAATGCAGCCTATTTGTCATCTCCCCCCTGTGCCTCCTCTCCCCCCAGATCAATAGAAGAATGGAAGGAATAAAGAACAATCCTGTTAAATGCAGAACTAAGCAAAAACAGGGAAGTGGGAAGTGACCTTTTTGGTTGTCTGCCTTTAAAAAAGGCACTAAAAAATCATCCAAACCAAAAAACACCCTAAACCAAACGCTAAAGCCCAGCACTAACAGACTCCAAGCAGTTTAACATCACTCTGCTTCCCAGGACCAGTTGTATGTTTGTTAGAACTCATTATTAACAAGGGAATTGTAGCTCTGCTTCCTGCCAGTTGGGAAAGCCCAGTAAAATTCCAATACCTTCATGCTTTTGGAGGAGAAAAGTTCCCCATGCAAAGCCAACTTCCCCATGTCCCTGGCTGTCCCTGCTGCTGTTAAAGGGAAGTCTCTCCCAGCTGCAGAGGGAGCCAAGAGAATTCCCTCTGCAGGAGCAGGATAAAGAGATGTTGCCCCCAAAAAGCAGCAGCACATCCCAGGCTCAGCTGCTCTGCAGCTCAAGGACACCCGAGGTGGCTGAAAGGCTGGTATTGATCGAGGTACCCTTGGCCACCCAGAGGCTCCCTTTGGGAATCTCCAGGGTTGGCAGTGCATTTGCTGTGGATCCCAGGAATTAGGAGAGATGAAATGTTAATATTTATTTCCCCCAGAGGAAGGGAAAGTTGTTCTAGCACAGCTTCAAGACTAAATTCACAAAGAAATATTGTACTCAGAGTACATATACCAACAGATATCTTTATTTATGGCAGTGTGGAGTAAGACAGGAGACAGCCTGGAACTAAGAACACACATATTTAAATGTAACAAAATTCTTCTTAAATTGAGATGTCAGCAAAGTTCCCTACACTGAATGAAATGGCAGGCTAAGTCAAAAAACTTAGTCAAGAACTGACAGATTTTAAGTGTAGATGAGAAGTCTTATTGCTTTATTAAGCCACCTAATAGTTTGATACCCGTGCATATCTACCTTGTGCTGCTATTGTAATATTTGTTGTTGGAATGAAAAAAAAACCTAAATTAAATCATTAGATCTCTGAAAGGACTATAATTTTTCTCTTTAGCTCCCACAAGGTAATAGAAACTACACATTTTACAGTGGTCTGGTAATAGAATACATTCTGTTCCCGTGTATGAAGAGTTTGCAGCATGGCAACCTCTGGTAGTAATTGGTGATTTTTAATGCTAATTTCTGAATGTCAAGAGAGTTCCCATTTTAATTTAATTGACAGGTGAGCTTATATTTTAATTGAATCCAGTTATTCATGACTGAAAAATAAACCTCTTTGTGATAAAGCAAGATTGATCAGAAAACAGGAGTTTTAGTCCACTGTGTGTCATGGATAAGGAAAATCTATTTTTTTCTTTTTTATAGTGTGACTCCAAATGACTTGGTGCCATTTTTTCCGTTCTAATTTTCTCTCTAATTACTTTCATACATTGAATTTTGAAAATCTTTCCCCTAATCAAGCACATATTTAGGCTAATTACTCTTTCTTGCTTTCAGTAAGTGCACTTATTGCCAAAGCAAACCTTTGCTCTCATCCCCTAACATGAGTAATTAGTTCTATCCAACTGAATCTTGTTACCACTTTATCACCATTAATGTTGGCCCTCAGAAATGTTTAGGGTGATGTTTTCCCCTTGCTCCAGAAGCTGTAACTTCTCTGAGGAGCTCTCCATGGTATTGCCACACATTATATATTCTCTGGGCCCTGAAACTCGTGCCATGAGCTTCAAAATGCTGTCTGAATCCTGACCCATGAAAAATGCTCATGGTGAGTGATTTCTGACACTGCCATTTGGCAGCCCTTGCACAGTTTGGGTGTTGCATGTGCTTTCAGGGTTGTCCTCTACATGCAGGAGAGAAACTCACTGTAACTTCTCAGATATGACAGTGCAGCAAGAAATAAGAGGGTTTGAGGTGTTGCTGCTGTTGTTTTCCCTTCCAGTTCTTTGGTTTTCCATTTTCCATACTGTCCCTTTGCAAGAGTTGAAGAATGGCTGAAAATTTCAGCAATACCACAGAAAAACTGAAGAAAAAAGTTAGAGAAAAAAGAAATCTGGATATTGTTCACTTTGTTGTATGTATATAATTTCTTAAAAGCAGAGAGCATAGGGACATAAGGCAGAAAAAAATCAGACATTTGGAGAATTTTGTTTAAAATCTGTGTCTGATTTTATTTTCTTGATTCTGTGTGGAGTTGAACCTCTGGAGAAAGGAGTTTTTCCAAGTTAGAATCTATGATTTCTTCAACTTCAGTGAACTGAAGTACTTGCTTGCCCCATTAAGCAAAGCCCCATGGAGTTTGCATTTATTCAGTTACTTTTTAAACAGGGACATATTTTGCTGCAGGGCTTCAGAGTTTCCTTTTCTAGAGGAGCAAAAGGACATTATCATCAGTAGGTTCTTTTTGCACCTTGTGAAAAATGAAAGATGCTGCACAGCAGGGAAGGAGAGGGACTGATGTTTAAAGGATAAATTCTATTCATGGAGACATTTTTCACAAGCCAAATCTGCAAGCATTAGCACACAAACTCAGCCTGGGTATAGCCTAGAAATGGTACCAGGGATATAGAAGTGCAGAGCCACAAACAGTGCTGGTTATTTGTTAAAACCCCCCAATTTCTAGTGCAGCTCCCTGTCTTCTCAAAGCAATGGTGACCAGAAATTGGAAGGCAAGTGAGCAAATGTTCCAATGTTGTCCTTCAACTCACAAAGATGAAGTCAGAGATTCACTGTGAATCCAAAAAGACAATGGGATAAAGAAATGAGGGAGGGAAGAAGAGGTGAGGAGATGCTGAAACCCCACTCCAGCCCTAAATGACCACAAAACAAAAATGGACCCATGTTGTGTCTGTCCTTTTGGGTTATTGAACATAAAACTCCAGAACAAGGGGCCTTAAACTGCAATTTTTATAGCCCTGGGGTTACAGTGAGGTTTCAAATTCTATCAGGAATTGTAGGTGTTACGGTGTTAAATATGGAAAATAAGGTGTTATTTGAATATTGATATTCACCATTAGGTCCTATAGCTGGACTTGAGGACATTTGAGGATAATGTCATGAGGTTTTGTGTAAAAGAAACACCAAATACATGACAAGTCAGAGAGGAGCAGCCCAGCCACTCTTCAGCTGTTTGGTGTGGGCACCTCCTAGAAAAGCACAGTGAAAAGAACTCTTTCCATGATACTTGCCCAGAATTATGGCTTGAGGGTGCCATAAATCATGGTGGTCCAGATGTGAGGCTGGTTGGGTAGTAAAGCCAGCCTAGTGCACCTCCTCCCCATGCAAAGCAGTGTCCTCATGGAAATCATTAAAAGGCTGGTGATTTATAATCAGTTTACACGAACATTTATTGGGCCTTTCAAAAAGAATTACAATGGCGATGCTTGGAGCAGATTGACTTAATGGGGCCACAAGTCTTACAATTCCACAAGCTGTTGTTCACTTCTGTGTTGTAATTCTTTGGAGACACTTTACTTCCAGTTCCTGAAGCCAGCTCTTGTGCTTCTGAGCCCTGGGGGGGCACAGGAACACTCAATGCAAATCCTAGAAATCCTGGCACGTGATGGAGTCTGGAAACCCCAAAAGTAAGGTTTTAGTCACCTTAGGTCAACTAAGTTTGGTAAAAACAGAATCTAGGAGATGACCCAGACTTCAGAACTGTACATACTAAATGTTTTTGTTCACAGACAGATCTACCTGGGGCCAGGCTCATGGTGTTTGTATCACTTTTAGATAACATGAGGGCCTTTTGTCACAAGAAAGATGTCCCTGTATATTAATTACCTGTTATGTAAATTAAAGGCCAGCTCTCTGGAGGCTGTGTGGCTAATGCCCTCTGTATTACAAGTACTGGTTCATTGTGTGATACCTAATTTGGGGCTATGCCTGTGCTGTGATTCCAGCACAAACAGAGATATCTGGGCTGACTCTGATCTGGCAGCTCTAGAGATGCTGGGACAGCTTGGATTTTGGCGTGGGGTGTTAGTGAGGCATCCTGGGCACGAACCAAAGGAACAAACAATGACTGATGTGTGTGCTGCTGCAGTTTCACTGATTTCTCTTGCTCTAGGTATATTAAAGATAATTCAGATACGACTATCTGTGTGGCATTCTCTGCTTGTATAGCAGCACACCATATCCTAAATAGAATGGTAGCTTGTCATATGAAGATAATGGTTATTATTCAGCATATCTCCTCTATAAAGATATTCAGGCAGTGTCTGTCCCCTTATGAGCTATTCATCTAATTCTTTCCTGAGGCTGTGAGTCATAGAACATCAGATTTGGGTTTAAAATTCAGAACCAACTGTGCTAATATCATATAGTGTCTTTCTGGCAAACACTGCAAATTCTCAGAACACACATCTGCAATTCTAAACATGCTGGAGACTTGGGTTACAAAGTTTAGTTTAGAAGCAATCTGCCAATATGCACAGAAAGTTCCTGCATCACACAAGCCATCAACCACTTATGGAGACGTGGCCTAAAAGCTTTGCACCCACAAGCTCATCAGGTAACTCTATTTTTACTATCCCCAACTTCTGATCCTGCCAGGGCATCACAAAGATTGCACAGGACATGTTTTATCATATATAACCTCTATGGTCCTGGTGAATTAGATGTTTGTGCTCTGCTCCAGGGCTGCTCAGATGAAATATCTAGGGAAGGCACTCAATGATGCACTGGTTTTAGTGCTGCAGGTTCTCTGTTAAAATTGCATGGAAGACACAGGGAAATAGGAGGGAGGAGATCCCTGTGTCCCAGAGCTGGACAGCAAAGTCACAGCAGCCATGTGGATATGGAGGGTTGTAGCAGGTTTTGGAACCTCCCCTCTGAAGAACCTACAGAGGCAATGGGTTTGTGTGTCTGTCATCTGGGCTGTGGCACTTCCTAAAAGCAATTAAACATTCACCAAAGGATGAGGAGGTGGGATCAGTAATATTGGAGGGTGAAGTATTTTCACCAAGTTTGGCACTATTGTGAATAACAATTTAAAACCTGAAAGCACAGCAATTGAGAGCCAGGCTCCTAATAATCAGGAATTCAAATAATTTTGTGCCATATTGTGAACAGTGGCCTCTTCCTGCCCTGAGTAGAACATGAAGTCCATGACCTGATACTGGGGCAGCACTTTGGTTGGTGGAACAGCTGTGGGGCTCGAGGGACCTGTTGTCTCCTTTCCTCTGGAGCAGGTTGAAGTTATGCCAGCTTATGTACCAGCTAATGTATGTGCACATATCCCTGCACCTTAGATGTGTGATGTGTTTAAATTAGGGCTTTTTTCATGTTCCCATTTAAAAGAGTGCTTTTTTCACGTTCTAATTTTATTGATGCAGAGAAAATACACACGCCATGTCATAACAACAGGATAACCATATGCCACTCAATCAAGTGATTTACATTATGAAAACAGAATCAGAGTTTTCTGAAAACTGTCAGTTTGGGATGCCTAAGCTCACAGCTAAATCATTCTTATCACGTAGTGAAGTTCCCCAGCCTGGAGTATTTCATCAATGACACTTCAACTGTAGAATTTAAAAAATATGCTGATTTGTTTGAAGGGGGAAAACTTGTTTAAAAATATCTGCAAAAACAAGGTTTGAAGAAATTTTCAAATGCGCGTTTTGTCTTTTCTGAACACGTACTTGAGCAGAAGTTTGAGTTATCTTCCTAAGAATCTATTTTATAGATGAGTGGGGCATATGTGTGTTTAGAAATATGTAAATATGTATTTATGCAAGTACTTACATCATGCTACACTGTAATACATGTCAAAGTAGGATTACTATGGGCTTTTTGGTGTATCTCCTCCTCTCTCGTAACCAAAACTTCTGCATAAGTGGGATGGACCCATTCATTGTGTAAGTCCAGCCCAATGGCTGCTTGTCTTTTATCATTACCTTTGGTTTTGAGGTTCACTTACCTGTTTCATTCCTAAAATGACACCTGCTTAGCTGGTGCCTTCCAAGGAGAGGGGTGAGTTATCTCCCCTCACCCTGATTCACTGCAAGACAAAGGCAAACATCCTTCCTTCCTCCAAGGCAAACAGTCAGGTTGCAGATATTTATTAGTTGTTGCCACTGATTTCCCATAGACCTTGCACACCTCACAGCTCCTGATTCACCTCATGGATTTGTCTCCTTCCTGGCATTCCTGCTTCTTTTGGTCCAGCAGGGACTGAGTCCTGGGTGACAGGGCATCACAGCCAGGGATTTTAGTTAACAAATGTGGGGAGGGCAGGACGTGCTCCTGGGCTTTTCATGGGTGTTCAAGACTCTAAACGTTAGTTTTCTCCTTTATTACACCTTATAACAAGACTTAGGTTTGTGATTGCACTTCTTGCTAATGAAGCTCTGCCCCATGTCTCCCCCAGCAGAGTATTTAGCTGATGCTCTTGTTTACAGGAGCTGGAATCCCTCAGGCAGAGCAAAGTCTTTATAGGCAACACTGGAGGGAATGAATCTGTTCACTCTATAATGAGAAGGGAAAGGAGTAGCTACAACAGCACCTTTTATATGGAGCACCCACCTGGGAAGCAGCAGTCCTAAATTTAAATGCCACCTCTGCCTTTATACCCCTTTATCATGTTAGGTAGTTGCTTAATTTTTGTGTGTCTCAACTCCCTGTCAGTAAAATGGAGGGAATATGCAGTTTACAGGGAGGCCTGGAACACATAAAGATTGAGAGACAGTCGGAAACAATGGGAGAAGGGCCCACACAAACAGCACAAACAGACATATTTATCATCATTATGGATTTTCCCTCCCCAGCCCAGCGAGGTGGCTCTTTACATGTATAATTCCAACAGTAAAAACCATCCAAGTGAATTAGGTGTTTGTGTGCTGTGCTGAGAATCGCTCCTCGTGTGAGAAATCTCTACCTAAATAAGAATCCTCTGGAGACACTTAAGGTACAAGTAAAAAATGGTTATGTCAACTGCTGTGTATCTTTTAAGCAAGAGAAATGTTATTTTTTTTTACCTTGCCTCAGTCTTTCTCCTGATTTAACTGCCAAAAAGTCCTCTGATCACAAGAGTGCTGTTGTAGAGCTTGACCTGCTGTGCTGATCTTAAGTACTGCAATATATTTTAAGGTGGAATGAGCTGTGAGCATTTTAAATTAGGTTATGTGCCTTAAGGTGGCAGTTGCTGCTCCCAGGCACAATTAGAGTAATGAAATGAAAGCTGATTTAATGGTTACAATAAAAGAAATAAAATAGCGAGGTTTGGCCAAACCAGTTTTTATTCAAGTTTCTATTAAGAAAGAATGGAACTCATAAAAGTAATATCAAGCTGGATATCATAATGTTTTTTCATATCATGATAAAGATTGGGTATGTTCTGGCTGTGAATTTTTTAAAAATAAATTATCCTCAGTTTATAATCAGCCCCAGAAATATATTTCCTAGTGTTGTTCCCTGGGAGAACTGCCTTACGTTTATCTGAGCTGTATTTTGTCAAGAAAGTGATAAGAATGTATAGAGATACACATCTAAAAGTATTTTAATGGACTGGTTGTCTATCCTGTCATCCTTGATCTGCACTGAGAGGGATTACAGATGTTGGACTGAGGAACAAACACACACAGAAACATTCCCAGAGTTTCTTCTCCCACAGGGGAGACTACCTGGTCATACTTGTGCAGCAAACCCAGCCCGGTGGATGTGGAGCTACATCCCAAATCCCACCCTGTGTGATTTTCCTGGCCAATGCTGACATCAGTGGAGCTCTGACAGCCCTGGTCCCATTGCCTCCTACACCTGGATAGGATTCCCAGTCTGCAGGAATATCCTATAAAATGGCTCATTATGGAGGGAGCTGTTGTGTAAGTGACAAGTGGGTCCCATCCCTGTGGCTGTGAAGCTCATGCTGTTAGGGATGATTTCAGTTTGTTATTATCCTGGGACTGAGTCCAGAGGCAGCAGGTGCACAAAATGTCTGGAATTTTAATTTATGATCCTTTACCTTCTGAACATCAGATGTCTTTAGGAAAAAAGAAATACAGCAGTTTCTTTCATAGTCTGCAGCGTACTGTACTTTCTAGAAATCAATAAACCTTTAGTTACATTATTCTTTGGGAAAATATATAGATAAATAGCTCCTGATAAACATGGATTCTAATAGTGCAGAAAGAGAATGGTGTGCTTTTCAAGGAAACCTGTAATTCCTAATATGCCTTTCCCTTAAGAACCAAGGATTTGTCACTTCTCTTTCAGCAACAGGCAAAGTGGCTAGACAGTTCTGGGAATTAAAGATATCCTGACTTCTCTTACTAGTTTTGCTGGCTCATAAAAAGCAGCCTAATGAGGCCAGGAACTTACAGGAGGCCAATTCCCAACCATTGTCTGGCTTTCAGATGTTTGTGACAAGGATGGAAACAAATGAAAGCTGGGAGGGGAGATATTCAAGGATACAAGTGCAATGTAGATGCTCTACTATCCTGGAACTGTAAGGAGAGTGGCTGTCATAAATGAGAACTATATACTTATTTAAATGTCTAAACTGGCACCGGGGGAAAAATAGTACTGGTTTCCAAAATACATGAATTTTAGGGTGTTTGGGGAGTTTATTTCTATACATTTATCCTTCTTGATAGCATCATTTTTCTCATTGTTTGTTTAGGCCCAGAAATTGCACTGATAGTGTACAGTCAGTATTCATCCAACTTGGCAGAAGTCATAAACAAGGGTATATTTATTCCATGACTGCACTGTAATTTGGGCCTGTTTCCCATTTGACAAGAATCACAACCAGCCCTGAACAAACCTCAGCTTTAGAGGGACTGAAGAAATAACCTACAAGAGCTGAAGGGACTTGAGGGAGCAGCCACCTTGTGTGACAGAAATATCTCTTAGTGTTGGAACTGTGTCCTAGGACTGGCTGACCGTGGGACAAGCCCAGTGGCCCCAGAAGGGCTGTTAACAGAGACTCTGCTTTGTCCTCCAGCCACTCTGCTTAGCTCAGCAATCTGAAGCTCATGCAGCCAAAGAGACCTCCTCTTGCATGCCATGTGCAAGACAACATCTTTTAAAGCAAAATATTAAATAAAATCCACATTTCTGGCAGCGGCAGTGCTGGGAAACACCACCATTTGTAATGCCAGTTCACTGTGGACCACATTTATCTGCCTCATGCCAGTTTTACATTCATCAAAATGACAATTAGGCATTTTAAGCAGCTCAAAACATTCCAGACAACTAAATATGATTTCTTTTTTGTGCAGAACGGGTTAACCTTGAAAAGATTAGCAAAGTCTAAGCTGCAAATGACAACATTTCCTTTTAAATGCGCTCTACTGGCAGTTCTCATGGCTTTTAGGGGAGTCATAGACATCAAGCAGAGAAGTTGAACTGGTGAAAGCAAGTTAAACAAAACTCCTGAGGGTTTGTTGTCCAGACAAGTAGAGAACCTGCTTTATGTGGAACTGTCCAATTATGTCACTGACAAACTGGCCAGACTGTAATTCAGCTTATTGATCCACAGATACATTCAGACATCTGACACTTTAGCATGTTAGAGAAGAGTTAAGGATGTAATTATTTTTACCCTGACTTTCTTTATTTGCATGCACAGATACAAATATATTTATATTTGGCAAGTTATTTCATAAAGCATACCTAGGATAGGATTTTTCTTAGCAATCCACACATGAAGTATCTTGTAGATAAAGTATCTGTCTGTGTCTTGATTAGCAGTGCAGCATCCTTTTCCCCAGTGTTGACCAGTAATGTCAACTTCTCATTCCCATTCACTATTGCTGCAGTATCACCTCACATTCTGTGATTGTCTCTCCTTCACTGGATCAGCTATTAATTAATTTTTTTCTATAAAGCCATAATCCCACTTTTTCTGTCACCTTCTGGATGCAGAAGAAGGAGGTTGCCTTCTCTGCCCACACTGACAGTTGCCTCCTAGAGCTTGTGCAGAACTGTGGTGCCTTTCCCACATTGCCCTTGAGCCTCCGACAAAAGCAAGACATTTTCTCCTTTGTTGCTCCCCTGACAGGAGTCAGGGCTGCCAACGTGCTCAGAGCACTGCCCAAAGTGCTGACCAAAGCTGTGTCATGGTTTCCTTGAACTGCCCCTGCTTTTGCTTGCCTGTTGTTTGACATCCCCGTTATAAACCTTCTCGGTCAAGGACTCTGATTTATGTTCTTTGCACAGTGAGTTAAGGCCACAGACTGTGAGACAATTGGTTTTTCACAGTGGTGCAAACACTAAATGTCTGGGGCAGGACTAAGCCAGGCAGGTCAACACTTTCCAAATCCCTGCTCTGTGTGACCTAAAGTGGAACTCCATAGGTAAACTAGTTTTAACTTATGAAATAAACTCTGGTATGTAAAAGAACCCACCTTTCTGTACCCTGTGCACTCACCAAAAGATATAATCCTGTCACTGAATGCCCTGATAGTTCCCACTCAGGTGTGAGGTTTGGAACCCAAATGGGCTCTTGAACTTCAGCTCTGGCTTTATTCAAGTAGAACAGCAGAATTATGAATGCTCCTCTGCAATAATTATTTTCTTTAACTTCCTATTTTTGCTCATATCATAGGATGAATTCTGACAGTGTTCCACTTGGACAATCTGTAAAATGGAACCAAATACTTTTGTGATTATTTTATTACTGGTAATGTCATTTATTTAGCCTTCATGTAACTTGTAGTTACTGTGATCTCAGTTCTGATAAGTTTAATGAGGGTTTTCCCAGTATCTCTGGTGAGTTTTAGACCAGGTCTTCAGCAGAGGACATGTGCTAGTTTTGTCTAGTTTTGGCAATTAAGAGATGATCTGATTTAATTTGCATCATCAGGGGACAGTGCCCTGCAACTGCTCCTCCTCTGTCTGCCTCGACACTTCTTCCTGAACTTTGAGCAACCGTTATTGAAAATGTGAGTCATGATAGCATATTAAATATTAAAACCAGTTTAAGATTTAATCCCAATTTATAGTGCAGCTTTGTCTAATTTACTGCATATTACACAATTTCCTTTACAGATAACTTTTAGTGTGCTATATAAATAATAAATCAGCCTCTCATGATTCTCAATTGTTCTAATATGGTTTTATATTAAACTTACATTTGCCATAATTTAAATTGTTGCTAGACCAATTTAGTTTATTTTTTCCCTTTTACCTATTCAGATTGCACATGAGTTCTTCTATAATGTTATAGGCTCTATCTAGAAAATTACAGGCGTTGAAGCATTTGAAGTTCTTTGTTATTTTTTCTTGTGAAGCAGAATGGCAGTGCATAAATGACAGAGCAAACCCACAGGGTCAGCAGGGTAGAGGAGCTCATCCCTAACCGGTGACAGTAATTCTGGTGTCACTGTGCTCTCTGTTCTGCTCCCACAGTCAGCTGAGAGTGTTAGAGCCTCATCTCCCTGCTGTGTGTGCAGGGCTTTGGGTTTGGTACTAAGCATTTGCAGCTAAGGAAGTTCCTTTGCTACAGCATCAGAACTTTAGGTTCATAACAGCCCAGGTGGAAGTGAAACGTGTTTATCTAATTCACTTGGGCATTTAAGGACTCGACGTGAGAGCTCTGACATGTGGAATATTATCAGCCATGTCTCTTTTTCTCTGGCCTTGTCCTCTGTGATGTGAAATGATTTTCTGACACCCCTTTGCCCTTGTCACACAGCTGGAAGGTGTGCTCAGTGTGGGAAGAGGGAGTGGGAAAGAACAGGGAAGCTTGGAAAAATATGGGAACAGCCCCACAGAAACCCAAAAGAAGGAAACAAGCCTTAAAGAAGCATGATCTGGTTTGATGAAGCTGGTGAAATTGCCAGCTCTGTGCCCAAATAACTATGGGTTTATCTGTTGTCTGTCTTGCTCCTTCTCAGTCGCTGTTAGTTGTT
This sequence comes from Xenops minutus, assembly GCA_035221455.1. NCBI lineage: Eukaryota > Metazoa > Chordata > Aves > Passeriformes > Furnariidae > Xenops > Xenops minutus. The sequence continues at coordinate 10,423,145 of JAWWEE010000051.1, read as the reverse complement.
CTTTTCCTATTCCCCAAAACCCTTTTTGAGGATAAACCTCTTCTAGGAACACACCCTCTCCTTTGTAAAGAAATTTCTCTGTGCCTTAGAGCTCTGTCTTTAATGTTTAAATCTAACTATTTTAATCATCACCTAATATTGCACAAAAGTTATTTATCTTTCTGTGCACTGTTAAAATATCTGGAACTGTCATGTTTTCTCCTGCTCAGTTTTTCAGGCTGCCTCTCCAAGTGCTCTGCAGATTGATCAATAATTTTTATGCACTACAGTAGGAGCCAAGTGCAGCAATATTCCAGAGCTGAGTTCTGCTTTTCCAGCAGCCCAAAGTGAGTGAGTGCTGATCGTGCTTATTTGAGCTCAACTTAGTTTGGCAAATCTTAGCAGAAGGCTCAGGTTGAGCAGCCAGATTTTCTAATAAATGCAGGCTTGGATGGTGCATCCTTCAAAACACAGCACTGCTGGTCTCTGAAGGGGGATTGAGCCAGAAGATACTCTAGGGTTAGATTTAAGGGTAGATGTACAAGTCCTATGTTGGTATTTGTGTATATAATCCCCCACACACACACACACAATGTAAAAAGAACCAGGGCATCACATTGAGTGTTTGTCAAAAGAAATGAAACCCATTTGTCAGAAAACTCTGCTCTTTCTGCCTGGGGCCTTGGGAAGTCTCTGTACGGTGTGTGTGTGCTGCAATCGGGGCAGCACTGGCAGAGTTGGCTGCACTGCCAGATGAATCCTTAAACCTGCATTTGTGTCATCTAGATATTTACATTGCTTTCAGTAGAGATTGGCTTCTCTTTCACAGTTGCCTGGCCTAGTGCTGCTGTTGAATTCCCACTAACACTGCCTTGCTCCGAGGCATCCCAGCACGAGCCTGGACAGCTGCCCTGGCCCCTGTGTCCTCAGAGCCACCCAGACACCCCCAGGCTGGACCAGCAGCATCCCTGCTCTGCTGGGGAGCCACAGCAGGGATTCAGGCCACGGGAAATCTGCTGTGAACACACTTGTAAAAGCTTTTAAGCAGCAACCCACAGCATGATTGCCTCTGATCATCCGGAGAGAAACTTTGTTGAAGATGTTTCAAAGGCTGCCCATTGATCAGCTGGGTGGTTTGTGATGCAGAGCAAGTGTGTTTACATCGGGCTGCCCAGAGCAAACTGAGCTGCACTTGGGTTCTCTTTAATGTATCTGCTATATTATTTCACTTTAGAAGATACATGACATGGATTCCTTTATTTGGACAAATTCTGCTCATAGTTAAAGTCTTGGTTTACACTGTGTTTGTTTGGGCTCCTTCATAAGTAACTCAGCCATTAAGAACTGGAGATTATCAGGGTATAGTATTCCAGGCCAATGCCAGAAAATCAGGGGTCACAAATATTGTGTAGCAGCATTTTTATGGTTTCCCTTCAGCTTCCTCTAAACTGTTGTTTCTGATGTGTTGTAGTGGCTCTACCAATCAAGCCCACTCATTTAGCTTCTTACCTTCCTTCTCTCAGAAGTGTCTCTGGCTCAATGACTATAATTAAGGTATTTTGTCTGAAGAAAAATGAGTAGAGTTGAAAAATAGTCCACAGAGTGTTTGTAATGCATGCCCAGGTTTTTGAACTATATTTGTTTAGGAAGTGCTTGCATGTAGCACTTTGTTTCATACTAATATTCATACTTAAGTTCTTTATTATATTATGTATGTTTGTACCAATGATCTATAATCTGCATCATGTAAAAACATCTACTTCTGGGAAAAAACCACTGGGAAAATAATATTTTTATTATAAAAATGCTCTTCAGTTGTGACAGCAAACAATATAATCTAACAAATGATAACTGACTCTAGAAAAAGTTTAATTTGCAGCTTCCAAAGTACCTAGAGATGCTCCAGGTTTCTCACTGTGTTGCAGTGAAGCACCTGCAAACTAAATCAGGAGATATGGACATGATGGGGGAATAATTCTTGATTTAGATCCTGTTTGGGATAAAAAGCCAGGCTACCACAGTGGTCCCTCTTAGCTATAACCCTACATCTAGTATTTTTTAACTTTTTATTTTTGCTTCATATCTTTGGCAAAGAATTTTCATATAATTTATGTAACTATTTACATGTTAGAGCTGCTTTGTGTAATTGCCCACAAGAGAGTCGTCATATTTCCTTTTTTGTTGCTTTTATACCAAATTACCCTTATAAATAGTTCAGCTTGTTTTGAGTTTTATGAAAATGCTTTTGAACAATTGTCAGACAGGTCTAGAAGTGACATGAAATGTATTACTGGAAACCAACAAGTTAGAATAAGACCCTCAAGGAAGCAATGTATTCTCATCATGCAGTGGAAGAAAGCAGATACAGTCAGAAAAGTCTGGGATTCATTTTGCTTCTGCTACTTCTTTCTAACACAGTCAAAGAAGAAGAGCTTAATCTGAAACTACCAAAGGGGTGATTTCTCAGGCAAACAGGAGGCCTTTGCCAGTTATTTAATTGTTCCTCTTCTGGCACACACTTGCTGAGAGACCTTGAGCAAAGGGGTTCCAAACACTAAAATCAATGTCCAAGAAGATACCTCCAAGTTGTGTTAGAAGGTATGGACTGATGGAGCCACTCCTCTCCTCTAGTGGAGGCAGGATGGAGATGGATTTAAACCCCTAAACTGCCTGTACAACTCCCAAGCCCTGGGACAGCTCGTGGCCTCTCTATCCCCTGGTGGGATGGAAAAGTGCCTTAGGTGTGCTCTCCCCTGGGTTTCGGGAGCTTCAGGTGGGGATGCCACACAGGTCTCCTGTTCCTGGAGGCACTACTGAGCCTGCTGTCTGAGCAGGGCTCTGCACTCTGTTGGGCCAGCAGGCTGCAGGGCACGAAATCAGGTCTGCTGTTTCATTGGGGTTTTTTCCCCCATTCTGCCTTCAAGACTTCTCTAGAGATTTCTCTTGAAACTTTACTTGTTTTATAGCAGGCTAAGAAAGTGCAGAGAGCATTGCTCACTGTGAGCAAGAGGACAAAAAGCAAAGCAAAATTGTTTTACATTAATCTTATTTTTTGACTTTATACATTTTTCTTATCAAGTATTCACACTTTGCTTCAAGTGAAGAACAGTATGATAAATTCATTTTTGTTTTGTTTCCTTTATAGCACAGCACTTGCCCTGCAGGGAGAATCAGCATTTCTGGATCACTTGTTAGCTGCAAGTGCATTCATTTGAATTTTACCATCGATCTGTTCTACCCTATGACTCACTTTTGTGGTGCTTAATTTCTAACACACTGCTTATATACTCCAAAGAATGTTGTTTTTTTCTATTGCCCACCTTAATCCCTCTCTAATGAATAAGTTCAGAGCCAAATGCTCCCTACATGGATCAATATTCCAAGGAGTAATTTTGCAAGCAGACAAAATGGTGTATTTCTGAAGGGTAAACTGATGAAATGTTGGTTAGCAGAGACAGAATAAATCCCTTTTACTGTGAATTACAGGATGTGGGCCAATACACTGGTGCTGCCCCAATGAAACACGGGGCACTGTGGGCTGATAAAAACCTCAAGTATTTTAAACGTCTTCTCTTCTTGTACAGCCTGGAATTGAGGCCCTTAAGCATTTTCAAATGTTAAAATAATTCATGTCTTGTCATACTTCTGCCTTGCAAATGTCCCAGTGCTGCGCTAAAGACCTGCTGCCCCCTCCAAGGACAAGGACCCAGGAGGCGGGGAGGTCATCTCCTCCTGCACACCATCAGCTGCCACAGGAGCAATCTCCAAGCCTGGCAGAGAACAGGCAATCCCCTTCTTCCTGTGGGAAACCCCCTGAGAATGGCACTGCAGGAAAAGGAATAGGAATTCCCTGTGCCAGGGAGGTTTCACAGCATTTCTGCCAGCACAGTGGTGTGGCAGAATGACTCCCTGGGTATGATGCACAATAAGGAGCCTGGGAGAACCTGCCCTGTCTGTTGGGTGGTTTGCACAGTGGGTGCCAGGGCCATTTGAAGGGTTTTGTGAGCCATGGGACACTTTCCCCGTGTTTGCTGTTCCAGTGGAGCTGGGGGAGCAGAAGGGTCTTCCCAGGTTTTCTGCCTGTGACAATATGCCTGTCCTTTCCCTCACCCCCATGTGACATGCCCAGGAGTTGGAGCAGAGACACCTATTCTGAGGAAGCTGCTGGGGTGAACTGCCAGCCTGAAAATCAAACCATTTATTAAGCCAGCTAGGTGAAATGTGGCTCATGCTTGATGCAATTACATTTCAGAAAATAATTTTCCTCTCTGCCCTGCAGTCACAGCTACCTGTGTGCTGGCTTGGAATGGAGTTGTGGCCTCTGTGTTCTGAGTGAGCCTTGCCTTGAATTCCAGTGCTCAGAGGATTCTCTTGGGCCATCAGATACACTCACAGGGGAGAATTTTTGTTGTTTTACTTACTCAAAGGAGCCTGCAGAAAATCTGGGCTTTTCCTTTGTTATAGAAGTACAATTAGGAAATATGCTCGTGCTCAGTCTGTTTCTCCAAAGCGACCTGACCTCTCATTAGTGTGTGTTCTGCAGGAACACTGTTCTTTTGCAGGGCACAGGTGTTGTTTTTCTTCTCCTAGCACACTTTGAGGCAAAACTGAGATGTGGAGGGAGTCTGAGAGCTGTTCTGAAACTGAGTCATAAATGCAAATGAATAATAAGAACATGGTTAAGCTTACTGAGAAACAAATATAAATATTGTACCAAGAGAGAGCTGTGCCATTGGATTGTATACATCAGGCTATCAAGACATCATGTAGTTGTTTCATTTATTCCAACTTCTTTTCATCCTGTGAACAGCTGTCCCTTTATTTCTAAAAGCTGCTTTAATGTGGCAAGGGTGTTTTTTGTTTAATCTGCTACAATACTCCTTTTGTCTCCTTGTCATACTTCCAGCTTTAAAATATTAATCCAAGCTAACAAAGAGAATTTTTGATGTATTCTAAAATCCTGAATGCAATGTATAATTTAAAAATGAAAACATTTTATTAGGTTATGTTCATATTTAGATTCAGATATGTTTGGCTTGAGTTAGGCTCCTTCTTGGAGATGGCTTTGCAGAAATAAATATTTATTGGGCATTAACAGGCTCCCTAAGCACAATCACTTGCTACAGTGTGTGAGGTGTCCTTTCTCTGCCAGCCTAGTGCCAGAGCTTTGCCTTCCTCTGCTCACACTGGAGACTCTTTGCCAGTTCAGTTGAAGTTCATATCCAAGTTGAAGGTTTCGCATTTGATTCCAGTCATGATGAAAAACCAAATACCCTCAGGTGATGTTCTTCTCCCCACAAGCCTGAAACACACTTCAGACCCAAACTGAGCAACTTTACCCCTAGATTTGCATGAAGATGCCAAATGGAAAGAAAAGCACTGATCAGTGAAAAATGTCTTAATTTTTATGTTAGTGCCTGTTTCATTTTATTAACTGAGAGTCACTGAGAGATACTAAGTCTATTCACAGTTCTGGATAATTGCTGGAAAGATGTGGAATGATTTCTGAATCCCAAAATTTCAGATACTTTAAGATATCCCAGATTTGGTACACAAGTGCTACGAACCTGTGTGGTTTTAGAGGAAACGCTACACATAAAAAGTAATATGTATAAAAGCCATACAGCTTATAAAAAGCAGTTGAAAAATAATCATTCAGAACATCTGATATGGCACATTTGCAGAAATCATGTCTGACTGGAAAGTGATTTACCAGCCAAAAAAAAGCTGGCTGTGACTTATCTTAAAAATTGAGGGTACACAAGCAACTTTATCTATTATTTATAATTTCATCTCTTGGTATTTAGATAATATTATTTCCCAGTGAAAGGGCTTTAGAAACAATTTGTAATGCTGTTTCATATTTCCAACATATAGCAATTAAAAGCTATGAGGAAAGAAGTACTATGGAATTCTGTTGTTATGAGTCTTGACTTCCCTGGCCTGATGTTTTCAGGAGGAAAAGAAACAAAGGGGAAACTGTGCTGGGATTAGTTATTTGTAGCATTTACTCCTGTAATTGTTCTGCAAATGGCTAATGTAGGGTAGGTCACATGAGACTTGTTACAGGGATGGTTTGCAGTGGTAGAGCTGCAGGATGTGATTAGCAAAGGAGCTCTGCTGTTCCAGGGCTGATGCAGACCCTGCCACGGGGGGAATGCAGCCAGGATGGGCTTTTGCTGCTGGCCCCGCTGGGAGCTGGCTCCTCACTGCAGCAAGCTCCTCTTCCCTGTTTTCCAAGGTGTGCATCCTTTGTCTCCTGCTACACGTGTGGTCTCTTAACCAGCTGCTCCTGGGCTCATACAGGACACAATACGTTGCCTAAAAGGCTGGACTGGAAAGCCAAAAAAGAAACGTGGCAAATGAAAACTCTGTGGAGGAGATGTGGTTCCTCACCTGAGATAATATTCCACTTGGTAGCTGATAACACTGGGAGATTAGCACTTGGCTGGAGTGTAGCCAGTCTGCACGTCGGGAACCGTAACACATTTTGAGACATATTTAGGATAGAAATGGATTTCTGCTCAAGTGCAAACACACAGTTGAGAGTTTTAATTCTGCTGCAGTTCCAGGGAAGCTCATCCTGATTTCAGAGTTATATCAGAGCATATGCCAGACCGTCTCTGCCTCAGAGCTTCCTCTGCCTTATCTGGCCTTAAAGCCAGAATAGTTTGCGCCAGGCAAAGGTTTGACCTCTCTTGCTTTACATCCTGTAATATTCTGCAGGAAAAACCTGTCTGTGCCTTTCTGACAGAACAGTACCGAGATCTGCAGGAACCAACCACCTCAGCCCGAGCTGGGGGACTGAACTGGCAGTTTGCAAAGCCTGACCTGGGTGTGATTTTGGGATACTCTCTCCTAAGATGCCTTTGAATGCAAATGCCTTGAATAGGGTGGCACTTGCCCTTAAGCCACTTCCCCCAGCCAGAGTTGCTGTGCAGCTGGAGTGGGCAGAAACAGAGCACTGTGGAAGGGGAAGGGGGTGAGAACCCAGCAAAGCATCATCTAAAGCAGGACTTTCCAGCTCATTGGAGCTCTATTTGCTGCATGCTCAAGAGAGTACTGGAACAACAGAAAGCTCTGCTTGAGTGTGTAGGAAAGAAAAAGACAGCTGTTGTGCTGTCTTCAGCTAAATGAAACCTGATTGCTGGGTTGGTTGCCCTTCTCCAGTCATTAGAATGACCATCTGGGAAGTCAGTAACAATTAGTCATTGTTTGGCCAGACAGTGCCAGGAATCAGCTGCCTACATGGACTTGCAAATAAGCTAGGGCTTTCGTAAAATAAAGGGGAATTTATTTCCAGGGCAGAATGTGGATCTCTGAACATGGGGGAATGATTTTATACCCCAAGCTAAGGATCCGTGAAGAACTGTAGCTTTTAACTATGAGCCTTGACCCTTCCTTCTCTGATTTCTTTTCCCACTTTCTTGCCAAACTAGCTATTCTCATCCTACACCTCGTAATGGCCAAAGGCTGACTTCTGCAGGACCCAAGAACGCTGCAGCTCCCCAGGAGAGAGGGGGCAGAGCAGAGTTGTTGTTCTGTGCCCCCCATGCTTGTGTCTTGCACACCTAAGGCTGGCGAGGGGAAGCCAGGGAAGGTGGATGGGCAGCAAAGAGATCAAAATGATAGATCTATGGCTACCTGGCTCTCTTGCTTTTAGCCATTTCCTGCTTTGCAAGGAAAGCCAGTTCCATCTGTCCTATTTGTGGATATGAGCAGTGGATCGGGATGGGATTCCCTGCAAACACAACGATTTCAGCAGGGGGCTCTGGGTCGTGTCTCTGCCTGCCTGTGCTCTGACTGATCTGCAGACAAACCAACAGCAGCCCTGCTCGGGAGCTGTGGCTCTGAGCTCTGGCCACCACCACCACCACAGGTACACAATGGCACAGGCTCTGTGCTCATCCCAGATAAAGCTGTTTGTTTTTCTAATGAGGTAAATTACCAAATTTGAGAGCCTTTCCTATAGGAAAAAATTGCAGTGTGGCCATCTGGGACCTGTTTGCTGTTTGCTCTCGATGTTAAAGTCAATTGAGAACCAAAAGGGAAATGTGGTTTCTGCATGGCCTATTGTTTTTAATCCTTTTAAATACTATGGATTTTTATTTTATTCCTTTTAATTTCTTTTTGGACTTGAAGAGGCTTTACATTGATTTTAGTTGTTATCTTGTTTCAAGTACCCTTTTATGTTGTTTCTTCATATAATTTTCGTTGCTTACCTTTCAGTTGTGAAACCACAAAGGTGCGTGTTTATTTTCAATTCTGCAACATTTCCTCACCCCTTTCTTTACTTTTATCACTGTTTTCTGTTATCATAGGTTGTTCTGTCCTATCCATTTTATCTTCATTTTAATATCTTGCTCCTGTGTCCTACAAATTACAAGCTTTTGTTTTTATCTTGTGATACCTTAATATAAATACTCTAAATTATTCAGTTTTAGAGGTCAGCATTAAAATTGGGGTTAAGGAAATGGGTAGTAAACATCTTTTGATAAAATTTCAAAGTGTACCAGGTACATGAATATATTACAGATTTTTAATATCTACATGAGCAGAGATTTTTTGTGTTCAGTGGTGAAGCCTTGAGGACCTCAGTGTGAGAACAAACCCATTGTTGCTGACCTAAAAGTAGGAAAACTCAGTGATCAGGTGCACATTCAGTGCTTTCAAAATGACTTGGCTTGTTTGAATAGAATTAAGCCTATGAGGGGAAAGAACAAAATACAATTCAGATATGAAAAATAAAAAGAAAGCAAAGTGACTGAAGTGTTCATGGCAAAAAAGCACTTTTAATCTGTAAAGCAGGTTTCAAGGTTAGTCAAGTGTGCTAGTTCATTTATTCTAAAGCTTCTGTTGCTTAGATTTTAATAATTGTCCCGTACTATGATAGATTATTGTTAATATGAAATATACTGGATAAAATGAATAGCTAATGGTATCACTTTTTAAGTGCTGTTGAATGCTTTCTCCAAAATGGAATTACAGAGCTTGAACTTTATATAACCGTTCTGAGTAGGCTGAGTGGTAACAAGGAAAAGAAAAAGGAGTAGAAATTGCCATGTTTTTAGCCATTCCCCAAAACCCAAGTGTCTCACTATTCTAGCCTTGCTAATTAGAACCAGAAATGTAAGGCTGAGCCTTGTTCTGTCTCCACAAACAGCAGAGGTTCGAGCGAAATGCACAGATGGGTGTTTTAGTATGGAGGGTTTGCCTGGGCTGCAGAAAACATCCTCCCATTGTTGTGACTCATCACATTTCCTCTCCGGTCTGCTCCAAGTGGAAGTTGTGTGCTGCCAAAATCAGTGCACCAAGAGCTCGCAAAGAACAGTCTTTTATATTACTGCAGTTCCATTGCCCCAAATCGTTCCATTTTCCAGAAAAAAAGCAGTTATGGAGAACTGTCAAAACAACAGATGAGTTTCAGAATAGGTGACCCCTTCAAAAGCACTCTCATGGCAGCTCAACTGTTCTGGTGCGTTCAAGAAACTTTGTTCCATCCCCAGTTCGGTTCCTAAACAAGTCAGCCTTTTATATCCCTTTCTTTTCCTCCTGTGGGTGATGGAGGACTCTTTTATAGTGCCTTAAAAACCTCAGGCAACCTCCCGCTGTGCTGCAAATGAGACTGTGCAGCAGACACTCATCCCAGCCCCATCTCCTGCTCCGTGTCCTCCAGCGCTGGCTCTGCAGGCACAGGAGCAGCCCTTCAGCCAGGCATGGCCAAGAGGGAACTGCCCTTGGAAGTGCAGACACAGCAAACAGGGTGAAGGCAGGAAGGAAAAAGTGCTGGAAAACAGCCAGAGGGGGAAGGGCTCTCCCACAACCGCTCAAGGGATTCCCCTCCTTTGAGTTTGCAGGGCTGGACAGTGGGTGGGGTGGCTGCTGTTCTTTCCTTGCAGGTTGGAAATAAGTTAAAAAGCCAAAGTTCTTGTGTGCCTCCTCACTCAGGACTGGACACAGAGTGCAAGGTCCTGTCAGCTGTGGGAATGCAGCTTCCTTGAGGGCAGCACGCTCTGGGCTCAGTGAGCAGAATTCCCAGGAGGTGGTTTCTGTGCAGGTGTGCTCTGGTGGCCCTGCCTGCACTGGGGACTGTCCCTGTACCCACCTCCTGGTGGGGACCAGGCAGTGAGCAGAAGGTGGCTCTGTGGCATCTGGCTCTGCAGAGAGGCAGAGAAGTGTGGCACTTCAACTCTGGGGCAGGGTTTTGTCTCAGCAGTTCACAGTTGTGCTGCTGTCCCAAAGCAACCCCTCGTTTTTCTTGGCAAAATTAAATTATTCATTCATATCTGTTAAAATGCTGGTTTTAAGGGGAGTTACAGCTGCCTAAAAGCCTTACTCAAACCACTGGCAATCCTCTGTGTTCCAAAGCGAGATAATTCCTTCAAAACCAAGCCCCAGCAGCCAAAGATAAAGCAGTGGAAGGTGTTACCTGATGTGCATACACGTGTGCTGTGTCACTGCAAGTGCTACAAAGGGCTCCTTTATCTTTTCTCTTGCTCAGCAATCCCGGTGGGCTGTGCAATAGCAGCAATCAAGGCACTGTTCCAGGGCAGGTTCCCTGTTTGTTGCCTTGCTTGTCTCTGAAATTCTTTCAGTGTACAAAGCCCTCTCCAGTACTTGCCATGATCACAAGCCCCTTTAGGAGTGTCTTTTAGAGTAAATAATCCCACTAAAGCATTGAAGGAAGTCGTTGCCAATTCCCTTTTTCCTAGCTGCCTGTTGGCCACATCTGCTGCTCCTGGATGAGCCCAGAAATCAGGGAATGAAGAGCAGAGGGAGCCACTCTTGGTGGCACAGTGAAACAGGAGGCAGCTTTTCATCTCCACATTTAGCTCTTGCTATTAATGAGCTCACAGGCCAGGATGTATAAATTGCACAGAGCAAACTGCTGGGAACAGATTTTCTTTTTTAAAACATTTCTAATGTTTAGTCATGCTGAAATGACTTATTTTTAAAAAGCGTTGAACTTCTGGTCTTTTGACCAGGTCAAAAGGAAAAACCTGGAAAAATGACCAGCTTGCTGTCCTGACCACTAATTCAGCTGCCAGAACAGAAAACAGTATGTGTTAAACAATTGGAAAGCTGAGCCCAGCACCCTGAAGAGTAATTTAAAAGTCTGTCGAGGTGGTTCTTAGTTGTCAACTAAGTAGATTTTTCTTGGGCAACTTAGATGTCTCTGTGAATCAAATTTCAGTGATGTCAGGAGAAGGAGCTCTCCAGTGCAATGTTCCTGCAAGAACAATACAAAAAGGTGACTTTTTTTTACACAAAATTGCATGGCAAACTATATATTTTTTCAGTTCCTATTATTTCTGCCTTTTCTTGATGTTTCTTTCTTTGTTCTTCTCTCTCCTTAACAGCCGCTCTGGACAAAGCAAATCAGGTGTACAACACCTGCAATCATAGCGTGAAATAGAAATTATCCTCATTAATCTGGGAACCTTTTCCCCTTCAGTGTAATTCAGGGAGTCCAGAGAAGCAGGATGAGGCTGCAGGAAGGTTTCCTGTGAGTGAAGCTACGAGGCCATTCCGTGGGTTACTCTGACCTCCTTGGCCCGAGCCTGCTGTCCTCCCTAAATGTTTCCTTTTGCCATCCCCCTTCAAAGAGCCCAGGGCAAACCTTGTCTTGTTTGAAGGCAGTGGCAAAACCCCCATTGACTTGAATAAGATGAAGTTTTCAGTATAGGAACATTCCAGCCCTTAGAGAGGGTTTGAAGCAGTTACAGCCAGGGAGATGCAGCTTCCCGAAATCCAGAACAAGGCGCCATGCAGCCATCTGGAAATCTCCTAACAGCGCCTTCTGAAGTTTATCTAAAACCCATGCCATGTCTGCTGCAAGGTTCAAGTCTCTGGCATCTGTTCAAGTGCTTTGCATGAAGCTGTAGCTCTCAGGTACCATGGCAACCGTGTTTGCTAATCTGATTTTCCATTGCTACGGTGGAACGCTTGAAATATTGGTGCCTTCTCCACTTTTTGATTTATAGGTGGGAGTAAAGTTAGGGATAGCAATTTAAAAGGCATATGATTCGGTGGAATTAAATGCTTTCTTTTTTAGGTGATACGTGGAAAATGGTTTCTTATCTTATTTTCCTATGAAAAGTATTGATTGGCTGATTACAGATGTGTAGATTATAGCTGGCATTTGAGATCCTAATAGCAAGAGGCATTTCTAGATGCAGTGTAGGACATTTAACATTGAGTCCAGATAGATTGTGGAAAATTCAATTGTTTCCTGTGCCTTTCCCCTTATAGAGTACATATCTAAATATCTGGCAAATTATGCTCTTACTGAATACATTTAGTGTCTCAGCAGTGTGGAGATAACTTTGCTCGTTTAAGAATGAGAAAGACCCGCTAAAATGCATTAAAATTGCTCTTTTTCCAAGAAAGCTAAAGATAACACTTAGATTTGAGTCCTGTATTGTATTATGCTCTTAATATAATCTGTAAGTCATTATGTTTCCAGAAACGTTCAGAGAAGAAAATCCCATTGTGCTTAAATGATTGTACATGTGAAATGTGTCGTGGTCAGTATGGAGCCTCTGTTATCAATTGAATTAAGCTGGCACCCAGCACATTCTGCAATTCAGATGTGCAGGAATGGCCCTGAAAGATGTCAAGCTCAATTCATCTCAACATTTGACCTGGTGCCCACTCCACCTCCCTGCCATGGAATCACAGCCTGTGCTAATACACAAACTTTGAATTTGGCTTCAGTGGAGTTTTATAATTGGACAAATTGTGGGTTTAGGTGGAGGGAGGACACAAAGGATCTCTTTGAATGAGGAGCAATGAAAGAGCAGAAATATTTGGGCAGCGTTATAATACATCAATTAACTCTTTAACTAGGTAGCATGACTTGCTGTTTTGACCGAAGAGCCTTCCTGTGAACTTTATTCTGGTCTCTGCATTGTGCCTGGTACCTTAATGAAAGCACAGGCAGTGTCCCAAAGAGATGAGAGCAAAGGAAGCTCCCTGCTTCAAAGATCACTGAGCAAGAAGCCCTGGCACAGCAAGGGAAATTAGAGCAAACTCCATTGTGGAAATGCCAAACAGCCTTTGTGTATGAGGAATGTGGGAACCCCATGAATAGGGGAGGGACTGGAGGTGAGGTTTGATCTCAGTCCTGTGTGGGGAAACAGCTTTTCATCAATTCAGGGAAGTTGGGATTCACGTGTGTGTTGGCAGTGATTGCTTGTGTTTCTACTGAGTTAGATTTTCCTCGTGTTTATGTGTACAAAGGCAGTTGGCAGATGACAGAATTGTGTGAGTTCTGCCCTAGAATGTGTAGATGACACAGAGAAGCAATAACATCCCCAGAGACTCCAGTGTTTATATTGTCCTCATGTGGTTTATAAACACTTTAGCCATATCCTTTTCTCTCTTTTTTTCCTCCTTCCTTTTTGAACGTAGGGAATTGTCATCCTTAAAAGTGAGCTTGTCTAAGCTGTAATGTTGATAAACGTAGTTTGTTTCAGGCTTTTTAGCTGACACATTGTATTGTGCAAAGTCACTTTAGATTGTGTCACTCCTGGTGAGTTGTATCAGAGTAAAGCAAGACTGATGCAGCCTGACACCACATGCCACAATGTGATTTTTCAGCTATAATTCTGAGCTAATTTGTTTTTCTCAAAGCTGTAAATTCCTAAAACTCAAGCTTTCTGCAAAGAGGGAAGCAGCTTTGAATGAACTGCATTCGTTAGAACTTGGTTTTACTAAGGGAGAAAACGAGGCTGTTTCCTTAGTCTGAAACTTCTTTTTTGGGACACTCAACTTCATCTTAGTTACACATCTGCAAACCAAGAGTAAATTCACTGCAACAAATGGCTTGTAGTTGTTGAGGCAGAGTAACTGATCTGAAGTTCCACCCCCTAGAAGGAAGCAGTAACATCCCCACTTTGCGACTAAGAATTACTGCAATTCAATTTTAAATCTCAAAGTATTGGCTTAACGAAATGGCAGCTTAGGTTGCTCACAGAATACTGAAAAAGGAGGTGCACACTGATTTTCTTTGTACCTTGAGAGGTCTTTCCATGAACAGCAGAAAAGTGGATGGCTCAATTCCTCCCCCCCTTTTTCTTACATCTCTAGTGGTTCTCATCCAGAGGCACTTTCTGCTGTAAAAATCATGACTTTTTTTGTGACATGTAACCATGGGAAATTTTGCTGACTCTCCAGGTTTCATGCTCTTCTGAAGTTAGATTAAAAGACTGTGTTCCATCCTAGAACACAATTTGTGCAACAATCACTCGGGTGATACCCCACGAGTGTGAGCACATTGAAATTTGCCATTGAGGTTGAATGTTAAGTTTCCCTCTCCTGGAGTTGTCATAAATCCAGCTCTGCTATTAACACTGAGCGTGTACCTTGCTTTATGGCTTACCTGGGAAGAACCTGCTTGCAGCTCAGTCTAGGGATTATTAGCTCAGGCTGTATCAGCTTCATTTTTTTGCTTCAACAGCTCCCCAGTTCAATCTCTGGTATGTCAGCAAATATGACAGCTGTCACAAATATGCCAGGTTTAAGATAAGATACCTATTTTCAGATCTGCTAACAGTCAGGTGCTGGAATTTGAAGTAGTTCAGATTTTTAGTAAAGCAGATAATGTGTCTGAAACTATTTGCATTCCTCCCCCCAAAACTGCAGAATTTCTGCAAAGATTTTGCTGCCTCGGTTGGAAAAATCCCCTGGATTTAGTTTATTGGAGTGTGACCACTTGAGTCCCTGTCTATAAGCAAAGCTTTCTCTTTGGCCCTGCATTTCCACTCCGAAGATCACTAAAATTGGCTGTTTCAAACACACTCTCTAGGAAATCAATAACATATCAAGTGAGACTCGGGGAGATTTGTTGATGTAACCCGGTGAGGCTGCCAAAATCTCCCAGGAGAAGTTGTTGATACTGGGAGGGCAGCACATCTGGCTGGGGGGCGGGGGGAGATGTTCAGGCTGGTTTGGAGCCTTCACCTCCATCATTTGGTGGGTTAAGAAATATCTCTTTTCTTTCTATTTGGATCATCTTCATGGCTTTTGGTGGCCTGTAGTGGAAAGGGTTGGGAGGTAATGAATGCATGCACCAGAAATTCACACAATACTTGCCACTGAGCTGATATCCTCAGCAGAGAAACCAAAACCAAACTGACAGGGGAAAAAAAAAAAAATTAAAAAAGATGTTTTCAGTAGCCAATTCAGGGCAATGAAACAATCTGCCAGTCTGTGTGAGAGCTGTGCAGGGGCAGCAGAGAAGGGCAGCAGCAGGCTGGGGGCAGGACACTCACCTGGGCCTGGCAGAGCTGTGCAGGTTTTGTGTGACCCAGAAATTTTGGAGGTTGTGTTATTTTCCTTAGTGCTGTAGTTCATTTGGCAGAGGTTATTATGCTTTTCACTTCATAGTTGTTAGTTGTTGGTGCAAATCTGTGTGTTCTCTTATAAATGTGAGGAAATACATGTATTTACCTTGTTGAGATTTCAGTTTACTGCATGTTGATGAATTTCAGAGAAAGATTGAACCAAGAATGAACACTTTCCTCTTATGAGCCAATCTATACATTGAGTATTGCAAAATATCTGAGATACAATTAGTGCATCTCTTCCAAAATTTGTCCTGTTCTGAACTTTGAAATCACATCAGTTCTGAGAAATGGCGCTTGATAAAACCTCTGTGTGTCCAGCTGCTCAGTGCCCTGTGTTTGGCTGTGAGCCCGGCCAATGCTGGAGGAGCAGCCGAGCTCAGAGCTGCGCTGTGTGCTGTGCTCCCTCTGCACCATCCCCACTCCTCGGGCTGCAGCACCCCCGGAGCAGCCACAGGACCACACTGGTGTCTGGGTGGCTGTGAGCTCTGTCTGGCAGCAGCACCCCATTCACCCTCCTCGAGTGTCACATCTCCTCATGTGTGAGCAAAGGTGCATTGGGAGCCTTGTGAACATAAACAATACCTTTCCTTTTTTCTAGTGTTCACTCACACCAAAGACATCTGATGAGGCCTTTGGTGCTTTAAAATGTTTGACATCACAGACAGAAAATATGAAGTTGGGGGTGAAGCAGAGCCCCAGAACACAGGTTGGGTTCCCTGCTGGCAATGGTGTTCCTTTGCAATCTCTGGCAAATCCCTTAGTCCTTCTGCAGCTCCGTGTTTTTAACACACAGTGTGTGTATTTCAAATAGGTAAACCTTCCAATAACCTTAAGTTTCATGTATCTCCGTGAATTTCTGATTTAATAAGAAATACTCTGAGAAATGTATGGAGCAAAAGGATTGTACTTTAATGTGTGGTTGCCTAAACACATGATTCAGTTGTAATTCCCAGTATCTTGGAGCATGAGAACTTCCAATTTGTTGCTGATCACTGACAGACATTTCTCTGTGTTCTGATTGTTGTGGTGCCAGCACCTGAACAAACAGCACGCTCTTTTCCCCTGTGGGATGTCAAAAAAAACCCCAAATCCAAAATGCTGAGGTGCCTCAGCTCTCTGCTTTACAAGTTTCTGGTACTCACAGATGAGGAATGCCTGCTAATTAGTAAGTGTCTTTGAAAACGCTCTCAACTCTGCCTAAAATGCAAATAATGTGCATACAATGGTAATAAAAGACAATACAATTAAAGGCACAGGTGAGAAAAGGATGAGAAACCCACAGTTAATCTGCTAATACCCAGATGAAATCTGAAAGGCTTCTGTCCCTGCCCCAGCTGCTGCCACACACTCCTTTGGGACCCCTGGGTGTGTTGGGCTGCCTTCATCTCCCAAAGCCTTCCCAGCAGAGCTGCTCCCTGGCTCTGTTGGGAACAAGATCGAGGGGCCAGTCAGAATTAACATGCCTGGGACAACTTGGCCCTGCCCTGCCCGAGAGAAACACCTGCCCATTTATTTGGGGGACACATGACATAGATAAGATCAGTGTTACCTCCAGTGTTTGACTGGTTAAGTAAAGCCTTGCTGCTTCAGGAGGAGGGAAGGTTGCCCTGGGCCTCCCTTGGGGTTCAGTGAGCATGTTGTGGCATAAGGGATCTTCATCCATGGGGTTTTACATTTCAGAGCTGTCTGTGTGCAAATAGGGTGGCAACAGTTTATTTTAAGGTTATGTTGGCTGGGGTCAGCATATATTCCTCCTAAGGACTGGTAATAATATGCATCAGATGTCTCCCAAAAAACCTGAACTCATGAAAACTGGCAACAATCATCATTCCTGCCTAAATTTATGTGCAGTTAAATAATGCTCTGTCTCAGCCTTCGTGTTCTTGACGTGTTCTGCCAAGGTTAAACAGTTTGTGAAAAAGGAAAGGAAGCCCCAAAATACACTGGGAATATCAAACCAGTAGAAAAGAGATGTGCAACCCTTTTTTCTTGCTCTGAGTCAGTAGAGATTGACTGTTCAATAATAGCCCTTATTCTCTTCTAAAAGGTGTTCAGGAGCTATGGAAACGATTTCTCATAATCCTGTCTTTTGTTTCCCTTTCCTTGTTTTTATTGGCAGGCGTCTAATTTATTAATTGGAAAACTGTCAACATTTGTTAATGTAATATATCAAACAAACATATAAATAATCTTAATAAGTTTGGATAAATGGGCTTAGTAATTATTTTTTTTCCTTTACAAGTTTAATTAGAGAGGGATTTATAGAAGGGTTTTTACAATCTGCTGTAATAGCAAAGGTTTGTGTATGAGTTGTGTTCTTTACTTGGTGATTTTGGATATTGCTGAGAACCCTCTGGCATCTGAAAGTGTTTCCTTCCCTGTCCCCACGGTATTGAGGGAGGTTTCTGCTCTTTCCTCGGGACTGCTGGAAGTTGCTCTCCTTCCTGCACCCCCTGGATCAAGCTGGAAAGTGAGTTCCTTTGGACTGTCTCCATGAGTGAGCCTTGTCGTGGTGTCTGGTCTCTCCAGCTGTCAGGATATTCATGTGAGCAGGACAGATGGGTGATAAATCCGTGGGGCATCCAGAGCTCCCTGCAAGGACACTTCTGACCAAAAACCTGAACACAGCCTAAATCATCCCAGAGCTGTCTCCTCCTTGTGTGCACAGACAGCTCTGGAGCACTTCTCAAGCTGCTGGTACACAAATGTGCCCCCTGATTTCTGACTTCCTGCTCCTGCGAAATGGGTTTAGTTTTTCCTCAGGTTTAATGTCACATTTTGTCCTTTTTATTTCATTTCAGTAGGTTTTTAGCCTTGCCCAGGGTCTTCAGGCAAGTCAAAAGAGAGCAAAAGTTTCCTGTCCTTCATAAGTGATGTCATTGCCTCAGGATCCTTAGTCTCTTGATAATATTTGTACTTCATGGTATTTCTTTTTTCCAACTATTTTGCCTACTTAAATCTTATTAATCCAAAATACTGGAGCAGACTGGGAAATGGAACTCGAAATACCCTCTGAAGAGGCTGACTATTTCCTGGTGAAGTTCCCTGAGCTTTTGAGATGGAGGACTTGGTGTAAAAGCCAAGTGTGTGTGTGAGCAGGAGGAGCTGGAGCTGTAAATGGCAGATTGAGAACAAAAACAAGTCAGCTGCAATTGAACCACATTGCATTAAAGGACAGTTAAATGCTTTTTCTGGAATGGAGAATGCCTATATTTCTGAACCTGCCTTTTTAATCTATTTTTCTTTCTCCTTATTATAAAAAAAAAAAAGAAGAGATAAAACCAGAGCCAAAACATTGCTTATAACACACGTGTGCACCAAACATCTATTATTTCAAATTTGGAATAAGCCATCTCTGGTCTTTTGGAATTGCACCTCGCCATTGATGGGCAGAGATATTTAAGGAACATGTTTCTCTCCTGGCTGAGATACAACTTCAGCAAATTTGCCTACCCTGGGAAATGAGGGTATGGATTCAGCACTTGCATAGCTGGCAACCTGGCACATGCTCATAAATCAGGTCATTTTCCATTCAAATGGTAATATTTGCACCAGCAATTCATGTGCAGATGGAGGTATAACTTGTACCCCAAAAATAGAGCCGAGCATTTGAAAATGTGCATTCTAAATGCAAGCAATTATTCTTCCCCATATCCCATCCATCACTGGTGATACTCTGGGAAAAGGAGGCAGAAACCAGGCAGAGGCACTGCAAATTTTTTAGCTCAGTTCTGAGTCCTGCAGCAAACAGGTTTAGGTGAATAAGGTAAGAACCTATAATTCTGCAGAGTGCTAACATGATCTTTCTCCAATTCCAGATGAAACTTAGAGCATTTTCCTACAAAATAATCTGTTTCTGGCTTTCAGAATTGTGTATTCTGGACTACACAATTAGTCCATCTTCTTGGCTTCCTTGTTCAGCTTTTGGGAACATGTCCAGCGCAGATTTAGACATCTGTGTGATTTTATACAGCAAGCAGTTCCATTGAAGCCAAAGGGAAATACTAACATTTCATAAAATAAGGCATGTGCATAAAGCTCTGCAAGTTTGTGGCCTGGATGCCTGAGACAGTTTGCACCTTCAGCTGGATCAGGGAGGTTGGTGCTGCAATGGCTGCATTTGATGTTTGCTGTTCTGGGAGAAGGATTTTCCCACCTTGTGGGCATTTACCTCTATTTAAAACACAGATACCAGGAGCACCTTGGAAACAAGCCTGCCCTCCAAGAGAGAGCAGGGGGATGAGAGCTACAGCTGAGAACTGCAGAAAGCTGGTTTGAATTCTCTGGGCCCATTACAATTCCAGGAACAACAGCTGAAGGTTGTATTTGTCAAACACCTAAAGGCAGAGGACCAGCTACACTTTTGCAAGTGTATGGCCAGAAAAGTCAAATAATGGCAGGTGATGGTGGCAGAAGTTAAAATTCAGATGTCCATTTATTCCTTGAATTTTGTTCCATTCTTTTCCCTTGCCTGCTTGTGGGAGTTGTGAAAAGAAAAGCAAGACAAAAAAAGGGGCTTTGCAGATCAATCCTGATTTCTTACAAGGTGTCATTGGGCTCCAAACAAGGACTGCTGACCTGCCTTGGGTCTTTTGCTGTAGCTTTATGGTTCTGAGGAGAATCATCCTTTGCTGGGTTTTGCCTAAAATATAGACTGAAGCCATCCTAGCCAGGCAAGGGATTTGTTTTCACCCACTCCAGGATGAACAGTAATGTGTTTTCAGTCTGCCCTGCTTTAGGATCCAGACTCTGTGATGTACCAAGTGTCCTCAAATCCTGTTGACACCAAAGAGAGTTTAGATCTGCCTGCACCTTCCTGTAGCCAGCCGTGCATTTTGAAGCCTCTCTGCCCTCCCTGGTGTATCCCTGTGTTTGATGACTGCTCCTAACAACTTACACTACCTGCTCCAAGTTTTTAGCAAGTGAGTGAAAGCACTGGAGACAGAAAAAGGAGGCTTAAAATCCACCTGCCTTCCAGGAGGCAGATCCTTTCAGATGCTGTGAGATAAATGGCAGCTGCAGTGAAACCTCCACAAAAGCTGCAGCTTAATGAGGATCCATCAGGCAGAGCTGGTTACTAACACCCAGCTCCAGCCTTTCCACGAGAGACGTGGGAATACACCCAGCAACAACCGTGGCATCAGCCGGTGCCTGCTGAGAGATCAAAAAAGCAAGCCTGAGCACAAGCTTTCTTAAAGCCCACAAGTAAGAAGGCCAACATGCTAGCAGGAAAAATACAGCTTGTTCTGCTGATTTTGCTCACAAAGCCCATTCAGTGAATTTAACGCTGCAAAGAACTTGGAGCAGCACGAAAAACAACCACAGAATGCTTTGAGAGTTGTTGACTTGCTGAGGCAAAGGCATTAAGGTTGGATCCTGGCCTTGCTAGGAAAAAGGCAGGTCAGTGTGGCAGAATCTGCTTGATATTATCCGTGCCCTTCAAAAGAATTACGTATTGTTTCCTTGACAAGAAAAAAGTCACAGCAAAACAAGGCGTTTTTATCTAATGACAATAGTGAAAGACCAAGGACACCAAAATTTCTGCTTTGAATCAGTCTTGGGGAAAATGTGTTCAATATTGACAGGGGAAAACTTCCCCAGCAAAGGCTTTCCCTGCACAGCAGCTCCATCTGCTAAGCAGCAATCATGATATGCAGGATATTGGAAGGTTATAATTGAAAATGTCTCTGGGTCATCACTGGGGGCAGGATTTGTTTGAGAGTTACCGAGTTAATCTAATAATGCCTATAAGGAAAGCATGAAACTGCATTCGAGACAATGCAGTGATTACCTCCCTTCCCCACAAAAAAAGGAAAAGATAAATATAAATATTTTCTTAGTTTCTTTCATGGTAGATTAGGAAATAAACCATCATGCATGCCGAACATTTCACAATGGGACTAAATTAAATTTCTGAAACAGAGTAGGCAAAATACTGTATGGCCAATAGGAGATATTTTAGAAATCTAATTTCTTGAAACAAGATAAATGCATAAACAAGTGTTCTGCTTAAGCTTATTAAGCATCTTACTACATTTCCCCTCTGGTACTCTTGGGCTATGATTTTTGAGAATCACTAGTAATGTTGGCTGTGCCCACTGCTTGTGTTTGCAAGCTGAGACATCTTAAGAAACTCTGTTTTTAAAATAAGATTGCACCACGTCAGGTGCCATCGGTTTGTCCTCGCTCCTTTCCCTTCTGCCTGACCCATTCCTGCAGCAGACAGCAGCTCTCTGAGCTGGCCATGCCCTGAGTTGTGAGCTCTCACTCTGCTTCACTGTGATCCTTCCCAGGCTCCTGCGTTACCCATGTCAGGAAAAGGGGCAGTCCCTGATTAGCTGGGGGGTTCATTTTCATATTTGTAATGAAAATTAGTGGTTTCTCTCCTTTGTGAGAACCAAGGACCTTGGTAGAGGACTGTCCTTGAAGAATATCTGCCTACAGAAGTCCCAGAGAAGTTTGAGTGGAGCTCTTAAGCATCTTGTTCCTCAGATGCACATCTGCCTGTCTGGGACTGTCTGCAGGTACTAGCCAGGTGAAATGACACTCCAAGTGCTCAGCTCCAGGCTGGATTTCATCTTCTATTAACACGTTCCAGGCATGGCTGTGAGCCCTAGAGGGAAATCACCTGGATCTAATCGAGCTATCAGCCATTTAGGGGTCCAGCTGTCCGTTTAAATCTCTTCTGTCTACTGTTCTATTGCTCAAAATTAATACAGCACAAAAGGCAACTGTAGATATTGTTCAGTGGGTATCAACAACGTTTCCTTGCTAATCCTTCCTCTGAGATGGGCACAAAAACTCAATCTCCCCTTTAACCTTTTCCTTTGCTGGAATACAATAGACTAAATTGTATTATTTTGTGCCTGTGCAGTGTAGTGCTGGTACCTTTTGTCAAAGGGCACCAACAAAAATGTTCCTCTTTAGCTTGTAATAAATCTTTTGTCCCCAGGATTCGTGTACTTGCAGACAAGACTGGGGAAGAGGAAAGGCTTTAGAATATCTCTCATTTCCTTTAAGCAGAAATTTTTCCTGATATTAAGATGCAGCCCAGGAGACAAAAGCTATAAATGTGCTTGAGGGAAGGTATTTGTACATGTTTTTGAAAAGTATGTAGAGGGAAATTGAGTGGTGTTGATCTAAAACTGCTCCCCCTAAGAGTGAGGGGTTTATTGTTGAATTCAGTGGGTATTGAGTTAAACCAGAGTTTTTTGAAAACCTGGCTTAGAATTTCATTTTGTGGTATGGTTTTAGCTGCACTATTGACTTCAGAGAGCCATGTTGTGGGTGCTTCATCTCCAGAACACGCTTCAGAAATGCCTTGTGTTCCAAAGGCAAGCAAAGAAATGTTTATTAAAATCCCCGATGTATTTCTTTGTAAAAGGAGTGGCTTTCCCTGTCACCCCTGTCAGCTGGCATTCCCACCACCCTCCAGGAGACAGCTAAAAGCTGCCAGAGCCTCTCCCATGTGAAGCACTTTGGGATACAGCAGGGGATGTTCCACGCACAGCCTGGGGGGATGAGGGCTCCAGGGGTCTCAGGGGTCTCAGTGTGGCCACACTTGTCTGGAGGCTTCTCAGAGCCCCTTTGACTCAGCAGTGTAGCTGGGCCTGAGAAGGAGCCCCTGCAAACTCCTTCCCTCTCCCTGGTGGCAGAAGGACACAAGGGCTCTTTGAGCTGAGACCTTCCTTATTGTGGAAAATCCTGGCCCTTGGTGGTTTTATTTTCTAGGATCACATCACAGAACCAAGAACAGAACCCATGTGTGCTGAACCATGGGATAAAACTAATATCCATTTGAAAGGTTAATGCAACAAGGTCCTGAGAGTCCCCTGAGATATTTTGAGTGTCTCCTCCAGTCACACCAAAATGAATACACTTGGCCAAAGTGGCTGGGCTTCCTGGAGCCGTAGATGGGACTTGAAGGATGGCAAATTCACAGCTGGTATCCACAGTTTTTTCTAGCCAAGGAGAAAAGATGACAGCTGAAAGATTTGTCTTCTAAGCAAGACGTAGCTTTTCAATAAAAATAGTGGTGTCTCACTTGGGTGAGGGGAAAGGATTGGAATCAGTCAGGTAATGCTTTTTTACCTCCAGTTACCATAGAGCTACTGACCATGCGAGCTCAAGGTTATAATGTTATTTATTGGTAAGTTATCACATGTGCTCCTGATGCCTTAAAATAAAATCAGGACAAGTATGCCTGTCCACTAAAACATAATGCAAATTAATTCTGTTTTTCACTAATAGATAAAGGGAATCACAGTGGGAAGGTTAGCACAGTACAGAGAATGGTCATTTTATATGCAGGCAGATGTGCTGAGCTGTTAGAGTCCAAAAGTTAGAGAGGAGTGTAGAGGAAAGCCTAGGTTGGGTTATTATCAGCCCAGAATCAATGGGATAACATTTCCCGTGAGAAATCTGTGTATCTGAGTGAGTTTCCTCTTACGTGTGACATTTCCTAAGGAGCACCAGACTTCCCTTTCAGTAGATTACAAAGGAGTGCTTTAAGGACCCATCATTTGATTTGAAAACATATACACTACAAATACTAAAATATTGGAGATCTGTTGCTTCTTGAAATAATTTGGCAAGCACTTAGCTGTGCAGGGCTCTCTATCTTAGCTCTTCGCTGTGTGAGGGGCAAGCACTCTGATTTCTGAGTGTCTTGTAATTCCAACCTGCTTCTCTGGAGGGGTTTTTATTTAGGGGAAATGGTGCTCTAAGGAAAGGACCTTGATGGAACTGCTCCTGCTTTCCCCTGGAACCCAAAGGTGTGCATGTTGTGCAAAGATAATTGTTCCAAGGTTAAATGGTCTCCAGCAATGAGGGCAGGTGAATTATGGGCTGTGATTTTTGTAGTGGATCTGATAAGGTTTTTCCAGTTTTATATGGGAGACATTTTTTTTAGCTTTCTTTAATCTATTTTTTTTTTTGTGGACTTTGTCTCTTTTAATAATTAAGCATCTGAGAAAGAAATAGTCTTTTCAAGCTAATCGATCTAAACAGTTTGTTTGTAAAAAATAACCCAAAGCTAGTGGGCAGTTTTGAGGGTTTTTGTACCCATGATTTCATCTCAAATCTCTTCATTACAGGACTTTATCATAAAATATCCCTGACAGAGCAAGTCAATTAAGTTTATATAGTGGCATAAAACCTGCACAATATGTTGAATTAGGGTATCTGCCAATGCTGGAACCCTTGACATGGATCTGGCATCTTGGTCTTGAGAAACCTGAGGTCTCCAGTGTTTCCCCTGGGATTTGAGTTATTTCTTTTGCCTTATAATGCTGTAAGTAAATGACTTGGTGCTCAACAAAGCAGCAAAATTACAAAGTAAAAAAAACTAAAATGTCATTTTCTCAATATGCTTGTACTTCTAACAGTAATTTTCTCAAAGATCTGTGTCTTTCTAATCCAATAAGTGTATCAGTGGAACAGGAATTTGACACTGAAACAGAAAGAAGAAAAGAGTAGAAACCTGAAATTTTAAGGGTAATGCCTTGAAGTTACAGGGTGAATATTGATGGCAATGCTAATAGAGACGTCTTTCCAATATGAAAATGAGAGATGAGACTGAAAAACAGCACCAAATTCAACTTTTTACTCCTGTAGTAATCTGGGAAAGTTCAGACCTGGGTCTTGACACAAATTTCTCAGCTTTGACCCCTTCTAATTAAAATGTCGTGTCACGTAAGCGAGGCTGACAATGGAGTGTGTCTGCTTTGAACTCCCTGAGCTCTGCTCTCTCCTCACTCTGAATGCTCCGAGTGATTCCACCTAATTGTTCAGAAAATATCTCTGACCCAGGCACTGTGTAACCCTCGGGGGCTCCTCTGTAGGAAGGACACTGCAAAGACAAGCTCCAAGCCCTCCAGAGGGACTGGCAGACTTTGGTGGTTGGGCTGGGTGGCCCAAGGGTGGCTCAGTGCTCAGGATGGGACCATGAAATCCCTCCAGCATTGCTGCCTGACTCAGTCACAGCCCAAATTTATACCCCCTTGCCCCAGGGGTTCTGGGCAGTGCCCACCAGGAAGCTTTTCTGGCTTTGGGATAAACCAGCAGCAAATCCTGATGCAGTGGCAGAGGCTCATTTCACACATATCTGCGCTGGAGGGTATTTTTTACTGTTTCTATAAACACAAATACGTGTCTTTGCACTCTCAGACATGTATATTTTAATTAATTCCTGCTCCTGAGTTTAATTACCTGCTATTCTATCTGCAGAGAGGGGCTTATAGCACAGAGATAAATTGTCAGGTTCCCAAACATCTTCAGGAAATTGTAAATCAAGTGGCACAGAGTGCGAGGTTTTATGACTCAGCCATTCCCACCAAATTATGAAGGCAACAATACATACACCTCTCTCTAGACTTGAGTATGCTAATGATTAACTGAGAACATTTTCTGAGTGATTTGTAACATCAAAAAGCACTAAAATTACTTATGCCAATAAGTATGTTATAGTTAAACTCTATATATTATTTAAACAGTTTGGTTACTGCTAGCATGATTTATAAATTCAATATAAAAATGCTCCAATTTTTCACTGGTTATATTATTAGTCTCTTGATAAAAATTCCTTGCTTTTCTTCCATCTCAAGGGAACTTAATTTAAATATGAATAATGGAAAAAAAGCCCACTTCCAGAAATTTAAACGAATCGTGCCTTTTAAGGCAGAGAAACCTTGGATTGAATTTTGGAGTTGGCATAAAAGAATGAAATGGTAACAAATTGTCTTGTATCTTGATGTGTGATCAAATGTTGTGCATGTTTGATGCAGGATTCGTGTTTTGAAAGTTGGATGTGTATCTCAGTGAAATATATTTATGAACATGCTGATAGTCCATAATTAGTAAAAAAAAGGTATGAATTGACAAACCTCAGGGGGAAAAAAAATCTGTAAGTTATTTGCAATATTTTCCAGTCACAGATTCCAGTAATAGTGAATTGAAAACAAGTGGAAATACTTGGTGGGGAGAAAGTAAGATGATGCTTTTTGAGCAGCTGAAGCTTTGGGGACGCTTCACTGGGGGGGAGCAGTTGGAGCCCATCATTGCCAAGGAAAGGGCAGGCTTTATGTCAGTTTATGAGCTGTGTTCCTGCAAACAGCAGCCCTCAAATTTAGAATTTCCTGAAGCTTTCCTTAGGCCAAGCCTCCTTGTCTTCAGAAGTTCTGCACGAAGGAGCTTCAGAATCTTCCAGTGACCAGCCTTTGGTCACGGTGGAAAACACCCAGGTGTAACTCAGCACTACCACAGCAACACTGAGGGCTCCCATTTCTCTTGATACAGAGCAGTTATTTGGCCTTCTGAAAAATTCACTTTATTCTCACCCCAGAGGCACTAATGCTCGTCACAACTGGTTTGTTTCTCAGTCAGATGTGCTCCTGCTGTTGGGGAGGTCACCAGCAGCACGAGTTGTCTTCTGAGGTCCATCAGGCTGAAGCTGCTCCCCACCTTCCATGGCCCTGAGGGACAGCACATCCCAGACATCAGCAAGGTAACTGAAACCCAGCTGGGTTGAAGGAATGAGGAATATAAATACAGAAAATTAGTAATAGTGGGGGGTTTGTGCTTGTTTTGATAGCAGAGTGTGTCAAAAAGAGCATATCCTAGCACTGGCCTTGCTTTTCATACGAGGTGTCTGGATCTCCAAGCCCAGTGCTCTATAACTATGGGCAGAACATCTTTGCTTTGGCACATCCTGCTTTCTTTTGATCTTTTACATCTCCACCTGGATAGCTTTAACATTGTGAATTGAATTGTTGGGATTTTCAGAGGTCAACTTGAGATACATCCTTTGTGAGAAGAAGAAATGTTTTGCTGAAATCAGACTGACTTGGTTGTTTCACTGTCGCTTGTTACACAAACAAAGAGGGATCTGATCGGTGCTCCCGTGGGGGGATGCACTAAAACAAACATCAATAGTGGTTTAAAGAGAGTGCAAGAAAATACCCAGTGGGTTAATTAGGAAAGTTCCATAGCAAGATTCAAATTAGGCTCCGTGGGTCACAGAAAAATCGGTTTTATTTATCCAAAACCAGAAGTGGGATTCCAATGTTGATGGCAAGTTTCAAGTAAGTGTCCAGGCTGCAAACAAATGACACACCGTGAATAATTTAGGAAGGTCACTGACTCTTCTGACTGTGCCTTGAATTTCCCCTGCATTCCTGCTGCCTGCTACACTGCCTTTAGTTTATAAATATTATTGGCACTTTGGCAGGCCAAGCCTCTTTTTTGCCCTTCCTCTCCCTCCCCAGGATGTCTCTGAGGGTTTGGTGTGTGTCCCCTGGCCAATGCTCACAGATGTTGCCCGGGTATTCCCACAGCTGGGTAACAACACCCTCAGTGAGGCAACCTTGTGTTTCTGAGGGTTCAGCTCCTACTGCCCAAGTTGCTGATAGGGCTGGCAATGTGATCTCCTGTCTCTCTTCTGCCTTCATTTCCTCATTTCCAAAAGACATGGCACTTCGTAAGAGAATGCTGATAAATGAAAGTTAGTAATCACTATTAATAAACTTTCTGTGTATGCAAATTCTAAAATGACAGCCTATCCTCTGGTATAATTAATTAGCATTATTTATACTACTGTCAGTTCTCTAATCCAGTAAACTTTTTTGGTGGAGCTTAAACCCCAGGAAATAGATGAATTTATGAGGAAGCTCTGGCTCTGTACGTGCAGGCAAGGATTGAATGCTTCATAAAATTCTATTTATATGACATTCAGTTATTTTCCATTAGAGGCGAGTAAAAGAATATTTTGCTTACCAATTTATCATGATGCTTTTATTTTTTAGTTTCTCTAGCAGAAAAATATCTGTTCCCATTAAAAAGAAAGCGTTTGGCCATTATTTTTTAGCAGCTATTAGTATATTGCAAAAAGGCTGGGGAAGTAAATGGTTGTGACATTTTAGGCCATGTAGTTATTCTGTATACAGGCAAAATATTCTGTAACCTATTCCCTGTGTTTATCCTTAAACATTTATCCTCCCTGAATGCCAAACTCAAACATTAGTCTGTGGCTGTTGCATCCTTCTGGCAGACTCAGAATCTGTACCCTTTAGCTGCATTTGCTGCTTGTAAATGGTGTTGTTTCATCTTGCCTAAGTGAGCAGCGAGGTCAGTCGTTCATTAGCATACAGCAGGGCTTGGGATGGCCGTGATTTGTGCAGCTGCAGCTGCACATGAGCTACTGATGATCCCTGGGGAGATGCCATCAGAGGGCATCACTCTTATTTAAGACTGGAGCTCAACACTCGCTCATCCCTCCTAAGATTTGTCTGTTCAATAAAATCTCAGGGTGCTCTGGTGGTCCAGAAATGCTTCCCAGCAGAGGGCTGGGTTCCTGCCCTCCCAGCTCTGACTGCACAGCTGTCTCAGGAAAACCAAGCCATAAAATGAGTTGAATTTCTTGGGGTTTGCCTTCAAAGGTTTCTTGAGCACGTGACAAAAAGCATCTCCTCTGTTTTCCCTCCTTTGGCAAAGCTGTGCCTTGGTCAAGTAGGATTTTTTGGAGGCAGGAGATGCTCTGGGATAATGGGCAGGGATGGGTGGCTCCAGCCCGAGGAAGGGGAGGGAAGTTACAGCACCAGAGCTCATGGAGATGGAAGGAGAAGTTTCCCAGAGAGTAGATGGGACCAAGTAGCAGGTCTTGAAGTGAGAGTTTCCTACGAGGGCACAGCTGTGAGGAAATTGCTGCTCTTGAACTTCTTGTGTCTCCTCTGGTTTGCTTTTTAGTTTCCCCTGTTTCAGAAGTGTAACCATCCCAGTTTGCATCCTGAAAACAAACTTTGGTTTGCTAACAATAAGGAAAACATCTAATGGGTCCACCTCAAAGCTCTGGCTGACTCGAGGCAGCAGCAGTTGCAGGATTGCTTTGGGAACTGTAAACAAAGGCTGTGTGATTTGGATAATGGGGAAGAACCACACACAGATCTCTTTTTAATATTTTCTGCTGTAGTTTTCCTTCAAAATTGAATATTTTGTTTGGCTTCAAACACTCCATGGGCAGCTAAGGATTTGTTTTGTGGCACTTGGCAAGGCATAAACAATCTAAATTCAGGGAAAGAGTTGAAAGGATGAAATCCATTTTAAAGTGAATTTCTCTCCTACCAAAATAAATTTACCCTGTTGTTCTCAGCACTAACCTGGGCTTCTCTCCCTCACTTTCTCCTCACATAAACAGACACCTCTTACAGCCTCTAAAATAAACCAGGGATCAATGTTGTTTTCAGAACAACAGTTAAACTCTTTCAGCTGATGTGTCACTCCAGAAGGCGCCGTTTCAGATGTGATTAAACAAAGGAGTCAAACATGTTCCAGTACATTAAGTTGGAGCCAGTCCTGGGGGATTTGTTGAGTGATAGTAATAAAGAATTTAGCAAAGCGTGCGGGGATTGGGGGTGCTGCTGGTTCTGCACACTCTTCAGAGCCTTTGCATTAATTGCTTGGTGCACTTGTGGTCCTTTTGGTTCCCCAAGCTTGTGTATTTCTCAAGTGCTGTAGCACACAGGCTGTGCGAGTGCCTGCACAGTGGGAATAAATAACCATATGTCTGTGAGCAGTCCCTTGGCTCCTCGCCATGGCCAAATTATGGGGGACAACCAAGGCTTTGTAAACTGCCACATGGTCCCTGCTCTAAATGCCTCTCATTAGTTTGATCACTTAGGGAGTGGCTTTTGATAAAATAGAGTAATATGGACATTTTTAAAAAAGAGTAATGGTAATTTTTTCTTGCTTCTGACTTCAGCTCCATGAGTATTAATATGATTTGGGAGAATTCCTGGTTTGACTTTTATTTTAAATTGCCAGACATGTTCTCCTTTCTTTTCAAACAGTATAAATATTGACTATAATGTTAGTGGGTAAAGTTAAATGTTAGTGGGAATAGCCAGTAGGAGAGAGAGGGTTGGAGGTGGAGAGAAATCGATAAATAATTTCCATTTCTTCTCTTAAATTCATCAAAGCTGGGTAACTGACCATAACATTAATAGGGGGTAAAAAAAGGGGAGAAAGATTTGGTGCAGGATAACTTCATTATGCTCTAGATTTGCCGTGGGTGTATCCCCCTAGTTCATCCAAACCTCACAGGAAGCAGCCTGTTTTAGAGAAGCAGCAATAATCTTTTCTTTAATTGGAAGCCAACTTGATCCTCAGAGCTTTAATTTTTAGTTTAGACCTGGGGACAGGAATAATCACATAATAGTTGAAAACAGAGTAAGCCAACAGGTATATTTTGTATATACCATTATAACGTAGGTTTTGGTTGGTAAAATGACCTGAAATCAAAGAGAACCATAATTTACCTCTCTGTGGAAGAAAACAGACTAGACCATGAGTGCACATGGAGAAGCACAGAGGTGGGTTTGAAGATTTCATGGAGTCCACAAGCATAGACAGATGATTCCATGGACTCAACAACAGGATTTCATGGGGAGGCTGCCTGGATTGTGGATTGTTCACTTCTGGACTCAGAGGGGCTGGTCTTTGTATTTGCATTTAATAAGTCCTTATAGCTGGCATAAGTCTTCACCTACAATGGAGCCCAAATAGAAAAAACGTAGAAAAAAATGTCCATCATCTGCATTTACAATATTTACCAGCACTTAGAGCCTGTCTCACCCTGTCCTCTGCCATCACTGATGCATAAAGCTTAGGAGCAGCAGTGACAGCAGCAGGTCCTGCTGGATTCACCTGGAATTCCCATCCCTATTTTACACAAGCAGTGTTTTTAAGGACTCAGCATCATCCCTGCAGGTGCTCAGCTCGGGTGTGTCTGTGCCCAGTGAAAGTCTCTTGCACTTGCCTTTGCCTCTCAGTTCCCCCTCCACACTGGACTCTATCCTAGTCTAAATCCCTGCTGATGCCCGTTCTGTGGTGAGTCTCAGGGATGCACCACACTGAACACCTAGCTCTACATGGCTGCTTCAGTGCTGAGCAAGAAAGCTTCGTTTGCCATGGATAATAATTTAGACCAATTCATTCAAAATGCACAGTGATACAAACTCTATTCCTTCTGCAGGCCCTATAAACCCAGCCACAGCTCTTGCACCACTTTCTCACCTCAAGCTCCTGATTCTCTAGGAGCAGATCACCAGTTCAGCTGCACTGAAAGCTAGTGGGAGATGTTTTTGTGGTTGGGGAAGCCCAAGGCAGGAGATTTCTGCCCAGCAAGTTTTTTGGAAGCTGGCATGATTGGCTTTTAGGTTGTTCTCTACGGTGTTCCTTGTATGTGGCTTTTTGCTGCCATTATGCTTGAAAAATGTCCAGGACAATGTTCTTTGTGGAAGGGTTTCTGTCCCTGAGCTCCTGTGTCCACTGGTGGAGTCAGAGCTGCAGTAACTGCAGGTTTCAGCATGGCTGGGACCATTTACTGAGCATGGAAAATGGGACCAAAAGGAGACCTCAAGAGTGATGCCCGTCTTCATTCCACTGTTATTAAGTGAAGGTTCATTTTTACAGAGCAGTTTGCTCGATTTTACTGCATATTAGAAGAGATCAATGAAATAATATATTTGACTAAAAGTGACATCTGGAGTCGTACAGTAATGTTTGCTTCTCTTAGCAAGCCAGCTTTTCCAGAAAGACTTTGATCCTGCTCTTGTATCCACAGACTTTGAGGAGTCAGTGCCTCTGAGGTACTTCAAAGTATAACCTGGTGACATTATGGTTTAATAAATATATGGCTTTCCACTTTGACTTCCACTGACAGAATACTCTGCACATTTCCTCTCCTAACTCTCACTATGCCTTTCAGCACTGAACTGGCCTGTAGCTGCTCCCATAACAAGAAAATTTGTTCTCCTAATTCTCGCCACACTGTCTCTCAGGCATCAATTCATCACTTAAATTTGTCGTAAGTGCGTTAAATAGAACACTGAAATTGTTCTTGTCAAATAATCCCCAAGAAGTATAGAGTGTGACTCTGCTACATCCTTGGATTCTGCTCTGACATTTTACACTGTCAAAATAAAGCAGACGTTCCCCTCCTCCCCAGCAAAAATTCTTTAAGCCATTAAATTACATTATCATTTATACATATTTTTATCTGCTGTATTTGCATGGCTATAGTTATGGATCTGTCAGTATTTTCACTATAAACCCCTATTTCCAGGGATTTAGACAGTAATTCTGCCATAATAATTTGCTCCAGGCTAAAGCTTAAAATGCAAAATCTCAGGCTGAGAACAGTATTTTTTTTTCCTCCATTTTGAAAAGCAAATCATTTTGCCTGGTCTTAAATATGGGAACTGCAGTTGTGCCTTGGAGGCAGAGCTCCCTGGAGGGGTCTGGGGGTGTCCTCCCAGGCAGGAGATGAGCCCGTGCCCTCAACAACAGGGGATTAAATGGTTCAAGCGAGAGAAACCTTCCTCACCCCTGAGAAAAGCCCAGGGGTGTCTCTGCAGCAGCCCAAGGATGGAGTGCAGCCCTCTTAAAGAGATTTAAATTAGGCCCTTGGACAGCACCAGCCACAGCTCTGGCAATGTCCAACTGGGCACAGCTTTTTGGGGCAGTTTGTGCTTTCCAACAGAGTTCCCAGATACATTTTGCTGCAACTGCTGAAAACTTGGCTGTGCTTTGGTGCTGGAGTGGAAGCAACCCCCAGCTCTTCCAGCTGCCATGGAAACAGTCTCACCCTGCTATTGAAAGATGAGTGTTATCCCCCCAAAATTAGGAGCGCCTTTGAAATCAGGAGATTTGGGGTCTCTCTTTTAAGGGTTTTTGAGGGATGGATTTATGAGGAGATTTTAAGCCTTTTAGTAGTTTCGAACTTCTATTGAGAAGGTGCTTTACCCTTTTTGCTATATGAGAAGCTGGCTTTATTTATTGTTATAATCAATAAATGAAGTTTGGATTAATCAGATGATTCTAGGAGCTGTGATTTTAACAAAATAATAATAAAAAAAAAAATTGTAGGGCTGGAAGTAAAATTCTAGGTTGGCACAGATAATTTAAATACTTTCTGATACTTCACAGAGAGCTGCTGTTTAGTTTCTCTCCCTCTCCCTCCTCCCCATTTTCTTCCTCTTACAAAGTGTCACAGACACAAGAGCCCACACTGCAGTTCTTCGCCAGAGAAATCAGATGGAGGGTGAATAAATTGATCATAAGAAGAGAAAGCAGCCATTATTTGCCTGATAATTTCTGGTAATCAGCAATAATGAGAACAGAAATAGAGAAAGTTCTTGCTAATTACATCTTTTTTTTTTTTTTTTTTTGGAATGTACAAAATGTTAATGTTTTCATGAGAGGCAGCAATCATTCCAAGAAGAAAAGGGTGCATTCTCTTTGAATATTTGTTGCAGGTGGCTATTGTTTAAAGAGGTTTCTTTGTACATCTTGTGCTTGTTAATTATTTAAAATGAGCTGCTCTGATATCTCACTGATACCAGGTTGCAGAGATTTCTGGAAAAAAATATTATTTTGCTGTGAAGTTTAAGAAATGGGAATGAAGATAATGAAATAACTGTGAGAAATAAGGAAATAAGATTAGAATTGACCTTGTTGCTATGAAGACTCCTCTCAGCTCCTGGAGAGGGGGAAGGGAAAAATCAAAGATGTTAACCTTATTCTCTTTTTTCCCTTGCCTGCAGAAGGCCTCTTGGCACATACATCACATCTAATCCTATTTCTCTTCCTTGTATATATTGCATTAACCTCCGCTTGCATTTGCCTTGTTTGCTGCCTTTAAAAACTGCCGTGTGGGGGCTGCCCCTTCCCTTTGGCAGCCCCCAGTGATCTGGAGCTTCCTTTGCACCACCAAATCACTTGGTTGGAGGGCAGGGCCAGTGGCCCCGGGGCTACCTTACAGTCGGGTTGGATAACACACCCTGTGTGCTGGCACAGGGCCTGCCGACCTGCAGGGACTCCAGGAGGGCACACCCCTCTCCAGGAGGGCACACCCCTCTCCAGGAGGGCCCACACACCTCTCCAGGCGGGCACAGACCTCTCCAGGAGGGCACACCCCTCTCCAGGAGGGCACACCCCTCTCCAGGTGGGCACACCCCTCTCCAGGAGGGCACACCCCTCTCCAGGTGGGCACACACCTCTCCAGGTGGGCACACCCCTCTCCAGGAGGGCACACACCCCTCTCCAGGAGGGCACACACACCTCTCCGGGTGGGCACACACCTCTCCAGGTGGGCACACACCTCTCCAGGAGGGCACACACACCTCTCCGGGGGGGCACACCCCTCTCCAGGTGTACTGGGGTGGCCAGGACAAACTAACTTGGGTTTGCTGCAGGTCCATATATTGGGTCTTGCCCTGGTTTAGGACTCTGTGGAGGACAAAAGTGTTGTTTTAGAGAGAGGTGGTGATTTTATTGCTGGCTGGCAGAGACGCTGCCCTTTGCAAGTGTTTGGGAAGCTGCTCGTTGTGCATGTCAAAGACATCCCTGTCCCTCCATCCTGCCTTTGGAATCGCTGCTGCTGTTGAGCAATTTGCTGGTTCTCCAGGATTTTGTTGATTTTGTCTAAAGGCAGAGTCCTGTGGGAAAAGTTCCATGACCTGGTGTGTGCTGAATGTTCTCTGCCTGCTTGCCCAGGGGGAAACCAGCAGCCCTTACCCCAAAACACTGGCCCAAAGCCTATGCCTGACCCTGCTGATCAGCAGGAAGCATGGAAAGCAGGTACCTTGGAATTTTTCCCACGGAAACGTTGGAGAAGCACCAAAACCCAAACCAAAGTCAAGCTGTGGTGCCATTTAATAACAGAACCCAGAGTTGCTACAGGAGCAGGAAATGTTGTGTTCAACAACCATCAAATGCTCCCCTGGAATAGCAGGAGAGCCAAGAGCCCAGCCCTGCCTCGAGGCAAAGGCTGTTGTGAGCTCCGAATTTTATTGGATATCCCATGACAATTGGGAATGTTTTCCCTTAGAATGCCTGCCCTTCAGTGAATAGAACACTCAGAGAAGTGGGAAGATGTAAATGATCTCAGCCTTCTCTGCATCTCCCTTATCTGCTCCATGTGTCCTGAAATGGAGAGTTTTGGCAGCAGGGACAGATTTTGTCTCACTGTTTGCTGGATTGCTGCGTCTTGGCAAGGGCTCAGTGGCTGAGAGAGAGGAAGAGTGTGTGTGTGCGTATATGTGTGTGTGTGTGTATATTCAAGATAAAAACATTCTAAAAGCAGAATTGAACACAAGAGTCAACAAAGTACCTGTCATGGAAATACCTGTGATTTGATCTAAGAAATCAGGTATATACTGCATTTGTGACAGAGAAAAGGCAGAAAACATGTTTGTGTTATTCTATGGGTATTTAAAACTAGAAAAGCATGAAAACTGACACACCCATTTCCTTCTGTATTGTTTAAATGACATTAAATGCAAATTTCAAGCTAGCAAAATATCATAAACAAATAATAATATTTTCCTCAGTATTTGTAGCATATTTACAATTTTTCTGATCAGTCTTAAACCATGAATATGTTGAGGTGTATTCTTTTCTCTACAGATATGCAATTTTTCCTTTAAACTAGAAAAGGGAGGACTTTCCAAGTCAGATTTTTGATGTTTAAGTATTTTACCTGTTTTTTTTCCTCTTCTGTACATAAAGCCTTCTGCTGGGGCCAGTTATTATTGTGACAATCTCTTTCCTGAAAAGAAAAATTAAACCTGCTGCGTTTTCCCCCCTGAAAAACCTCTAAGGTTGAGCTGTTGCTTTTCATACCTGCTGAGGTAACAGTATTTTGGAGTGCTTCAGCATTCCTTCAGCTGCATATTGATTAAGTTACTCAATATTTGACAACACAGCGCTCCTTTTCCCAGGATATCTGGTAGAGGAAATCCATGTTTTTCCATTGGAGAGGAAAGGCACTGAACAATCTCCTCAGTGTTTATGTGTCACCCTATTGACAAGGTGTGCAACCAGCACTAGGTGGGCTTTGTTGTTTCTTGACCCTCAATAATTGCTCTCAAGTAAAGAATCCAGCATTTAAATAAACAAAGATTTAATTCATATTTCCCCTAAAAGAATACTCAGGATTCTCCTTAAAAAACAGATCAACCTGGATAAAATGATGATTTAATGCATTTGTATTGGGTTTGTGTATAGAAAAATATCCAGTTTCATATCTTGCCTTGTAATTTCCCCCTTTTTCAGCCTGAACAGGTTCTTTGTTTTCCCCACCACCACCACATACAATGATAAAAGAATTCTGTGCTCTTCAGATCATTCTGTGGTGCTTACAAAATTCTGGAGGGTTTTGTATTTCTCTATTTTTGTATTTCTGCTGAGAATTTCCAGGCAAGCAGTTGATGGCCATCATGATTTAGTGAAGGACAGAAAGCCTTCTCTCAGCTTCAGCCTGGCTGCTGGGTGGAAACTGTCTTTGGTAGCTGTACCTGAACTGTTGCAGTAACTTGTAAATTATGGATGAGGGCTGTGATTCCACATTCTGGAGCAGTCAGATGCTGCATGTGATCCTTCCTTCCATGCTTGCCTATTCTCTGACAAAATGCAAGATGGAATTGCAGTAGAATCACTCTCTTTTCGCTTTATTTTATAATATGTCAGTAGACATTAGCTATTTTCAAGTCCCTTCTAGTACCTATAAACAGCATTTAAAAGAAGAGCAGCTTTTTTTTTTAAATAAGTCTCTTGAATATTCTTCTGGGGGCCATCGAGCCTGTCTCTGGTTGAAGGTGGTGGTGTAGGTACCTGCTACACCCGTTTGGGATTTATCCAGGCCTTTTCTTTCAAGGCTGGGTGAGAAACCAGCTGAGCTTCCCCTGCAAAGCCCCCACAGTTTAGTCATACCTCTCATTTAGCATCAGACACACAGGACTGTCTGCAGACCTCCTGAAGGGCAAGATGGGAAGGTGATTTGCAGTTTTTCAGGAGGGGACAAATGCACTCTGAATTAATTTCAGTGGCTGTAAACTTTTGCATGCATGTGTGTGCAGGCTGACACAGCGGTGACTTCATTAGCCAGGGAGCACAGAGCTGTGACTCATGCTCTGGTGGCATTCAGCTGCATTGCAGATGTATGTATTAAGTAAGACTTAATTAATATTTAATTGGCAATTAGGAAGGAAAGTTTTGAAGAAGTTGATTTTCACTTTTTTTTGCCCTCTGGGCAACACTAGACTGTTAACCTGTAGTAATGGTTGCTCTTATGTAGGTTGAAGGAACAGAACAGGAAATATATGGAGAAGTGAACTTTGAATCATTTTAAACAACCCATTTCTTCTACCTCCTTCATCACATGTGCACACTCTCTTCTTTTAAAAAAAAAAAAAAAACAGTAAAAAATGCACTGGATATTGTTTACTATCATAAAAGTAAAGACTGAAGTTTGATCATAAAATGTACTTCTGCATCAAGAAACCTGGCAGAAGAAATCAATAAAAAAGAATTGCTTGTCTTGTTTTCTTCCAGAATAATACTCAGAGAAAATATGATAACACATCTTGAAGGCAGGTCAGGGAGGGCAAGTTTAACTGAGCAGAGGCATCTCTTGAACAAAGCGTGTGACTAATCCATGGATTCCTTCATTGTCTGGGCACTCTCTCCCCTTCTCTGCTGCACCGAATTAAGGCAGAGCAGCTTTTCACATTTTGTTTCCCCAGCCTTTCCTTTCCCAGCCAGTGCTCCCCACGGAATCAGCAGCATTGCAGGGACTGGCACAACTGTGGCCAGCGTAGGATGTTCATTTGTACTGTTGCATGTTTGTGCTGCCACCCCTGTGCCAGGCAGGTTTGCTGTCAGAGCAGAGCCTCCTTTGGCAGCTGTGGTGGCATTTGGTGCGCTGGCCTGTGCAGGAGGCTCAGGGAGAAGGGGGGGTGCTGGTTTTCCATGACTGTTGTTGTCCCTCCCTGGATGAGTGCAAAGGTGCTCGTGCCTTCCATCCTTGTCATTGCTTTGCCAACCAACTTGGCACCATCAGTCACAGACTCACAGAGTGTGCTGAGCTGGAAGGGGCACACAAGGATCATCGAGTCCAGCTCCTGGCCCTGCACAGGCCCGTCCCCAAGAGTCACTCCTTCTACCTGAGAGGATCAGCCAGACCCTCCTGCAGCTCTGGCAGCCTTGGGGCTGTGCCCACTGCCCTGGGGAGCCTGGGCAGTGCCCACCACCCT
>JAWWEE010000051.1:10366240-10384629 GCA_035221455.1 Xenops minutus | reverse complement strand
TTGGGGCTGTGCCCACTGCCCTGGGGAGCCTGGGCAGTGCCCACCACCCTCTGGGGGAAGAGCCTTTTGCTGAGATCAGACCTAACCCTGCCCTGACCCAACTCCAGCCCTTCCCTGGGTGCTGTCCCTGGTCCCCACAGAGCAGAGCTCTGCCGTGCTGTCGGTGGTCCTGTGTCTGAGCTTGCATAGAATCATTGTAGGTGAATCCAGGATGGCTTCTGAACATCCTTGAGGGCAACCCAAAGCCTTGATGGTTGCTGGTTAATGAGTGTCTTCTCTTAGAACAGGGCAGCCCTGAGAGGAGTGGAGCAGCTGTAGCTCCTGGAATGGGTGGCTTTGACTGGTGTGCTGGAAATGACAGCAAGGACAGAACACCCCAAGGCAGATTTGTATTCACTTCAGTTCATTGCTTGATTTGGGGTCTGCTAAAACTGGGGGGGGGGGGGGAGACAAGGAAGGGAGTTGTTGTCTTTTGTCATAGTTGTGTATTTTAGCGACATACGTGGGTTATGAACTTCTTATATGAGACAAGAATGCCAAGCAGGACACAGCAACAAGGGCTGGGCTCTTCTCAGGCTGCCCTGACCAAATTCATCCCCACTCTCCTCCTGGTGGCTGCACAACCATTTCCTGGGAAACAATTGCTGCTTCCTGTGGAAACAGGTGTATTAGTGGAAGCTCCAGGCTCTGCACAGCATGCGGTGCTGGAAGTTTAATTTAGACTTGGAGAAATGAAAACCTGTGAAAGAAAATTCGTGGGCTTTTTCATATATTGCAAGACACTAAACTATATTAACTTTATGCAATGGCTTTTGCTCAGCCTGCAGTTTTATTTAGTGGAATTGCCCAGACCAGAGCTCCAGAAAGCTGCAGGAAGACATAAAAGATGCTTCATAATAAGTGCATTTATGGCATCCAGTTTCCCAGGATAATGATTAACCATTTGTATTCTTTGGTGTTTATTTTGGCTGACTAGAACTCATTCCTTGAGTTGTTACCTCCTTTTAGTAAATACACAGCTTGTAGTAGATACACTACAAATATATTAAAGCCATGAGGGTTGTTTTTTTTTTCTTTTCAAGGTATTATCAGTCTTATTTCTATGACTAAAAGTTGGGATAGGAGAGGAAAGGTCCATCCCAATGGATGTGGCAGCCCCTTGAATGTGAAGTGTTATCTCCTGAGCTCTGTGACAGAGTTCTGACCACAAGCCCATTGCATATTCACATTTCTAAGGACTTCTTGGCAATAGGGTCAAGAACACAAAGCTAATGAAGACTTTCTGCCGTGGTGGTAAACAGAGTTTAGTTTTTCTTTACCTTTAAATTTCAGCAAGGATTAAGCTGCACAGAGCCATGGAAACCTGCAGAGCTCTAATTACTCAGCACTGGAAAAGCTTCATTTTGTTGAATAGTCTTTCATGATTTGGTGTGTTTCTGATATGCCCTTGAAACATCACTCACAGAGAAAAAAAGTAGGTAAAAGTGAAATTGCAAAGTTTTAATGCACCTGCAGTGAGTTTTAATGAAACCAAATAAAAGCACTCTGAATGTGTCCTAAAATTAGCTAAAATATCCTGTATGTGATCCTGATATTTTAATTAAAAACCACTGAAAGGAGTCTGTTAGTTTGGGGTTTTGTGGAACTAGTGAAAATTAACTGTGGACACAAATTTTTAGAGTAATGACAAAAATATTGATGAGAGTTTCTTGTCATTATTTTGGTAAAAATATGTGCCTGTAACATCTCCTTTAGTGTGCATTAGTAAGTTGAATGAGGTAGATCAGCTCTGCATTGTGTTTGTCAGGATTATTCAGCTTGTTGTGCCACCTCAGAAAACAGTCCATGGGCTCCTTTAAGATTAATCTCCTGTCTTTTGGCAAAGAGAAATATGAAATATTATAAATGCAAAATATACTGCTTTCTCTTGCACTGGAAAATAGGTTTATTTGGCTCTTGATTATCAGTTTCATATTTTTAAAAGTTGTTTTCATTTGTTCCTTGGAATCTGGGTTTCATTATGTATCGTTGTATGGAATGATTGAGAGAAAAAAATTTAATGAACCAGCCTTTCAAAATTGTACATCTGCAAATCTGAAAAGCTTAAAGTGCAGTTCTAAGGAGCTAAACAAAAGCTAAACTGGAGGGGAGGACCCTTCTTGAAAGAGAATTAAATGACTTTAGAGATACTATTATTTTCTAAGAAATGATCTTTTATACTGAAAAGAAATTCTTTTCAGAGGTATAGGACATACAACTTCTGACAAAAGATTGGAAGGCAATTTAAAACTTCCCCAAGAGGCACGTGCCAATGTATTTCAGACCTCTGAAAACTGGGGTGACACCGTGGGGCGCTTAATTATAGAGCAAAGTTTTATCAAACTAAAAGAAAGAGAAAGTGCTAGGCTGAGTATAAAGCTGCAAAGAACGGTCAGTGGTTTAATACTCAAAGCAAAGTAAATTTTTATAGTTCTTTTTTTTTCTTTTCTCAAACCCAGCTGCAGGACCACTGATAAGGAGTGCAGGGGAAAGGCAGCCCTTGGGCTCCTTGTTCCATTAGCTCTGGATGAAGATGGCCTCGATTGGGGCTGGATGTTTTATCCACCTCTATCTGAACATGGGGAAAATCCTTTCCAGAAGAATTTTAGCCTGAATAATGAGTGAGCATACATTTTCAAAGGACTTTTTTTAATAAAGAAGCATGTCTTTGAAGGGAGACTGATGTTTACCCTTGTAATGAAGTGGAGGAACACCCATCTCCAAAGTGTCTCCCAGACAGCCCTTGCCATGCTCCATGCATTGTGTGTTCCAACACCAGTGACTTGCTCTTGACTCCCTTCCTGTGGTCATTGCAGGCAAGAGTGAGGTCACAGTGAAGTGGTGCAGAGGGTTTATTATTTAACTGCACTTTCCTCTCTATGCTCAGACCATTTTCTTTCTGTGCAGCTCCAGGCACCTGGAGAAACATCCCCAAACCAGATTTTTCATTAGCTTGGTACCAAGGCTTTCCAAGTGAACCTCAGTCTAAATTCCTGTTTGTTACTGTTACTTTGTGTGTTAATGGACCCAGGACACCTGGGTGTTGGTTTTTAAGGCTTTATTCACCTTGAGGTGTGTGTCCTTAGGGGTGGAAGAAGGCAATGTCTCATATTCAAGAGGTAAATAGCTCTTGCTCTTCTCTCTGAATAACCTTGCACGAGTTTTGGCTTTGCACTTCCTGAGAGCCGCATGGCTGGGAGCCACAGACGATGACATCAGGTGGAGTCCATCATGCATGTCCTGATGTCATTACCCTGGGGGAGGAATCGTTTCAGTGACACGGCAACCAGCCAAGAGCCCACCAGGTTTACCTTAAAACAACCTGAGAACTTTTAAAATAAGTGTGCATCACCTCCCCCTCCTCTCCAAAAAGCAAATATCCCTAAGGGACACGCAGTGGCTTTTTACTCTTTCTCGTCTTGTTCGCTTCCCATTCCCTGCCCAGGCTTTCGTTCTCTGCCCATCCTTTTTCACACTTTTCTCACTTCTAATGTGCTTGGCCCCTTGGCCCCATCCCTCCTCCCTGCCCAGCCAGCTCCTGTCCTCCTCCCTGGCCCTCCCTCGGGTCCCTGCTGCCTCACCCTTGCTACCGTGCTCGCAGACCCCTCTGTCCCTCTGCTGCCAGCGTGAAGCTGAAGGAAGTGACAGGCACAGTGGACAGCTGGAGTTTGTCTGACATGACAGTTTTCCCCCGTGCCAAGGATTAGAATTGTGGTAGTGCAGCCAGAGAGAAAATACAACCCCAGCCTGCCCCTGAAATATGCCCTATATAAATTCCAAGCCTTGGGTGAGAGTAAAGTTGATGGTGTTTGATGCCATCTTTTTTTCATGAACATACACAATCTATATATAATTTTTATATCTCAGCCTTCTATATATAATTTTTATATCTAAGCTTTCTTCCAGCCTTCCCAGATGAAGCAGCAGTCTGTAGGCTCACAGTGAATTACATGTATGTAGCTTTTCAGAGCTGGTTGATATTCTGTGTGAATTGACAACTGATGACAGGAGTGCCTTAATCACTGTTTAGCACAACCAGACAGCAGCTATCAATGTTTCCTCTAATCAGGAAAATGAGGTAAATTGTATAGATTCAGGGAATCAGAGGGTTGTTTAAGGTGGAAGAGATCTTTAAGACCAAGTCGAATAGTTAAATTTATCTTTAAAGGAAAAAGGTTTCGTTTATCACTCTATAAAAATGCTGAGTAAGCTACAATATTAAAAGTCAAGATGACCTGGATTTTATTTATCAGTAGCTATAGACTGATATAGGTATAATAATAATAACTTCTAGTTCTGCTAGATCTATTTTAACCTCCAGGAGTATCAACCCTCTCACTTAAAACAACTAGTTCTCTTTGCCTTTGAGAATGGAGCATTTGGGATTCCAAAATGTGGAAAAAACTGCCCCAACTTGAATACTTTGTGTTGTAACACCTACTCTGGCTCATGGCTTACAGCACAACATCCCAGCCTGTGTTTGGCACTATCGTATTAGTTGGTGTGACAATTCTCATGTTCCAATTCCAGAAGGTAGGATTTGGTTATTCTCTCACTGACAGTAATATGATACAGCACATTAGTTTTATTTTACATGTTTTATAGAGTTCCATCCCAAGGTAAAATCAGAGCCTGCCCCCTTACAAAGGCATTGAAAATCTGGACATAAATCTCAAACCCACATAGCAGGTGGGAGTTTCACTTGAAATCACATGTTTTTCACAATTATTTTGAATTAAGTTTTGGCTTTTTCTGTGCCAGTCTGAAATTCCCTGGGTCTGTCATGACTGATCTAAATTAATAACTAAAACACTAAGGCTTGATTGCCATAAAAGGATTTCTGTTTTCCAAATGATAAGAACGTTATGACATGTATTGATCTACTGAGGTTGTAGCAAGCACTGAAAGATGGATCTTCCCACTTAATTTTTTTTTGTCCTTTTGCTATTATTATATTTATTGAGAACATGTCAGCACAATTGGCACAAAACCTTGAGATGCTGATAAACTGATAAGCCGTGCTTATATCTGAAGCAGTAGTTGATCAATGTATATTAACTAAGGTTATTTGGACAGGGAAATGTAACACTTTCCCCATCTCCTCTTGGAAATAAATTTAATAGTCTATCTCACCTCCCATGTGTTTCCCAGTAATCGCCTTCAGTTATTTTTTTCCCAATTAATTACAGCCTTTTAGATGATGAGCGGAGTCTCTCTCATGGGAACTTGTAGTCAGAGTAGTGCTTGGGAAAATTCCTCTTTGAACAATGCAGCCTTACATGCAGATTATTTCTAAGCAGATTTTTCCCTGTGTCATACTCATTTTAATGCGTATTTGGAGACTCCAGAATTTATTCCAAGCTAGTTTACAACTAAATTAAAGGAGAGGAAGGAAACACCAGAAGGAAGATTTCATGCAGTTTGTCAGTGTGAGCTCCCAGCTATTCAGCATTATTCCCTTGTTTTTGTGGGGGTTTTATGATCTTTATTGTGATTTAAAGAGGAGACTGCACAGGCTATTTTCTTTTTTTTCTGTGTTCCTTTCTCTTCTGCATATTTGTGCTCCTTCCTCGTGGTTCATTTACAATGATTCTTTGGGGAACACACACCAGTGGCAACATTTAGGAGCAGTGAAAGATTTTAATTGTCATCTTCGAAGACGACGCCAGACATAACCCATTCTATGTGAATTA
The DNA here is from genome assembly GCA_035221455.1 of Xenops minutus. NCBI lineage: Eukaryota > Metazoa > Chordata > Aves > Passeriformes > Furnariidae > Xenops > Xenops minutus. Next base: position 10,378,897 of record JAWWEE010000051.1, on the reverse strand, counting down.
TGTTACAGCAGAGAGTACAACTGAGGAATAATGAGGAAGCAAACAGAAAATATTTGCTGGGAGGGAAAACTGAAGACAGGCCAGATTGCAGATTTCTAGAGTATTTTTTCACCTTAAGCCACATCCCAGCCCTGCTACAAAGACATCCCAGAGCAGGAATTAACTGCTTAAGGAGGTCATGCTAATGGGGCTGATTTTAAAGCACGACAAGCTTTGCTGTTTGTGTTTCAACACCAGCAAAAGAGGCATCATTTGGAGGGACACTGTAGGATATCCACTGCAGTAAATCTTCCTGCAGACACCCCTGACAGGCATGGATATGTGGTATGCATAAATAAATACAGACTGTGTAACAGTGTTTTTAGGGAAATTGCCATAGTGCAGAGAATATCTTCATAAAACCCGCTCCAGATATCACAAGCACATCCCTCCCTGTGCTGTCCAGCTGCTCCTTGGCTATGGGGGGGACACCTGAGTGTTCCCAGTGCTGCCTGTGGGCCCCACTCCTGCTATTTAACTCACTGACTTCAACCATCGTATCGTTTTGACCATCGCAGGTAATTTGTCACTTTAGGATCAAGTTACAGACCTGAATTTAATTCAGACTTCGTGTGTGATCAAGTTCACTCCATGTGGGCTTCAGTTAATAGAGGGGCCAGGCTTATGGAATGGATTTGCATAGAAATTAGAATTGATCAAAACTAAATTATTGATTATTTCAAGTTGAAAAACACTCTCTTCAGCCTTGCATGCTCATAGAGCACCTCCTAACTGATTAGCTTTGATCATTGTAGAAATGAGAACAAAGCAAATGCAGGCAGGGTGGAATGTTGTGGTCATTTTGAACATTATAGAGTAGATAATGAGTTTGAATCAGAAGAACTCCTCTTTATGAAGACCTGATGATACATTCTGATATCATTTTCAGCATTTTTTTGGGAATGAATCATGTTTGAGTCTCTGTTTCATATTAAAAATATATTCTGTTTTTCCATTTAAATATAGAATTAGAAATAGTCCTCCCTCTTAGGTTTTGTTTGTTGGTTTGATTTTTGTGGTCAGATTAATTTAGTTTTTAAAGTCCCTTATAGCATTTTCCTACATGAAATTGCACTGAGTTTTGTTCCTCCTAACACTTACAATTCTTTACTGATTAAACACTCCTCTTCCCTTGCCTCCTCTTTTTTCCTGTAAAATGCTTTTTATTTCAAGAACTCACGAACAATGGCATTTATCTGAGAGCTCTGAGAACAAAGTTTAATTCTCAGCTCTACTGCTTGATCCCTTTATGACACTGAACAAGTTAGTCAGGCTCTCTGTGTGCTGCTCCCTACCTATAAAAGACACATAATGGCACTTTCTTAACTGCCAAATTTAACAAGGAAAGGATTAAAGGTTACGTGTACTTGTGCTGAGGTATAGCCAGAACTTTTTAAAATATACAATTTTTGAGGTAGGCTGAGAGCCATTTCCTCTCTTTTATTTTATTGCTAACCTCTGAAAAGGTTTTCTTCTTGTTCCCTAAAAAAAGTGTGTTTTGAGAATCTGCTGTAGGTGCCATGGCTGATCAGAGGTGTCAGAGACCCAATTATGAAATGGTTTCATTTGGAACCTGCTGGAACAGAATTCCAGAGTCACTTTTGAGCTATTTATTTTCCATCTGAGGAAAGTCTGTACAGATGGGTATCTTGTTGGAATTCAATATCCTGAATATGAGTTTGATTTTCTTCTGGTATCTGTAGAGAGGGAGAATATAATTTCATGAGTATTTACTTTCCTACAAACCTCTCTTGCAATGACTTTCCTTTGCTTATTAAAGTAGGTGATTTCCTTTTTTTTTGCCTTTTGAGCTCCATTCAGGTCATTTAACTTGCCAGTAATTTGAATACCAACAAACTGGGTCTTTCTGACAGCCTGAGCTTGACAGGCTGCTCGAGATCCCTCCACTGACTTGTTGCCCTGTCATGTTCTTTCCCCTAGCAGTGGTATAAGAGCTGATAGCAACCTGAATACCTAAAAATAGATGGAGAGAATAGGCCCCAGAATGTGTAGCTGGTGTTTTATCATCTTGGCTCCCTCTGCCATTGCATGGTGCAATGTGATAGCTTGAAATAACTAAGTGCCATTCTTGTGCCAAAAATATCAGGTGTCATTCCCTATTACAGTATCCATTTCAGCAATGGACACTTCCTGCTGCAGCTTTCCCAGCACAGCTAATTCCAAAGACTGTCAAAGCAAATCCTCCTGCAGGTAACCAAATTTCTCCAGTTGAGAGAGACAAAGTTATTAAAAGGGGAGAGAGATTGTACTTTATCTACAGCCCTGGGTTGAATCCTTTTAGACTGTGGCCTCTGAACCTGTATGGTCCTTCCAACAGCTGCTTTGTCTTTCCACCACAAGGCAGGTAGTGAGTAAAAGGAGAAAATCTGCCTTGCCATCTTATACTTTCTTCATAGCCACAGGCTAATTTTCTGTTGTTCTGGGGAGTAGTCATGCATATGATATAGATTTGATGAGCTGGAGCCTTCTGCTTCAGATGGTGTTTCAGAAATTGTTTCGCTGCTGTAGTACAAGCAAAAGGTTTCCTTGTTTTGACAGAATAATCTGTGTCGCTCCCGTAGATTTAACATGGTCCAAAAACATGCCTCTCCTGCAGAACTTATCATGTGCTGGAATTACTTTATACAAAAAAAGCAATTTCTAAGCTAAAAGATAGAGAACTGTGTCATCGTTCATTTAGCAGTTTGCCTGAGCTGGAATGAGAAAGAACCATCTGAGTGCCCCTCATCAGCTTCAGTGCTCTGGGAACGAGCAGGGGGGGGCTGCAGGTGTAAACCCCAACAGCTGCTTCCAGGGCTGCTTTTAAATCACACAGAGCCTTTGCTTTAGCTCCTGGAATATCCTACATCCTGAGTCCTCTTTGTTCTTCCTGTAACTTCCATGAGAGCCTGTTGGGCTGCCAGGGGCTCTGCTCCCACTGGAAGGGGAGCACAGTCCCACTCAGATGTGTCTGTGTGGGCAGTGATGGGGACAGGAACAGCTCAGGTTTGGCTGCTGTGCTGGGACACTTTTGGGACACTTTGATTCAGTTCCCTGGCACGTGGGAGGCTCAGCTGAGCTCTTCCCTCAGTGCTTGTTTCAATCCTGATCTAGTCCAGGTCTTCCCCCATTCTGTATCCCAGCCTTGACCCAGTCCAAGTTTTCCTCTATTCCATATCCCAGGCTCAATCCAGTCTGGGGTTTTCCCCCAGTTTCATATTCTGAGGCTGATCCTCTCCAAGTTTTCCCTCATTCTGTATCCCCAGTATTATCCAGTCCTGATTTTCCTCCATTCCCAATTCCAGCTTTAATCCAGTCTGGGTTTTCCCCCTTTCTTTATTCCAGCCTTGATGCAGTCCAGGTTTTCCCCCATTCAATATTCCAGCTGTAATCCAGTCCGGGTTTTCCCCCAGTCCATTTTCCCAATCCTGTCAAAGGCTTTTTAGTTTCTCTGAACTCTTGTTTTCCCTCTTGGAAGTGCATAGATATTTCCTGCGACTGCCTGACCTTTCAGAGTAGTGAGGGGTGAACTAAGAACTGTCCAGCATGTATCTTACCACGAGAAATAATCAGTGGGTAACAGAGTTTTGCTGCCATCAATTTTTATGCCTCTGTTACAGCAAAACGAAATGTTAGACCAAAAGGAAAAATAACGTTTAGAGGGTCCTATGGCTTGTGTATTTTTGATACTCTTGTCTGACATAGCCTCACTCAGGTGCATCCCTTCATCCTTTCCCCTCTCATTTCTATTGTTTTGGAAGTGCAAAAGCCCCTTGTTTGATTTAATAAATGTTTTGTCAGTCAGGGGCAGATTGTTTGCAGAGCTGCAGCTCTCTTAGGTGTGTGCTTATGAAGTACATAAGCCTGTTAGTGATGTTTTTTATTTCCATCTTCTCTTGTGTTTTGTGTTTCTGTGGAGCAGAACAGGAACATCATGTCATGATAAAGTTGGGCTGGTGGCCCTTCCCTCCCCCTGGCCTGCAGGTTTCGGGGGCCTCATTTGGTGCTCAGGTTTGCCATAGGCAGTGTGATTTTCACTCCACACTTTGTCCTCCCGAGGTAACTTCATGGATCTTTGTCCTGCCATGAATGTGGATTCACTGCTGCCCTGGGCTGGAATATTGGGTTGTCAGAAGGGTGGCAGGATGGTCGTTTCGGCTCATAAAAACCTGTGTAAAAACCAATGAAATAAAACACAGGACAGAGGTAAGAAGTGATTCATTAAGGGTGGACAAATTGGCTTTCAAAAGACAAAGTAACTGCTCTCCAGGGGGATAATACAGCAAGTTGCTGAGCAGTCTGGCTTGAATCCAGAAAAGCATTTAATTGTGTGCTTCATTTTAAATATTCCAGTAGTGCTTTAGCTTTACAGGGAAAATCCATGTGTGTAAAGTAAAACAGAATAGAGTCTTCACACAATTAAGCTCTTAATCTTGCTCCATTTCCCTGCTCCAAGGCTTCCAAGCCATGATTCCACCTTGGAGTCATCTTGTATTTCATAGCACACGTGTTCTCAGCTGTGCACAACCCTCAGCTTTAGATCTCAGCTCCTGTCTGGGAGATTTCAGGATATTCACTCACAGCATCCTCAGAATAAAGTTTACAGACACTAAAATAGCAAGAGAATACTGATGTTTTTGACAACAAATCCGTTCTCTGTCCTTCTCAGGGCAACAGGTTTCAATTTTTCACTGGAGGAAGAGCAGTAGGAAAGGACTCCTCACTGAGGAGAAAGGTTCTGTTTAAGTGAATGTATACATTAGCAATTAGTTGCTATATGATGGCTGGGAAAACTCACAGAAAACTTTTGGATAATAAGATGAGTTCAGGAAAATGTTTCTAAAAGACCTTAAGGCCAGATTCTAATTAGTAAATGACAAAATTGTTCAGAAAATAAGACTGGTTCTGTGAGAATCTTGCCATAGTCAAAGACTACGATCAGCAAAGATGCTTAATTATGCTCTGCATATTCCCTTGTGGAGTTATATGAGAAGTATAAAGGGCATTGAAGTCAGAAGTACCCTGAAAGTCTTTGGCCCGAAAAGCAGGAGCAGAGAAAGATGATATAAAAATGAAAACAGTTTGAAACAAGTTGCATCTTTTCAATAACTCCTTTTAAGCCACTCTGTAAACATCACAGCAGACAACCAAGGGGAAATAGTGTGGGCTGGAGCCTCCTCTCTTTTCCATGAGCTTCCTTGTGTGTCGCTAGTCCTCATTTTCATAAATGCAAGCAAGAATAAAACCAAGGCTTCTCAAGCTGCTCAGTACAGACCCATGAAATTCTTGGGAAAGAACAGGAGCAAAGCAATCTTTGGGTAACATAATACAACTCCTGACCTTTGATCTCAATCAAGGCATTCAGGAAAGAAACAATAATGTCATAACTCCTTGAAAACTTGCAACAGCAAGAAATGAAACCTCTGTCAGAAACGTGCCCACAGAACACTGAGACATAATTCCCCTGACCCACAGCACTGCTCCACGTGTTGTATGTGCTGAAGAGGGAAACTGGGGTTTGTTTGTACCTACAGCTCTCCCCAGTTACAGCTAAAGTTGTTGGCTCTCTGGATGTTGTCATTGCCACAGGTGGATAAAAACACACAGGCTGTAAGGGAACATTCTAACCCTGAGCTCTCGTGCTGCACCAGAGACAGGATTCAAATTCTTTTACACTTCTTATCTTGAAAAGTTCTCTGAGAAAACCCAAATTAATTGGCGTCTGTGTGGACTAAAACTTAGAGCCTCTGTGTTAGTGTTCAGGCTGGAAGGCACAGCAGAGAGGAGCTCAGTGATCCCTTGGGGCTCAGAGGTGTTTAGTATTGGTTTTAAGCTGGACATGGGGACACAGACCCTGCTCGTTATGGGGAAATGGATCCAGGGCAATCTGTGTCATTGAGCTGATCAATGAGTGACCATGCACCAATGTACCCACCAGGCAAGTCTTGTTTGAGCTGGAGTTGCTCTGGTTTGGGTGGCAGAACTTCTTCTTTGCCCCCCACTCCTCCTTGGAGAGTGATGGCTTGGCTGTGACGCTGCCAGCTCTCAGCCAGCTGAGCAGGAGGTGTTCAGTGACAGAAACTAAGGGAGAGGCAGGCCCAGCTTTCATTTTTAGAACCCAGACATACAAATAGTCCTTCCTTTCAGATGGCATTATGGCTTGAGTGAGCTTCCCGTGGTCCAGCAGCTGAGCTGTAAGGGAACAGCCATCCTTGTCACCTCCAAGATCACATGAGCTAGTTTTAAATATGAAAAAAATAAGAAAAATAAAATTATAAACACAAGGTAAATCTCTGTGGTGGGACACAGCTACATGTTTCACTTATTTACACTACATTTGGCAAAACAGAAAAGTGAATGCTTCTCAGTAGACTTTTTTAAGACAATGGAGGACACGGGGATCTTTATAGAATTAACTTGGACATTCTGTCAATTCCTCTGCCCTCCATGTGGTTTTGAGTGATTATAACACATCCATGCATTGACAGCTGTCTCATTACATTCAAATGGACTTATTACCAAAAGAGTTGGGTTAAAAATGAATGCTGAGCCTCAACTATCACTCGGTTGCCATTAATGTTCATCAGTGCTCTTTGCATTTGAACTGACAAAGGGGAGATTGGAAGAGGCAATAACTGTGCTGATGCTGCTCAATGCAACATAATTGCAGGGTCAGACTTACCATGTTTTCTCTCAGTTTGTTCCTAAAGCTGAAAAAGCTTTTAGGAGTCCAGAGCAGTGCTGCAGTAAGGCAGTTGACCTGCCAACCAGGAGAGATGAAAAGGCCATCCCAGCCCATGCACTTCAAGAGCACTTAGTGACAAATCCCTGTTTTGTGTGTGCATGAATGTGTGGGTATTTTTGTTCACTGAAAAAAAAAAATCAGTTTCCATGAAGAGTTCCAGGAAAATACCTTATATAATAGAGTTTTAAGCACTGAAACACGTATAGAGACACCAACCCTCCAATGAGCTGCTTCTCTGATGCTCTTTCTTTGATTCTGTCCACAGACAATGCCAGAGTGTTATTAGAAAAACAAAGAGGAGGGGGGAAAAGGGAAAAAACCCAAGGGCATTTAATGATGAATTCTAAAATCAATTTCTTCCCTGTCCTGTCCTCCCCCCTTCAGACACTGAATTGCTTAATGAAAAGATCTGAGGGCAGATGAAACACATTAGAAAGGGAGATGTCAGCTGGGGTCTCCATTACCACAGTCTTCTTGTGTTCTTTTTTTAAAGATAGGCTGAAAATAGCCATGGTATTTGACAGAGTTTATGGAAGCAGAAATTTCTAGCGACAGGGAAAAGAGTCTTTTTAATGAAAGATACACCAAATTTCTTTGGAGTTTTTGAGCTGCAAGGCATGGGGAAGGTGAGCTCAATATGGACATGGGGAATATTGTGTGTGCTGGGCCAGCCTTCAAATGCCACGTTTCTGTTAGTGCAAGTAAGCTGGCAATTAGGGCCCTTGGGCCACTCTGAATTGTTCCCATTAGAAAAATCAATTATTTATTGATTATTGGGTATTAATACATCAGATATTGCTTTGACAGGGGTTTTTTCTCTCTGAAGAATATGCAAAGCCCTTTCCCACACTGAGCTGTCACACTTGGCTTGTGTCTCTTTGCTTTACATATTTTTGTGCGTGTTTGTGCCTCAAATCACTTTCTCTGTTTCAGAGAAAGGATTATTTGAGATTGCAGAAATGTGCACAAATCAAAGAGCATTTACCCCTTCCATTAGATTGAAAGCAGTTGCAGTCACCTTCTCCTGAATTATTGAGCTGAGAGGTCACAAGTAACAAATGTGATAAAACCCCATTTGCTTTAGGGCTATTAGCACATTTTGGAGATAATTATATAATATTTCAAATATTCACAGGGATTTACTTCAGTAGCACAATCAAGCATTTGAACTCCAGCAATGGAAAGTATGGGTATTTCTGTTTGTTTGCTTGTTTCTATAGTAATTAGGGGAAATATTAATAAACAGAACACTTTGTTCTGATAAGTCTCCTAAGTTAGAAAAGCCTCTGAAATACAAGGCAGTGCCAAGAGAGGACAGTTTGCAAACTTAAAAGTTTGTTTATCAGGCTGGTGGACAGGAAAACTCTTGCCTTGGAAACTATTGCAGCTTTAAGTGAATTCATTGATATAAAGCTACTATGTCAAGTTCTCTAGTTCCACAGAAGAGAATGAATCTGTGCCAGTTTACAGTGTCTGAGACTTTGGTCCCACGAGTCCATTTTTAGGTTCACATTCTGATTATAATTGTATTTTAAAGTGTAAGACAGAATAAGGAAGAATGTATTATGTGGCATTTTCTTCTACTCTGTTAAAATGATCCCAGTATAATGGAAACAGGGGGGGAAAAAATCACTTACTTAGGCAGTTTCCAAAATTGCAGTTCTGCAGAAAGGAGAGAAGTGAGTAGTTATATTTAAACACCTTGGTAGACTGTCAGGCACAGGAGCATGCATGGAAGGAGAAATGCAGGGGGCATATCTGCCCAGCTGTGGCAAGGGAGCTGTGTCTGTGGGCACTGACACACATGCAGGGCTCTGTTTGCACACCCAGCCCTGTTTGCACACCCAGCCCTGTTTGCACACCCAGCTCTGTTTGCACACCCAGCCCTGTGCTCTGCCCCAAAGGCTGGGCATTGGGTGGGTTTTGCTTTGCCTTACACTCACCTGACTGTTCTTAACTGTGCACACATGGACACCCTCATCCCTCCTTCCAATAGAAAAATGGCTTGAAAAGATACATAGTCATCTTTCCTGGATATATATAAAGATGAGCATAATGTCAAGCATTTTGGACTATTCACTTATGAATAATTCATCCAGCTGTGCACAGTTATTTATTATTATTATTATTATTATTAATTATGTGTGCATAGCTGGAAAAGACAGGAAGGCTGTAACCGCTGCCTCCTGAGAGATGCTTAATCTTAAGAATTTGGTTAGACCAAGATGTGTGATATGAGAAAAGGAAGACAGACAGTGATAAATAGATCAGAGGACACAAAGGCTTTAATAATGTTGATGGGGAGAAATATCATTTGTTTGAGATGATAGCCCTAGGAGCACAGGCTACTGGGAGTTCCCTTGGCAGAAGCTGAGCTCTGCTGTTGTGTCTGTGAGCTGGGGCTGTTCAGAGCACACACCTGGCTTGGATCTGCAAACAGTCTCCATGTGGATGGGATCTGTCTCAGGCTTGCTGGGAGAAGGGCAAGAAGCACTGTCCAGTTTAGATGTGCATGGGCCCAGAGGCAGCCCTGCTTGCAAAGCTGGACTCAGCATTATGGGTATCACATCATTTAGCCCTTTGAAAGAAAAGAAAAAGTTTGGAAGCAGAAAGCAAAGCTGCAAAGAGGAGCTTCACAGTAATAAACTCCTCTCAGACAACATCTCCCTTTTATATTCCCAGTGCAATTCAGAGATGTCACAAAAACCTCACTGAAACTACATTATACATAGTCCTTGTGATTTACTTCTGGTTTAACTCAAAATATTTACATTTCATGATGGAACAGTGTAAAGGCTTAATAACAATTAATCTTCACAGAGATACTTATAATGCCTGTGTAGACTTTGAGGAAAACATGGAAGGAAACAAACTGAACCTAGAGTTGGTGCAAAGTTATTAATCTGGAGTCCTTCATTATGCAGTAAAAACGTGCTATAGGAACTGCTCTTTGGGAATTTGATTTGCTTTTATAATGTGTTAAGAGTTATTGGAAACTTTTCCAAGTGGAACTAAAAGCAACAGAATATTTCAATATGGTTTTGTCACTTTTTTATGATTAGACCCTATGCTATGGCTTTCAGGCTTATGGACAAAGTATTATTTAATGCTACTATAATGTTATCATGCACTTATTATAAAGATGTTTCTCTATTTAGAATTAATTCTGCATTCCAAAGTCTGGACAGGTTGTGGCTTTTCTTCACACCTCCTCCCTCTGTTTTATTTTTAGTTAGCCATATTTGAGAAATCAAAATTTAGCACCAAGTATACAATGTTTCTAATTTTCTTTTTTATAAGGAAAGGATAACTTTGTGTCTAAAAATGCTCCCGCTACTCGAGAGCTGAAAGCTTGCCTTAGTCTATCAAGAGGAAACATAATTTTGCTTCTCAACACCCAAGGTGTTGAAACCATCTCCAGATTCGTTAAAACATACCATGGAAATAATTTTCTAGTGGGAGATATAACAAATGCATGAGGCATCTTTACAACCTGCAGGAAGCTATAAGTTTTTAGAGAGCTTTTATTATTATTTCTATGTCATAAGTCATATTTTGCTGTATGTCATAAAGGTTTGAAAACTGAGGATGCTTTGTAATAACTAAAAAAAAAAAAAATCCATCTTAAACTCAGCTAACAAAAGAAATGCAGTGTTTGAGCAGGATGTTTACTAGTTCTGCTTATTCCAAGGGGCCTTGGCCAAGGGCAGACAGTTATAAAAGTGGAGCTCTGTAAAGCATCCTTGGCTGTTGAAGTGCTCACAAACAATAACAGGACTTGTCTGGAAGTGAGGGCTGATGGGATTCAAGGTGAAAATGTCCTCAGTAAGGATGTATTTTACATAGCCAGACACCCATCTTTGGTTTTCTTACAAAAGCCCTGTTGCTTTGCCAACGTGATCACTGCCTTTTCCTGCAGAAATATATACACATGTCCAGGAGAACAGTGAATAAAAAGCCTGTCCTCCTAAAGAATTAATAAGCATAAATTTCAGTATTTATAACACTCTTCCATAATTAATTTTCTAGCAAATAAAAATACAATAGAACACCTCCTGAGCAGAATATACAGAATAAGAAGGGTTTGTGAGGACAGTAAAGAGGAGCTGTAGGCAGAAAGCATTGCAGACTTTAATCCCCAAAGTGAAAGGGGCTCTGAGATTGGGTGTCCCCTGCAGGTGAGGGAACATGAACCTCCCCTCCATGGTCTTCTCTCGTGGAGAAGGGAGCAGTTTGGTGCATCTGCTTGGTCCCCTTTTTGATTTGAGACCAACCCGGGTGAGCTGGGGAAGGTTTAATGCCCTTCCTCGCTGGAAGAGCTGCTCAGTCTGGTCAGGGCACCAAATTTAAGAACCATTTTACTGAAAAGTGGCATTGCAGTGAGCAGTTCTCTTCTTTGTCAGCAGTTCCTGGATTTCTTGATTGTTTTCAGCAAACCAGTCTTTGTTTTTCTTGGAGGAGAACTCTAAGTATTCTTCAGAGGATGCAGGATGCTATTTTTAATATGCTGCCAGAGCGCTTCAGGAGAGGGATCTATGGGGTGATCTTCAAGTCTAGTTTGAAGGTTTACCTGGAAACTGTCTCTCACTGTAGCTGTTTGAAGATTGTTAACATTGAGCCTCCTCCTTGGAATGCCACCCCTCTTAGGGTTGGGTTTAAAGTGGAGGTTGAGTTTGCATCACACAAGGCGGTGGTCTGTTTGACATTCTGCACTGGGCATCACTTGGGTGTGACAGACATCACGAACATTTCTCTGTTGCACTAGGACATAGTCAATGAGGTGCCAGTGCTTGGATCGAGGATGCATCCAGGTTGTCTTCAGACTGTCTTTCTGCTGAAAGATAGTGTTGGTGATGGTGAGCTGCTGCTCTGCACAAAACTCTAGCAGGAGGCATCCATTGTCATTGCAGTTTCCAACACCATGCTTGTCTAATACCCCTTTCCAGGCTTCACAGTTCTTACCTACTCTGGCATTGAAGTCATCAAGGATTATGATCTTGTCATCTGCGGGAACCTTTTGGGTAAGGCAGTGCAGGTCGGTGTAGAATTTGTCTTTTTCAGCAGGGTCATCTTGGAGAGTTGGGGCCTATACACTGAAGAGAAGAACATGTTGCTTGTTGTGTAGTGGGAGGCGTAAAGAGATAATGCAATCGGAATGACCTGTTGGCAAATTTTCATGTTTGGAGGCAATGGAGTTTCTAATCATGAAGGCAACACCTGAAAGGTTACTTTCAGTTTTGGGTTTGCCTGACCAATAGAGTGTGTAGCTGGCGCCCTGTTCTTTAAGGCTGCCTACATCATGGAGATGAACTTCACTGAGAGCAGCAATGTCGATGTTGAGTTGTGACAGTTCGTGGGCAATCAGCAGAATAATGCTCAGGATGTCCACCAACTGCAGAATCAAGCATGGTTCTGATGTTTCAACATGCAATTGTCAGTTTGAACGTACCTTTGGAGGCAGGTGTATACCATTCTCTTTTTGTCTTTGTTTGTGTTTGACTGCAAAGAAAATGCACGTTGGCCATGGTAAGCCAACTGTGTGAAGGGTGGAGATGAGCTTTGGTTAGGCCACCTTTTGTAAGCCCTTCTCCATGTGGAGCAAGCAGTGCTCTCCTTGAAAAAGGCTGCTTGGGCATTCAGGATGCTGCCGAACCAGACTGTCATCTCCGGGTCAGTCTCGAGCAACCAATATCCTGAACCGCCTGCATGCAGGATTGGGGCTGTGTCTTCCAGTGCACCTGTAGGAAAATGTAGCTTCCAGGCCCTGTAAATTTCTTAACAGAGCAAAGGGAATTTGACCTTGGCCATCGCTGCTGTGTAGCTGTGAAGATAAACTACTTGCAAGGACTGAGAGAGAGATCAGAAGAAGCAGA
>JAWWEE010000051.1:10332714-10366140 GCA_035221455.1 Xenops minutus | reverse complement strand
ACTGAAGAGAACAACATGTTGCTTGTTGTGTAGTGGGAGGCGTAAGGAGATAATGCGATCGGAATGACCTGTTGGCAGATTTTCGAGTTTGGAGGCAATGGAGTTTCTAATAATGAAACCAACTCCTGAAAGGTGACTTTCAGTTTTGGGTTTGCCTGACCAATAGAGTGTGTAGCTGGCACCCTGTTCTTTAAGGCTGCCTACCTCATGGAGACGAACTTCACTGAGAGCAGCAATGTCGATGTTGGGCAGTTAGAGCAGAGTGATGCTCAGGACACCCACCACCCGCAGGGTCGAGCATGGTTGTGATGATCCAACATGTGACTGTCAGTTTGGACACACCGTTGAAGGCACATGTATGCATTTGCCTGTTTGTTTTTCTTTGATGACATCAAAAGATGCCTGTTGTCAGTGGGAAGCCAACCGGGTGAAGGGTGGCGATGACCTTTGGTTAGGCCACCTTTTCAAGAGCCCTCATCACGTGGAGCAAGCACAGCTCTCCTTGAAAAAGGCTACTTGGTCATTCAGGATGATGCCAAACAAGACTATCATCTCCAGGTAAGACTCAAGTAACCAATGTCTCACTACCCCTAATTACCACTACCTAAATAATCACTACCCCTATTTGCCACTACTGCAATAAGACTTACCCTTAATTAACACTACTGATAATAACCTCTACCAAAAATTACAACAGCTACATATTAGCCATACCTCTAACATGAACGATTAACCAGACCATAACACTAACCCTGACCCTAACCCTGAAAAACACTAACCCTATAACTCAGTACCCCAAAATACAATTACCCCAAAAATCAATAAACACAATTACCACTAAAATAAAAATCCACTATTATTAACACAACCACATGTTATCCCTGCCAGTAACACAAAACATTAAACTAATCAAAGCCATAGTCCTCACCCTGACCCTAAAACCCTCCAAGCCTATGAAACAAAGCCCCTACATAACACTACCCGAATAAACACTACTGATAATAACAACTGCTGCTAATAAGTACTACAACTAATTAACTGAACCACAAGTTAACCTTACCTATAACACTAACCATTAACCGAACACCAAACCTAGCACTAACCCATAAACACTAAAGCCCTAGAAAGCAACACTACCCTAATTTCCACAACCATAAAAACAATATACGATAATTATGATTACTGCTAATGAGCACTAACACTAATTAACACAACGAAATATTATCCCCGCCCCTAATACTAACCATTAAATTAATCCCAACCCTACCCCTGACCCTAACCCTAAAAACCACTAACCCTCTCAACCACTACCCCTCCTATCCAGTACCCCAATAATGATAGCCCCTAATTACCAGTGCCCCTAATCAGTGCTATCACTAATTAACTCAACCACATATTACCCTTACCTCTAACACTAACCATTAACCAAACACTAACCCTAGCCCTAACCCTAAAACCCAAACCCCTACTACCCCTGTGTACAGTTTCCACAATAGTAATATCCTATAATTACCACTACCACTAATGAGCGCTACCACTAATTAACACAACCACATATTATCCCTGCCCCTATCACTAACCATTTATCCAATCCTAACCCTAAAAACCACTAACTCTCTCAACCACTACCCTTCCTATCATGTACCCCAATAAAGACAGCCCCTAATTACCACTGCCCCTAATAAGTGCTATCACTAATTAACTCAACCACATATTACCCTTACCTCTAACACTAACTCTTGAGCTATCCTAAACCCTAGTCCTTACTGTATTCCTTGAAACCAGTAACCCTATGAAACCACTACCCTTCATTACCACTACCCCAGTAATAATTACACACAATAACCAAAAGAAAGAGATGAAAATGTGTGTTTTGCAGCATATAAATTCTAGCCAATCATGGACGAGATAGTCTGATCGGTCAAGGGTATTTGTCCAAATTTCAGTCAATTTTCCTTCGTCTGCTGAAAAGAAATATAGAATGAAGTAGCAATAGCAATTTCAGAAAAATGCTGTAGTGAATAATCCTTACCTGAAGTGATGCTGTATTTCCTTATTTGATTAAAAATCATGTCAATATTTTTATACCAGTGAAGTACAGATTTTCCAAAGAATGAGATGTAACTCCACGATCAGCAAGTTTGTGCCGGATATTCCTCTCCTCATCCAACAATTCTCATTCCATATTGCACAGTGACTCTTGCTATCACTTTAATGACTTTTATATTTTCCTTTTTCTTACATTGCAGCACATGGGAAACCATTGTATTTGTAAAATCGCAGGTAGTTTTGCTATCAACTGTAGATTGGGAATATTTCAGCTATAAATCAAAGAAAGCGAGGCTGGAACGATGAGTTTTTCTAATGACCCTGCTGAGGAGTTTTTTGGCAATAACAGTGTATGTGCACATATCTGTATGGCTGTCTATTTACAGCACAAAGAGTTATCATTAGAGGAGATGGGACATCAAACAACTATTTCTTTAATGGCCCTATTATGAGGAAGCACAGTGACATTAGAATACCAGCAGCTTGTTACTATAGATACCTGATTTCTGTAACACTTGTGTTGCTGTAAACTCACATATATCTGTCTATGTTTTCTACATAAGTGGTTTAAATATATATATATATATACGTATGTATGTATATACAATTCCCTCTTCTTCAGGGAGGAAAATCTTTACTTTTCAAGCCTTTAACACGCTTTGGTTCATCATTATCTGAAGGATACTACACAAGATGTATGTGAATGGCTTGAACTAGATGGAAGAGTTGTAAATTTAAATGCTTAAGAGAATAACTTTGTAATGAATCCTATCTAACAGCCAACATATTTCCTGAAGCCTCTTAGACTTGTGTGGTCTGTTTTACACGCTTGCCCTGTGATGTTTGAAGGAGATCAGCTTTGGGTGTGATGGCTTTTGCTGAGGCACAGAAAATTGTTTTCAATGTGCTGGAAAATGTAAGCTATGAGTAATTACCATTCTTTACCTTAGTTGTGCTCAGGCAACATGTATTCAAAGCATTTCACAAATGGTAATTGGTTCTCACCATTTTTGTAGGCTAGACAAACATGGAAATAGCATTTTCCTGACCATGTGGTAAAAGAAAAAGTGACAGGAACCACATAATTTGCTTGAAAGGAGGTGGGGAGGGTCATGCAGTAAATCAGTGGTGAGATGAGATGAGATGAGATGAGATGAGATGAGATGAGATGAGATGAGATGAGATGAGATGAGATGTTCAGCCCTTTTTGTGTGCCCTTTAACCACTGGAGCCTTTTCCCCTGGAAAGAGACAACTCCCAGTGGGATCAGCCGTGAGTCCCTACAGTACTGCTCTGGATTTTCCATAAAGGGGGGGCTTGTTTGTTGCTTTATGGATGTTTTTAAGACTCTGTCACCTTTAAAGGCAAAAGCACATTGCTGAGTACCAGCATGCTACTTATTGATACAGAAAAGTGCTGGCTTGGTTGGATCAAACCTTACTCATTAACTCTGTAACCACTTCATCAGCACAAGAGAGGAGAATTTTTCCTCCAGCTAATGAGAAAACCAGAGTCAAAATTGTCTATTATTCACTATATCTATTTTCTGAAACCATGAGTTTCTTCTCTTTGGAGCTTATTTGCTTTGTATCTTCACCAGTGTTTTTGATTTTTTTTCCTTCTATTTCCCAAAAATTGTTATAAAAATGATGTGGCAACTTTCTCCTGTGAAATATGGGCCCTGTGCACAGCCCCTGTCTGGAGCATGCAGAGATTTACACTCCCTGCATCCCTCTGACCTTGAAGTCATTTGGCTCCTGTGCTGTCACTGGCAGTGTGGGCTGGGAGATGCTGAGCATCTCTGGCCAGCTCTCTGCACTCCAGGAGAGCTTGGCAGGATTAGCCCTCTCAGTGAATCCTTCTCAGGGCAAAACCACTCACAGTAACTGGGCACAAATGTAGGATCTCAGTGAGAAAACCTTTCCTGCTCCTCCACTGAAGGCGTGGAGAGGAGCAGCTCTGTAGCCATATCAAAGCAGCTCGTGCCCTTTGGAGCACAGCTGGATTGTCATGAGTGCTGTGGTAGGTTTGGGATGGCAGCAAAGCCCTTTGGGAGGCACAGCTGTCATCAAGGTCCCCGGGCAGAGGAGGGGGGTGGCAATTCCCATGTGCAGGACACAATTGCAAGTTTGTTTTTCATTCAGTGGGTACATGGCAGAACAGAGAGAAATATGGCTTTAAATTCAAACCTTTATTCTTGCTAGCTAAAAACTGGGGTATTAATGTAACTGTGTCACCTTGCTCTGATTTAAAACCATTTCCTTTCAGAAGAACTGGAAGGCCTCTGAAATTGCAAGGAACAGCTATTCTTGAAAGCCTATGCTTTAACCCAAAGTCAGACAGGAAAGGGAATAGCCAATATTCCATCATACTTCTGTGTACAAAAATGTAAATATTTTATTTATGATTAATCACATCTCCATGTTCTGTATCACTGCTGAAATTTGGAGACCTGAAAAAAGAGACAGGCACTATCATTGTTGTTTAAAATTTAGCTGTAAGCTAACATTAAACTTAAGAGACTTTCTCACAGAGATTTACTTATGCTCCTTTCTAAATGCTACTATTTCACACAAAATTGGGTTCTCTTTGGATTAATACATTTGAAAATTAAGTTGATTTATAACCGATTTTCTCCTCATTTAAACAGCGACCTGCGAGTGTTTCTCCAGGGATCAAGAAGGATCAGAGAAATTATGTGTTGTTTGAGTTGTTCACTGGAGCAGAATCCCTGACAAACATGTGCATCTGATGCTGGGTGCTTTAGGGATCAGCCTAACACCTTTACCTTGTTGTACATTTTGTTCTCTTTACTAGGAATCACAAAACCCCAAACCAATAAGGTATTACTAATTTAATGACTGAAGGAATAATATATTCCTTCTTATTCAGGTCACAGTATTGAAACCATACAACGTGCTGATGCTGAGTGCATCTGCTTGGTACCCTGGTCAGCTGCTTAAGGACACTTGGCAGCTCCCCACCTCAAAATCAGGGGAAACTGAGCAGCTAAATTATTCTCCCTAAAGCTTTGAAATAATGGGAGCATTTTCTCTTTAGACAGCCAGAGTTTGAATGCAAGCTATATTCAGAAACCATGGCCATATGTCATCTGAGAATAAGGCAAAAAATGAATGAAAACCCTAAATCGTTCTCTGAGTAGCAGAATTAGTGGGATGTGATTGCCTATAATTTGGTCTCCTTAAAGCTTTTCAGTCCCTCTGGTATTTTAAGTCTGTTTCTCACCATTGGGGAACCCCTTGTGTAAATGCAACACACGTCATTGCTCTGCAGAGCCTTCCTGTGCAGCTGCACTTCCCTCTAGGAGCATCTTCCTACACATGGAGGTGGGGTTGGGCTCTTCTCCTGGACAACCAGTGGCAGGACAAGAGGACACAGTCTTAAACTCTGCCAGAAGAGGTTTAGGTTGGACATTAGGAAGAATCCCTTCTCAGAAAGGGTGATTGGGCATCGGAATGGGCTGCCTAGGGAGATGGTGGAGTCCCCATCCCTGGAGGGGGGGAAGGAAAGACTGGACGTGGCACTCAGTTGACATGGTGCCCTTGAGGGATAGGTTGGACTCGATGATCTCAGAGGTCTTTTCTACTTAATCAAGCCTGTGATTCTGTGATCTTACTCTGTGGCACCCCCTTTGTGTGTACATCACCCACAGCCCAGACCTCGGTGTGGTTGGCAAACAACGGCAGCAAAATGATGAGATTTAAAAACTCGTCAGCGTTAATTCCTCCAGTGATCTAACGAGCTTCAGTGCTCTTGCTCTTTGTGCTGCTGGGGAATTGCCCAGTCACCCCCAGTGCAATATGCCCTGCAAACCCCCTTCCAGAGGGGTCCTCCTCAGCCTGGCTCCCGGGGCAGGATTGCAGTGTGTATCTGCAGCACATCGAGCGACCTGCTGAGTGCAATCACAGCAGGACCTGCTCTTGCTGCTTGGCTACCTGAGGTGATAATGCAGGCCCAAAAAAATGAGCTTAATGAAAATGTTTAGGAGATCAAATTCAGCATCAGGGATGCTTAGAAAAGCACTTACCCATGGAGTAAGGGCAGAGTAATGCTCTAAGCTGCTGTAGGAAAGGTCAAGGTTTAGAATTTCTCCCTTAAGCTTCATGAAGAGCAAATTAAAAATAGCTTAAAAAAAAAAGACATGAGGAAATAACCCTTTTTTTGTTGTTGTTTCTTAGCTTGTTCTAAAGCTGTAAGAAGCCTGTTTTCATTATTGAACATGTTCTCTAATTAATATAATGAAATGGTAACAAACATTGTGAAATGTGTCCACTGATTTGATAGTATGAATTACCTAATCCTTTGGCAAAACAATTATTTCCCCTCCATGTTTTCCCTGGAGGAAAGGTTATTTCATGTCTCAAAACTCCCTGAAGACACAGGGTGAGATTTCCCAGACAGTTCCCCAGGCTTCTTTCCCACTCTGAAAGAAGTAGTCAGGCTTTCAGGTGTCAGATCTGTGGGCCACGTGCAAGAGTTTCATTCTAAGGTGCATGATTATATTTAATATTAATAATACTACACAAAATCTGTCTCTGAAACAAATGGAGTTTTATTGTCCCACCACTGATGGGGAATGAGCATGTGGAGCCATTGATGAGACAAGCTGAGGGCTCTGCAGCTTTCAAACCATGACATAGAGCAATGAGACCCAATGCAAAGCCCTCTGTGCCCATGAGTGTCTGGTGATTCTGCCACTTGTGGGTCAAACTGTGCTTTGAGAAGCCACTCTTGGGTGCAATGAAGGGATTTACAGGCTCAACCAAAAGAGCAAACTTTGACAGGCTTTGCCATGGATTGCTTATTGCAGCCAAGTGACTCACCAGTGCCTTCTGCTGTTCCTGATGTGCTTTGCCAATCATTTTAGAATGCAAGAAGAGGAAATAGGGAGTGACACTCTTTATTTGCAGGTGGATTGAATTTATGAGTGAAATTAAGAAAGGATACGAGATACAGAGTTATTTCGTGAGAGGAAAGTTAGAAAATAACAAAGGATGAAAATTGGCTGGGTAGGGTTAAGTTTAGTCTCAAAGCTAAATATTTAAACCTGAATAAGAAGAGTCATTAGGCTTTGAATAGGTCAAGTCCTGCTTTCTGTGAGGAGACCAGGGATGTTCTCTGGTGCTCCTGTGGAAGAACACGGGGGAAAGAAAAGCAGAGACAATGCAAAAACAGGGAGAATGCAGGCCTTGCTACTGAATAATGTCTCCAAATTTCAGAGGCTGCTGATTGTCAGGTCAAGAGCCAGGGAAGAAGAAAAAAAGACTCAAAAGCCAAGAAATCTGAACGCTCTGGTTTAGACCTCAAAGTGTGATTTCACTATTTCTGAGGGGGTTTCAGTGTGCAGGGTTTTACATGGCTGTTTTTGAAGGTCTGGTGCCCATCACTCAATTCAAATTGCAGAGTCAGGCAAAAGGCACACACGCCAAAGTGAGGATTCAGAGAGGGAAGGGAATTCTGGGGGAAATGCCAGAGGTGGGACTGGGCCAGCAGAGCCCCTGGGGAGGGCGAGCTCCCTTCTCTGGCTCTCAGGGCATCCTCAGACACCCAACTAAAGCTCTGGTCAGAGCAGGCACTTCAAATCCTGGGGTTCTGAGCCATGGCCTCGTTCTCTGAGCACATCAAATCCTGTTTGCCATAAAATAGAAACCATTTCCTGGAGATTTCCAGGAGGAGGAGGGAGGCAGCAGCACTCTTAGCTCCACACCCCTGTTTGATGGATACAAGGAATTGCAAGGGAAATGGTTGTGTATGCTCTTTATATCTTCTTTAAGAGAAATAAAGTTATATTAAAAAGAGACTCTTAAAAGGAGATAAGATCAGTGCTTTCCTGACAACACTGTGGCCCACAGTGCATTCTTGAGGAGGCAGGGAAAGGTAAAGCCAGTAAAAAGTGAGCGTGTTTATACCAGATGGGATGTCAGTCCTAAGAAATGAGGTTTAAAATGCTATTACTTTTGCAAGTTTCAGTGGAGCTTGGAGAACATTCATTTTTATTCCTTATCTCAGCCACCACAAAAAAGGGAGAATTAAGGGGAACTCTCCCAGCCTCCAGTCCTGCCATTTCTCAGTCCCTCTCCAGGTCTGTCTTTGCCTGATGACAGATGTTACTTTCGCTGTAGTTCAGTCTTTTTTTTCCTCCTGTACAGATGTGATTTACTAGATCATAAATCAGTCACTACTTTTGGAATTTCAACTAACAGATGTCCTCTTTAAAGATTTTAATATAAACACTGTTAACCCACAGATTCTTTTTGAGGAAATGCCAGTTGTATATAAGAATGCCAATTGGCAAGAATGTAACTTGAACATTTGACATATTAATAGTGGGTTTTTTTCAGAGTGAAATGAATTTATTTTGTATAGAGAAGGCATGGCTGCTTTAGTTCTCCATTAGAGCCCCAGCTTGCAGTGTCTCTTTGCTTGGAATGATGTCATTAACTAGAAAACAGATGCACTCATGAGCATCAGAAATCAATCATAGCTGTTGGCACTTTAATAAACAGCTGCCTTCTTAAATGGTTTGGAATAAACACTGATCATCACCAGCTCTTTTTGAAGGAAGAGCAGTAGGTTATAAAACTGCTGATTAGAGGAGGGGAAAACCTTGAAATTATAAACTTAGTGGTTGAAAACCCCTGATTGAGTTATTTTAGACTGTCAAAAGATTTACAGTAGAAAATAATTGCAAGATACTGGCTGCACTGTGGAGTATCAGTCATGTGGCCACAGGAGCAGTGCCTGATAGATTTACACAAACTTTCTTTTTCAGAAATAGATTTTGTGTATTAATAAGTCATTTATCAAACTCGAGCACAGCAGAATCTTATTGCTTCCTTGTGCAGTTCTGAAGGAATTTGTTTAAAGATCCCAAATTCCTTCCCTCACTCTCAGATGCAAACTAAGAGGAAATGTGTTCCCTTTCTCCTGCTCAGGAGAAGCTTCTGCTTCCAGGGTGCTTTTATGACCCGTGCACGGGCCAGAGGATTTAGCTTTGAGATTGCAGCTGCAATTCACCAAAAGTACCTGGAAAGAGCCGACCAAATATCAACCAGCAGCACAGTGAAATGGCACATCACATTTTTCATACAGCACTCAGATTAGCTTCAACTCTACCTTGCTAAGTAGCTTATCAACAGAAGAGATGTAACAATAATTCTACAGCAAACGCTTCATATGGCTTAGTGACAAAAAAGGGGAGATATGTTACAATATATGCTGCTGCTGCTGCTGGTAATCTGCTTGTTGTGGCTTCTGCTGCTGCTGCTGGGTGTCACCCCTGGGGCTTCTGTGGGTCTGTACACACTGTGTTGTGCAAGCAGGACATAATGTGAACCTGTGGCAGTGCCAGTGGGTCCTGCTAGTGCAAATCCTGCTGTCGGGGCACAAAGTGTTGTATGTCTTTGTTGTGGGGCTGTAAGAAGAGCCTGGAGCTGGCAGAGAGGGTGTTTGTCTGAAGCTGGGGCTGGAAGCTGTGCCAGGGCTGGCATGGACCCTTCGTGCAGGGCTTTGCACTTTGGGCAACTGATACCAGTGATGCTGGGATAAAATGGCATTCAGGAATGCCTTCCTGGATCCTTTGGCAATGCTCCTTACCTCACCCAGGGCACCCATAGAGAGAGAATCCATGCTGCACTCTTGTATGAAAAATATCTGCTCCAGTGTGCTTACAAATGCTATTTGAAATCGTCTCCTTCACCTCCAGACTGTGCATTATTTTCTATTTAAGCCCTGTCTCCAAATGGCTCACAGAGATCTGCTGAATGATTATTCACTGGGATCAACATCAGAACCCATCCTTTTCTCCTGTGGTCCTAATCTCTCTCAGCTCTCTGTCCCTGAGAATTCCACTGTGGTTCTTCCCTTTTCTCTCTGGGCCACTTGGGCTCTGCCAGAGGGACTTTTCCCCTCAGATCTCATGTTTTGTACTCTTGGAGTCCCCACTAGCCAGGACAAGGAAGGAGTGAAAGTCCTCAGCATCCTCCTGCATTGAGCAAAGCCAGCACAGCGTGAATTATCAGAGATATTTAGATGCCAAACTCTGATGAGTTTTCATTGGTCACATATAAACTGAGATTTTAGGGGATGAGACTTGGCAGAATATGAGAAGATTTGAAAAATGCACTCCTGCCCTTGTAAGGAGTGCTAATGCTGCATATTAGTTCAAGCAGTGTTCAGAAAAGAGGAACCAAACAAAAACAACAAACCAGATATTAAGGCCATGAATTTAACCTGAAGAAGGAATATTCCAGAATCATTTCCCCCTTCAGTCCCCGTTTCTCATGTTTTCTCTAAGAAAGGAGTATTATTTCTGCAGTAAGGCTTGCCTGGTCACAGTGCTGGGTGGGGGGTTCTTCTCCTGGGAGGTCATTCCCCCTTTCCCTGCTGCACAGAAGAACCCTGGGGCCTGTCACTGCTGGACTGAGCATGCAAATCTCAGTGTTACATCTGCACACACTGTGAACTGCTTTGCCTGTAGTGAGTTTTGTGGACAACATCAGGCAAACATTAACTAAGCAAGGAAAGCTTCTCCCCCTGCAAACATTTCCCCCAGCAGGAGCAGTGCCTCACCACCTTGCTCAGGGAATTCCTGGCACAGCTCACTAATGCCCATGACAGCAGCTGTCATGCAGTGCATGACAAGCAAATGCTTTTCTTCCTTCCTGAATATATAACTGTTTCAAATCCCACTCCACCTTCCTTACAAAACTGTCAGGTGCTTGCTTTGTCTTTCCAGTTGAGTCTGTCTAAGTGTTTAATGGCTGGCAGTGGTGTCTGTTCTGGTGGGTATTGTCACCATGGCTGACTGGTTATGCCTCATTTACACTCCAAGAGCTATTCAATATCTCTTAGCAGTCCACTTAAGATCGTGGTGCACAGTTTCTAGGTTTCATTGTCTTCCATACAGAAGCAGTTTATGCTCCTGCTTTGCTGCTGCTTGGACCTTGATTCCCACTGAAAGCAGCTCTGCAGGAAAGGAGCAGTGTAGGAGCTGCCAGGGAATTCTGCTGTTAATACAGCTGTGGTGACGTGGGAGGTGGAATTCACTGCTGCCTCACATGGAAAATAATTTCAAAGGGAAGTTCCTCTTCCTGACTTTTTCAGGTCTGCTTGTGAAAATCAGGGCTCTGAATTTCACCTGGCTCAGGACAGAAACTAAAACAACTGGCTTTTACCTTGCCCTTCCACCCAGGTTATCAGAATACTAAGCTTGCTTTACTAGTTTCTATTGTGTTGTTTCTCCAGAACTTCATTCTTTTACTGTTAAATTGAATGACATATGGAACTGTATTTCTCTGGCATATTTTGATAACTTTAGATTTATGTGGCATGGTTGTCTGAACTCAGAGGTGTTGCCAAAGGTGGCTCTTCAGTGCAGGACCAGGTGCACACATTACCTGCATGTTGAAGTGTCCAGGGCAGGCAGAAGGTATTTTACATTTGCTGTTGCTTTCATGTTACAGACCTGGATTTAAACCTGATCTCTGGCAAAAAAACCCATGTTTTCTCTCCCAAGTCCTAAAACTAGGACTATTATTTGCTGGAATCAGTATGAATATCCCAGTGATAACATAAGCATAATTTGCTGTCATTTTGGTCTGAATAGGGCAGTGTGCTTCCCTGGATTTCATGGACAGTGGAGATAAGAGTGTGATGTGGAGCACTGAGGTACAAACCTTCTTTTCATGTAGTGAAGTTCAGAATAGACTCAATTTCACAGAGACTTCTATGCATGAGTAGAGCAGTGCACTCTGAAGCCAGGAGTGAAGCTCTGGCAGTTGCTTGGCACTCAGTAGCAGCTGCCACTGCCTTTGTCCCAGCCCTGGGGATTGAGGTGCTTTGGGAGACGAGGCAGAGAGAGACTGGTAGCAGAATAGTCCATGAGATAATAACTTCTCCTTCACCCACTGCCCACTCTCCCATAACCTCCCTTTGAAAGCTTTTTGCTAAAGATTGGCCTGAAATTTAACATCTTTTAACCTTAGAACTTTCATTCAGATTTTATGACCATGTAATAAGCCAGGCTGAATCTTTCTGCTTGGGAAAGCTTTGGAGCTGCACTCTTACTTTGTGGCTCAGATCTCCTTCCCTCTATTTTTTTATTTCATTGCTAAGCAGGGGAGGAACAGACTACAAAAAGCTGTAGAAGATGATTACCCCACATTTATCCCTGGTACATGTAAGGTGTTGGTCAAATTTTTATTAGCATGACTGAAACAGGAAAGTCTGTGTCTCTGTCCTAATCAGACCCAGAAACAGGCATTTGCTTTTATTCAGTCTCCCTCCTAATATTGAACCTGTAGTCCGTTCATGGTGGGTACATAACATGGCCCTGGGATTTAAAGATTTAATTCCACCATTACAGCCCAAAAATGTCTTCCTTTTCTCCCTTTTTCTAACATGTTCAATTACCTTCATCACTCCTGGTTTTTAAGCCACGTACCTGAGGCAGAGGAGTGGTTGACGAAGGAAATGCAGATTAAAGACCAGCTCTGTTGTCACACATAGTGCATCACTTCAGTCAGCTTGCACACACTGCTGAGGTGCTGCAGAGCTAATTCATTGGGAGGGGCTGATGGGTGTCAAACAGCTGTACACTGGAGTACCTGAGCCACCAGCTGGGCAGGAGAGTTCAGCTCTGCTTCGGGAACAGTCCTCTTCCCTGCCTCACAATGTTGTGACACACAGAGCAGCAGATAAATGTCATGCATGGCTAATTAATGTCTCCAAAGGGCTTGTATTGCACAGGATGGAAATGACAGGGAGACCAGCTTGCATTTTGCACACCAGTTTGTTTTAAATGAAACAGCTTGAAGTTTTTCCACATCAGATTTGCTTGACTTTCAGAAATGCAGCGTTTCCCTATTAGTGTTGATACTTAACTCCAGCCTTTTCCTTGCCACGCTGGAGAGCCACACACCCCTGGCTGGGTGTGCACAGAAAAGGGCAGTGCCCTGCTCTGTGTGCCCAGGCAAACCAGCACTGAGAAGGCCAGAAACTTCCTGTTCTGTTTGCAAACTGAGTGTCACTGGGATCCAGATTAATAAGAGAGCATATTGCATGTGACTGGAGAGAGAGAGAATCTCAGAAATCGGGCCAAGGGCTTCCCATTATGAATATTGCAATTTCACTAGGTTAATCCAGGTCAAAAGTGGTCAATACAAACATAAATCTAAGCACCTGTCCACGGCATTCCACATCTATTGTAGCAGCAAGCAAAGCTTTTTCAATGAAGTAATAAAAATTCTAGTCTAGGTTGTTCTTCTTCTGGGTTATTCTGACCTGGATCAAAGCAGCCAAACTCCCAAACTCATGGTTGTGGCTGAGAAGAGTTTTCACATGCTGCAATTTATGAAGAAACCCAAACCTCAGCATAATTGAGCTGCAAACTCCAGCCCTCTAAATCAGTAAGCAATCATCAGAGCTGTGTCTCCTTATTCTTCCCACAAGGGAGTGGCCTACTTGACATCGAAAGAGCACTTTAAACTTAGCAGGGTGATTTCATCCTCCTATTGTTCTTTTTCCCCAAACCACCGATACTACTGGGGTTTTTTTCACCCGTTTGTTTTCCTTTTTCCCCACCTTTCTCTCTCTCTTAGACTTTCCTGGCACTTCAGTAATGTGATCCTGTCCCAGCACTCCCCAGTGTGCAAGCTGTGGACAGCAAAGCACCTGCTATCAAAGCAAACAATTTCTCTCACTTCCCACCATGGTATTGTTTTTTCTGGCTCCAGAGTTCCCAGAGGTTTGGGAGACAGGAGAGCACATCCTGCACTCCATGACTCAGCTTCAAAGTCATGTCTGTTGTTCCAAGAGCCTTTTAAGATGTTTCCTCAAAATTCTTTCAAGAAAACTTCATACCTAATGATCATGAAGTGATTGAACACAGCAAATGTGTAGAAATCTCCTGTTTTATAAGAGTAAAATCTGCAGAAGAGAAGGCTGGTTTGTGTCCTTTGTACTTACAGCCAAATTCTGGGCCAGGAGAGGGATTTTGGGGGGGAGATGGATTATCTTCAGCTCCTCAAATCATCTGAAGCAGCTATTCATCTTTCAAACATACAGTTCTGGAGTTAATTATACCTTATTTCAGCCTCCTCTTCACCTTTTGGCATGACTGCAAGTTCATGAGCTTCAGGATCAGAGGCAGAACTGCACCAGCAATGTGAGCACCAGCCATCCAAACTGGGAGAGGCAGAGCTCAGGGTGGGGGAAGAAAAGACACTCAGCCTTCTTGGGGCAGGAGCAGAAAGAAATCCCTTTGGTATAGCCCAAACTTTCCCTGCCAGCCCTGCAGTTTGGCAAATGGGGCTTTGGGGTAGCTTTTCCCCCCTGCATGGAGAATATTTCAGCTGACATGGGGCATGTGAATCTCAAGGCTTGGCTGAGGACTGAGTGCTGCTGCAGCATCACAAGCTTCGCTGTCATGAAGGGCGGAAAGTTTTGTTTGCAAACAGTGGCTTAAAATCTATTCTGGCTGGGAAAACATTGATCAGCCTTACTCACTGCCAGCCAGCCTGTGTCAGACATTCACACATCCCCAGCTCACAGGCAGAAATCCTGGACCGTGCTTATAATTCACTGTGACTTTACAATTCTCAGCAGATTAACTTGGGGTGATTTACTTTTTCCTCCTCTCTTCCCCAAATAATGCAATTTTCATAGAGCCCCCAGGGTGTCAGGCACCCTGACACCCCATAATCCCTTCAGGCTCCTTTGAAAATGCCAGCTTAAATCCCAAGTTCTTTCCAGGTGGAATACTCCAAACAAGTGAAATCAGTGGCAGCACTTCTTACTCTTACACCTGCAGCTCATTTTCTCATAGGAACTGCTCACCACAAATAGCACAGAGAATGTAATTACATGTAACTTTTTCTATTATTTTTCTATTAAGGGATTCCTTAATGCAAAAAAAAAAAAAAGAAAAAAAAAAAAAGAAAAAAATCCCCCTCTTTTAATAACGAATGAACAGAGAGATGTCTGAGCATCAAGAGGGTTTTAATTAGAAATGCTACCTGTAAGTACATCTAAACAGTTGGTAGCAGCCATGGAACACTTCTAATTATAATCATCATTTTGTTTTTCTCTCAGGTAGCTTAGCTCATTAATTACTTTCAAAAAATCAAGTCTAGCATTCAGTACTACTGTGCGATATAAAATTCAAATTAGACTGATATTGCTACCCAAATATTATGAGCTGATTTATATTAATGGTATTCCGTACACACAAATATCAGTAAGTTATTGTCTATAAATAAATTGGGTGTCGTAATCCAAACCTTTGGATTCCCAAAATTCACCTGTGATAGGAAGTCATTTTCTTAAAGAGTGGCCAGCTCATCATCAGCTGGGACAGAGCCCTTCAGCAGGCAGGGATCTGAGCCTGAAGGAGCTTCTCAATGTTTCCTTCTTGCCAACGGAGTCCACTGTAAAAGAGGATTATTATTTAGGGTGGGCAAGGGGAACAGTGTGCTCTGTGAGGTTGGATTAACCTGTTACCTTCTTGTATGTGGAGTTTCAAAGCCACATTCCTGGGGAACGGGATGAGAGTATTGCCAAGGCTGAAGTGCTTCATGGCAGGAGGCACAGCAATGTCAGCACTTGCTTCTCAAACTGTGGGGGGGTTTATCCAAGTCAGCCAACAGTAGGACAAACTCCAGATCAGGAGTAAGACTGGTACTAAATTTAACCTAGTTTTAGTGGAATGGAAGGGATGAAGAGCATGTTTTGCCATTTGTCCATGAAGTTGTGTATTAAATATATATACTTATATATTTCTAGGGTTTCACCTGTTTATAGTAGCTTCCAATTCCAGATGCAGTCTGTGGCAGGCTAAAATTTGTCAGCACAATAAGCTCAGGCCATGACAAGCAGTGCAGGAGATTTTTTCATTCCTTGAAACCATATTCTCCCTGGACAGTCTCTCATGGTGATGAACTTGAATTCCAGAATCATGTTGGCCCAAGGAGGTCCAAGTTCAGCTCCTACATCTTTTGTGTTACTCTTCTCCTTTATACCCCATTGACTTAAATGAGGTTGCAACAGAAAACTGCTTTGAATAAGAACCAAACAAAACAACTGCTTTGAGAATAACCGAGGTGCTCACAAAGATGTGCTGGAAAATGGGATTGCTCAAAGCTCCCCACCACTCTGCTCATTTTTGTGTCTCCCTGGGTCACCCCACTATGGTGGAACCTCACTGTCCCTTTGCATCACACTGCTTTGGAGGGGTTTGGTACCTGTTGGGGTGTGAGGGGAGGCTTCCCTTCCTTGGGGTGTCACACAGAGCCATTGCTGAGGATGTCATGGGAAGGAGTGTAGAGAAGTTAAGGAGTCACACCTTCCTTCCAAGGGTGATGTTCTGTCTCTCCTTGTGCTGTGCTATATTCAGTCTTCATGTAAATGTGTTATCTGGATGTCTGTTCCATGAGCCCATTATCCGTACAGAGAGCATCTTGGCTTTCAAGTTCAATATTTTCAGAAAGCAGAGCTCCTTCTGGCACTTTGCTCAAGTTCACTTAGTCCCATGAAGAAAACTAACCATGAGAAGTCACTCTCTACCTCAAGTGACTGCATTGGAATAATCTTGTGCCAGTTTTTCTCAAAGGAGAAAGGAATGCAGCACCCTCACCCAGCTCTAACTGTGCAGCCTTTTCTCCTGCTTTGTAAATGTTTACCTACTCATTTGTTCAACAACAGCTTATTTTCACACTGTAAACAATGACCTCGTGTTTAACAGTGCTAATTTGACACTGTGCAATGCTGGCAACATCCCACTAATATGTTAAAACTTGTTAAAAGGTGTGTTAAGCAGCGAGGCTCTATTAAACTCACTAAGAACGATGCAGCAGTAACAACATCCTTTGACTCACTGGGAGGATGCAGGTCAGAATCCCTTGACTCAGAGTCCTCTGAGTGTTTCCAACCTCAGAACATCCTAACCAGGGGGTTTGCTGAGGAGATTTGAGCACTGAAGTGTCTAGAAGGAGCACTTGGCTCTTTGGGATTTCTGTTCTGATTTATAAGCAATGGGACAACTGGAAAAATTTGTTCTCATAAATACAAAGCTCAAAGCACACAATCAATTAGGTGTACCTCAACAAACACGTACATTGAAGGCTTCAGAGAAGCCTCTGCTCTCTAAGTTTACCATATTGCTCCTCAATTTCAGCCTTAAACTAAGTGACTGTGGTATCAGAACCCTCTCACTGAGCCCACGGTTTACTTATTACAGTCTCATTCAGCTGGCATCTCTGCTGCTTGGAAATCCAGGAGAATTTATGTGGGAGATGGAGTGCTCACTCTTGAATAAACCAGGATAAGAATTACGACTAAGGCTGGAATTTAAAGAGAAATGAGGATGCAGGCTTGGAGCGAGAATGTTCTGAGCTATTTTCTGTTTTCAAGTGCTTGAAATAAGTCTCATATTAGAGAGGGAAAGTTATTATTGTAAACTTCTTCCAATCTGGTGTATATAATAGAGATGCCATGGAGGAGATAAACTGCATTTAATTTTATGTTTGAGTTCTGGTTGTTCTTTGCTATCTTTAGGGAGGATGGGGCAGTTGTTTCTCAAGTCCTTTAGTCTTTACAAATGTCAGAATCGGATGCAGTGCTGTATAATATGCACATTTCTTTCTCTCTGTGATCCAGAAATGATTGTGCTGTGAAATGCTGAAAGCTTAGCAGCTTCAGAATAACTGGGGGTAGTTTAAGCATGAAGTACTGAAGTCTGTTGTGTCTTAGAGGATTTTATCCTGGCTTTTATTTGCAATGATGATGTTGAGAAATCCTGTCACTCGTTTGCCAATCGCACACGGAGTAAGAGTCTGGACTGCACCCAAAGCGAGACGCTGCTCACTTTGTGCTCCTCTGCTGAGGCCCGTGTGTCACTGAGCTGTGGCTCCAAAAGCAGCTGCTGAAGGCAGGGCTGATGCCAGCACGAAGCAGCCTCTGTGCTCTGCAGTGCTGCAGTGTTTGCACATCGCTGCCTTCTACTGGGAGGCATCGGAGAGGCACAGCTGTGGCCCCGGCACAGCCAAACCCTGCCGGGGCTTTCGCGAGGGTTTCGGTGGCTGTGATTTAGTGCTTAGAACAACAGGGCTGATTTAGTGCTTAGAACAACAGGGCTGATTTAGTGCTTAGAACAACAGGGCTCTGTGCCTGCCTTTGGTGCCAACACGAAGTTCAGCGGTTCAAAGTTCATCGACTGCTAAAGTATCTTTTCATGTTTAGAAGAGTTTTGTGATAAATGCTACCTCATTGGGGGTTTTTGCCTCTAAATGTCTTTATTGACAACTCAGGAGTCTGAAAGACTTTGGGGTTTTATGATGAATGTGATAGTGGATTCTACGCTGGTGGGGCTTAGCACAGAGCCAGCATATGCCATTTTTTCATGGGGTTTGCACTGGGCAGGAGTGTAGAGAAGATATTTATAGAACCCACGCTGTGTCCTGGCCAACTGATTTCAATTGTGTATGAGTTGGCTTGACAAAAACTGCGTTGACTTTGAGTTGTCATTTCCCCAGAATTGCTCAAACCCTCCCACCCCACCTCCGAAATACAGTTAAATGATTTAAATGACTGCCTAGACACAGTTGTTAATAAAATGTTAATGAAATCAGATTAAATCAGCCCCATTATAGTTTAAACATTAATATTCCCCTATTGAAACTCTGGTACAAAGCTGAGGATTCCAGATGCCCTCCAGGGAGGGGCTGCGGTGGAGCTGAAACCTACACACCAGAGGAAATCAGCCTAGGAAAGGATGTGCAAGAACAGTTCATGTTACCTGGAGTTTGCTCTGCACTGGTGTCTTCGTGCTGGAAATGTAATAAAAACCAGGTAAAAACCCTCAAACATTGTGGCATATTCTGAAACAGAAAGCTGAATTGCTGTGTTAAGGTGATGATTATGTGCATTTTTATAACACAAGCTTATCTAACAGGACTTTGTCAGAGTCATTTGGGACTTCAGCCCTGAATGAGGATGGGCATCCAAGTTGTTAACCCTGCTCATGGCACATAGGGGGTCTTTGCTGCTCAGTCCTTTCTCTCTGTTGGTGCTGGACCCATCACAGGGAAATTTGCATGAAGTTCTTTTCCTGTTACTGTGCATTTTCCTTTTTCTGCCTTCAGACTGTGACTGTGATTCCTGCCCTGCCTGAAGGGAGGATTGCTGCCTGCACTCACCTGTGGGCAGGTGGCACCCCAGCGTGTTGTGGTGGAGCCAGAGCTTGGCTGTACCTCCTTGGCTGGGTGGGATGGGCAGGTCCCTCCCTGCTGCCCCTGTACCAGTGTGCCCATGTGGTGAGCCCTGGGGAGGAGAGGATAAGCCAGGGATTCCTCCTGGGGAGGATCAGTGCCTCCCCTTTCTCTCCAGAGGGGAGGCAGCATGGGAAGCAATGCCAGGGATGTATTTATGGATTATCTTACTCAGGGGATTTTTGTGGGATGTTCTTAGCACCCTTAGAGACTGCTACTACCAAATCACAGCCTTCTGGAGTTTGGATTTAACTCCTGAAAATGCACTCATGTCTCCTGGAGTAGCAGTCACTAACCCTCAGTTATTTACACCCCGGTAACCGGCCTGTCCCCTGTTTGTCACTGCTTTTCCATACGGCACATATCCATTTCATTCAGCCTGCCTACCCAGGACAAGCACTGTATCCACTTCATCCTTTTTATTGCTCTCTTCAGTAGTGTCCCTAGTTTATCAATGTACCTTCTGTAGAGAAGAGCCCTAAAATATATATATACTACATCAACCTTGAGCTGAGTTTGTGTAGCTGGGAATGAATCACCCCCAGGGTCTAATCCTCTCCCTTCACGAGCTGATTTCTTTCTGCCAGGTGCTAATGGTCCCAATTGTCTCCCAGTTACTGTGAGCAAAAAGTTCTCCACTCACAGCATTTCGTTTTCTCTGTCTAGAATTAAAATACTATACACTTCAGTGCTGCTCGCTCATTTTCAAGCTTTCCATTAGTGTCCTCCTGTAACAATACTTCCCTCTGATTTTTTTTCCTTTGATTGACATCCTTTATTTTTCTTTTTGTTTGTAGAATTCTGTTTCCATTTTTTTTTCCCATTCCTGGAACAAAACTGCCTAAAATAGAACTTGCCCTTGATTTCTGCCCATCATTTAAAATGTATTTCCTGTAAGCTTATTATCTATTCTCCGTTGTAAGTGTGGCAATTTCCAGAGCCTAGCCAATTATTCTCTGGAGATAAACCCTAATTTGACTGGGACAATAGTGAATCAGACACTGCACCATGAATATGGTTATTGCTTTCATCAGCTGTGTTATCGAACAAAGCAGACACAAACATGTCAGACAACTGTATGTACTGAGCACTGCGAAAGACAAGTGGTGTGTGACTCACCAGCACCACATGACAAAGGTTAGCTGAGCAAAAAGGAAAAAGCCTCAACCTCTTTCTGCCAGAGAACCTCAAAATAATAGTCTGTGTGATCAGGAGTTTGTGTGTTAACTACCTGCATTGTGGGTATTTACTGTTGTAAGAGTTTTACGGGAGTTTCGCCATTTCAGGTGGGAGATACCCTCCCTATTCCAAACTTAGAGCAGCAATTCACTCTGGATCTAGTTGTTTTAAAGAACGAGGAGACATAAAGTTCTGTCCCACAAATGCAGATCAGAGACCTATTGCACGTTCCTGTACGTGAGCTGAGCACACACCAAGGGGTTGCACAGTGAGGTTGGTGACAGCAGCTCCAGCTCCCACACACTAAAAAGAGTTGCAGTCACCCAGAAACCAGAGGAGGAGGAAAGGAGACAAGGCATCAGGTACACAAATGAACTATTAGTAACAGCTTAGAGCTGTCGAAGTCTTGTTGCAATCTTGCAGCAATGAACTATTTCCTCCGAGGCACCGCAGTGACATACAGCACCACAGTGACATACAGCACCGCAGTGACATACAGCACCACAGCAACCAGAGGCAGCAGGACTCTGACAATCTCTGCCATGGACTTTGACTGTGGCTGCCCAGCAGAGATGGCACTCACTGGGTTGATTAACTCATTTCTAGGAAGGTTATGGCTTGATTTCTTTAAGCCTTTCTAACTTTTAGTTTGTAGAGAAACTAATACTTGAAGATCTAATCCACTGTCAGGCTATTCCACTTAATGTCACTAATGAAGATGATTGGGAAACGAAATAGCCAGTCATAAATTGCCCCTGTTTCTTTGACAATACAATGTTGTGTTTGCCTGTGCTTAAATAAAGTTCTGGACTGTAACTTTAACAGGGAGATGTGGGAATATTGTCAGGGAATGATTCATAGCATTAGATCTCACCCTCCTTTTGCAACACATCTTCTCTGTTACACTGTTCTGTTTTGGTTTTTTTCATTTGTCGCATTAATGTGAGTTGTGAGCAGAGTTCCAGCAGCAATGTATCGTGTACAGGAGTTGTTATAGAACATTAAGTCCATCTCATAATTAAATGCTCTATCTATTTTCTTGTAAACAATAAGACCATAAAAGAGGTAATAGAAAAAAATGATGTCCCAAGTGTAATGGCTTATACAAAATATGGCCAAAAGAGCTCAGCTTTACAGCCTGCTGGAAGTGCCAAGTCCTCTGGCTTTGTCCTTAACCCAGGAGAGAGAAGTTAGACTCATCCATGGGCTTTTGAGCACAACAGATCGTGTCTTCATGGGTTTTGAGCATTGCATGGCAAGGATTCCCCAGCTAATGAACCAAAGAATACATTTTTCCGGATACAAAAGTACTTTAAAAAGGAAGTTTTGTAATCAATTTAAAAGCTAGACCTGAATTAGTATTAGATTTTCCTTATGTTTAATTAAGTCTAATTAAACAATGCAGACATCTTCCTGTCACCTGTGGTGTGATTATGTTAAATATTTAATGCTTGTGAAGGATTAGGCTGCACATCTAATCTATATCTAGCAATCTGTTCTCTCTCTGGAGTATTTTTTATTTAGTTCTGCTTCTGTATAATGAGTTGCATTTCAAAGGAAATTGTTAAAGACTCTGGTAGGAAGGGGCACTGCACTGTTTGGAGAGGAGAATATTGCAGAGTAGGCAGGGGGTGTGGATGCTGCAGTGCCCTGCCAGGCTGGAGCAGCAGGCACAGGGCACTCCACCTGCCTGCACGGAGAAGGGAACCAAAGCAAACCATCCTGTTGGGCTGAGGAGCTTTGGTGTATCCCCCTGCCACGGCAGAGCCAAATGATTAAAGACTTTGAAAATCAGAACACAGGGTTCACATTGAGAATATCCCTTGCAGCGTGCACACATTTCAAGGTTGCACATTTCTTAGACTTGTTTTCCCAAGGGGCTGTCAACTGTGTAATAGAAAAATGTATTTGTACATCTCCCCCCTTCCGAGCCCGCCTCCTCCCTCCTAATCTTTGCACTGCCTCTGAAACACAGGAATGTGGTTGTGTGTCTGGTCACTTCTTGGGATGAACCCCTTCAAGGGAGAGGCTAACGATGTGTTTGTGGGAGCAAGTGCTTTAAGAGATGGGTGTTTGCATCTGGTCCTAAACAATCATCTTCTGTAGTAAAACCAGTGGAAAAAAAAATAGTCAGCTATTCATCAGAAATGGGTTAAATGTATTCTTATTCATGCTATAAAAAGCACATAAAATACTTCTCTGGCAGTTTATTTGCATTAGCCATTATTTGCATCTAAGGACAAAAGACAAATTCACATAATTATTTTTCAATTGGTTGGGTCTGTGTCTGTGTAATCATTTTTTCACAGTGTATGAAGCCCTTTCTCAATAGACCATAACAGTAATAGCTACTTCTTATTTACAACTCGAGGAGAAGATCCAGCAACCAGATTTTATTATGCAGAGTGAACTTTTCAAAATTAAATTAGCAGAGCTAACGTGGTGGCCCATAGTAAACTAATTAGTTGTTAGACTGTTGGCAGAGATGGTATCAACTCTTTCAGGCTTCCTTACAAACAGCCTTAAAAATTACAAGCAAAGGGTTTCTCTTGCATTTCAGTTAAGCGTGAAAATGTGCATTCTCTGTAGTCAGGATGAGAAGGGAATGTGAGCAGGAGCAGTGAAGGGGCAGAGCCAGGCAGAGAACGGTGCCCAAACCACGCTGATCAAAAGCAAAGCCCAGTCAGATGGATGAGAGGTTTTCATTGCTACAGTTTAAGCAGCTTGAACATCAGTAGCTTTATGATCTCTAGATAAACCCACATGCTTTGATCTGCCAAAGCACTGCAATGTTCGGGGGGGGTGGGCTGGAGCTCAGTGGGGTAAGCTGGGTCAAACAACAGCGCTCAAGGAGCTGGGCACAGCCCCTGACCCTCTGCGGGGCTGGCACTGCAGCAGTGCCCTCCTGGCACCCGAGGAGGGGCTCCAGCATGGACAGTCAACAGCCTGGCGGGCCTAGGAGAGGCAACTTTGCACTTATGTAAAATTAATCAGGTGTTCATTATGAAATCCATGCTGCATCTTGTTAAAAGTGCTCTGTCATTGAAAGTAGAAGGTGGAGGCTTTTTAAACTGGGGTTTTGTTGCCCTCTAGTGAATGAGGTCAGCATTATGCATGTGAAATTATTTTGATCACTGCATAATTAATGTCTTCTGAATTGGTACAAAAGTGCAGCCAAATTGCATCCTGTTCCCACTTGAATTAGTTAACCTATGGATACTGTTTCTTACAATGTGTTGCTTCCTTACCTGAGCTTCTTTCTTCCCCCCTTTCAATGAGAACACACAATTGTGTGGGTATCATGATAAGGCAAGGTAGCCAGAGACAAGGAATAAATCAACTAAATGGATCTGCAGCACAGGAGCTTTAATACATTGGTATATACTTAATATGTCTCCTGAAAAGAATGTCTAATTATACTGTCATGGCACAAAATGCATTTTCAATAGTGATAAATTATGCCATCATTTACTTTCTGAGAACATGTTGAGATTTATGAAAGATTACTGCAAAATTATCATGCTGGGATAAAAAAAAGCCAAAAGCAGTTATCATTGGCATCAAGAAAGAAAGAAAGGGGAGAAAAACCCTTTCAATGGTGAAATAGCAAATAGAATTGATAAAATGTTATGCAGTATGAAAATATACTACTAGGAAAGGAAATTCAGCTTCACATTGCACACTTTTTCTGACTTTGCTACCTCCTAGAGTTTAACTTTTAGATGAGGAGGTTGTCCCTGTCCTGTCTAGAGTTGGAAGCCCCAGGGCCTAATTCTTCAATGAGTAGAACTTGACAGTTTTTCTTACCTGGTGTAAACCCAATGTTGAAGGAATACCAGTTCATTAGAAATTATGAACCCATTTCATGTAGCCTTTGCTCAAACAGCCTCAACTCAACGTGGACTGGCCTGGAGTGCACAGGTAGAGGCTGCTGGTACTCAACATTCTTACACATGGCTTGAAATCTGTATCCTAGAAGTTTCCCATGGTTTCCTGTCTTTATTCCTCACTTATTTTCCAAAGAAACCTCCAGAGCTGATGCCATTTCGTGGCAGGCTGTAGTGCCATTGCTGGGGGCTGTGTTGTGCATTCCCACCAGGGCATGTGCAGCCCTCAGTGCTGGGCCAGCAGGAGCTGGAAGAGGAGCAGCTCTTCCCTCTAGTCCCTTGGGCAGTTTTCTGCACCACACCCAATCCAAAAATCAGCAAATGCTTTTCTTCTTTCCACACATCCTCCTACCAATTCCTTTTTGAGCTAATCCTTCCCTTACTCAAAAATATCAATTATGGACCTTTTTTATTTTTTTTAATAGGATTTTTCCTCTGTTTATTCTAACAGGATTGGGAAGAAGATTAATATATGCTGGTAAAGGCACTGCACCTCTGTATGTGATTAGAGAACACAGAGCTGAAACAATGGTTACAAGGATGAAAGGAGCCCACAACGATGTGGGACTGGGTAACCCAGTGAGGACAATTAGGGGCTTGGATAAGGTTCAGAGCACGACAAGAGAGTCCTTTATTGACAACTCTGGCAGGAAAATGCAACTTAGAAAGGAGGAGAGAAATAAAATGCTGTGGTGTTTGCTGCACTGCATGAAAAGCAACTATGAAAACCTCCAAGCTGATTTTTTGAGAGTGCACTAAGGGTTTCTAGTTTTAGTGCAGGTTGGTTTTTATAATTACTGAGTGTGTAGAGTGACAGACTGGATGGGGATGGGGTAGTTGGGAGAAATGGGACACATGACCAAAACTCTTATTCAAAGTAAGACAAATATCCTTAGTGCCACACAGCACAGCTTGAGTAGTCTCACTGAATTAAAAGGGTCTTCCAGTAAAACCCACATATCTTTGAGTATAATGACAATAGCTGTCTTAAGTAATCCATTTACAAAAAAAAAAAAAAGTCTTTGTTTAAACAAATACAATACAAATATAACTCTTAAGTGCAGGAGCTCCTTGTTAAATGTCCCCAAGCTAATGCAGAAAGAGAGGCAACCTGTCTGTGAGTGAAGAGCTGCCCTGTCTGTCCCTGCTGTGTGAGGGATTCCCAGCCAACCCTCTGGGGTGCCCTTCTCATTTCCCACCTCTTGCCTCGGTTTATTTGCTTGGCCATCCCCTGCAAGAGCCTTTGCAGCTCTGTCACCTTATGAGCAAGATGATTGCTAGTTGCTTTCCTTAGTCTAAGTTAGCAAACACAAATCAATCCCTTGTTCCCAGCAAACTCTTAATTTTTTTAGGGAGTTTTCCCCACTAGTCATTAGCAAGTATCTTTGGCCATAAGAAAATTAACAGCTTTGGTATGTTTTATAAAGACATTTACATTTGTCTCCTTCATGCTTTACACTTGTTCCCTAACATGTTTTCTCACATGGTGAAATTTTTGTAAATATTTCTGGCTTTCTCTGTGAGTCTACACAGTCTCTGGAAAATGCTATAAATAGGGGGGATGCCACTGGAAAGTGCTATTTGCTGTGTCTGAAATTTAAATTTAAAAATCCTGTTGCAGATGCTCCAGTGAAGGTTGGGGGTGTCTCCTGAAGCCGTGCTAACCACTTCAGGGGGTTGCTGTTGGTATTGAAATGGCAGGAAGGACAGAGCCACAGTTATTTTCTTTTTGCTTTCCTGTCTCTCCTTATTAAACACGGGGGTGATAATTTCTTGGTTTTGTTCACAGCTGGCACTAGATGATAAGTTTTCTTTTCATTAGCCGTGTAAACCACTGATACACTTGCTCAGCTGCTCCAGTCCCATCAGATACAGTCTCAGCTGATTTTAGTCCCTTTAAAATGAAGGCCACGTTTGGTGCCCATGAGCATATTAAGGTATTTTTGTAATTGAATCCCAGTAATAACATTTTCTTTTGATGAAAAGAGGTACTTTAAGGGAGAGGAGAACTAACCTGGCCCAGCAGTCACCAAAGCTGCCCAGTGCAGGACCCATGTGCCATGAGGTGAGAGCACACCTATGGCTGCAAAATTCGATGAGACCTTTACACTATAGGGGTTCTTAACATTTCTGGACACTCCTGGCTTTAAAAAATAAAGCCATCCTGAATGCTTCCTCACTGATCTTCTCTTTCAGAGTAAGCAGGTCTCACCTGATGTTACACTTAGTTTTGAATTTTTGCTGAGAAAGCCACATGCCAACGTTGTAAGAGTTGATGGGAAGTGGTTGTAAGCAGATGCAGATTCAAGAAGAGCTCATAGAGTCAAAAAGTGCAGCATTTGACTCCAACTGTAGCTATGGATTTGGGAGGGAGAAGAGATTTGGGGCTTTCCTGGGTTAGTGGGGTTGCTTTGTTCTGAGCCAGTGTGGTTTGGAGGCAAAATTTTCCTAAAAAATGAATTATTTTGACTGAAAAGAGGCAACAGTTGGATTTTCACACATAACCCACTCCCGAGGAATTCTTTGCCTAGGAGGCTGTGGGAAAGATTGTCCTTGATAAAAAAGAATTGCATTTGAGGACTTAATTTCTTTTAAGAATACCTGCAAATTTGAAGGGAAGAAATAATTACCTTTCGTGCTGTAACAGCCACACATTTTCTCAGTCAGGAGAATATCTGCAGTTCCATTCTTCAGAAACTGTAGTAGTACAAATAAAGGAAATGGATGTTTGCTGTCATCTCAAAACCTCCAGTGTTTGCTTCATTAAACTCCATGCAAAGTGTTGGTTCGTCTGGAGGTCCTTCCCTTTCTGCAATATTTTTCAGTCCTCTTTTCTGTTTGTTCTTCCTTCTTATTAGTGGTTCTGAGGATATTTTGTACCTTGTGCACATTTTTTCTTATTAAAAATGTAGAAGTAAATATTGCTCTTAGGGGCTTGGGTGTAAATCCAGAATTAACTTAATGCTGTCTCGGAGCTTCCTTCATTTTTGTAGTGCTATATATCAGCGCTCTGAGCCACAGTCCCTGCAGAACATAAAATTTAAATTCTGCACAACGAAAATATTTCAGTGAAATGTTTTTCCATTTTTTCTCATTAATCAAAATAACACGTTTCACAAAAAAACAGGCTCTCATCATTCTCTTTGTGAAAAACTGAAAGTGGATTATCTTGTTAGAAAATGTAAATCTCTGGAACCCAAATGACACATTCCAACTACCCACAAATCAGATTCTCATTCCCAATAAACTTCTTTTCTCGTTTTGTTTTGTTTAATTATGAAAACCTAAAGCCTGTCAAAATCTCAGAATGACACATACAACAGAAAATCAGATTGCTGCCCACCTCTATTAGTTTCTATAATAGTTTTCAACTACAAGGAGGAAAAATGAAGCATTAGGAACAAAACTGTTTCAATGACAAGATGCATCTGAACTTCTTATTTTCTGACAAATAAGAAGAATATCTTTACTTTTCCTTTGCTGCTTTCCAGTTTTCTGACAGTTATTTCTCTGCATTCTTCAGTGCCAACAGAAATGAAAATACAAACCTTGATTTAAAACCTGCCAATATTCTCTGTGGCTGTGGGACTGTGCACACACAAGCTGGGTGCAGTTTTTGGCTGGTGCCAATTAAAAACATACATCTATCCAGGCTTATGTTTTTATCTGACCGTGCCTTGATGTATATTTATAATAAGGTGTGCATTTTTGGGAGCACTTTTTTCTCGCTCAGAGGAGTAGTAGATAGGTGTGTGTCTTACCTGACAGAGAAGGGTGGCATTGCCTCCAATAGGATCATCAAACCCAACACGCTTTGACAGAACAGGCTTCATAAATAATGTGCATCAGTTTTTGCTCTGTCAGTGTAAATGCATATCCTCCTGTACTGGTTTCCACTTGTTTTATCCAGAATGTCTAAGAATTATGAATAAATCATAGCCCTGTATACATGTATGTATGCATATGTATGTGTGTATATTTATACATAATTCATGCCATAAATATCTATTTTGGTCTGGCACAGAAGTCATGTATAAAAGTGGAGGTGTGCTAAGACACTGGTCTTTGTTTTACCTAAAAGATTCATCTGGTTTCAGATGCTGCAGATTATTTCATTTAGCAAGATAAATAGACGAATGCAGATTATGTTGATCCAGTCTTTTTTCTTTTTATTTTTTTACCCCACAAAGAACATGCAGCATTTGTGATCCCCACTGGAAAGTTCTTTTGCTCATCACTCCTGGCTGTTTCCAGTCATTAATTGGCCCCAAATTGCTCATTAAGTTTTTCTTAGCCTGCCAGTTCTCCTAAGCTGTATGTGGTGCTTCCTTCTGCCTTCTCTCTTTGGTTCTCTTGTCACATAAATCTTCATAAACAAGAGTCATTGCCTTTCCTTGCATGTGGTGTTGTTTAAAGGAGTGGCACAAGCCAGTCTTGGGTTTGTTTGAGTTCCTGGTTCCATACAGGGGCATAAATTGTTAACATATTGTCTTTTATTTATAAAATATGTTTGAAGAACATGAACAAAGTAAGAGACTTATTTTGCTTTGAGCTACATTTATTGGGAAAATTTTACACCATCTTATATCAATGATATTTAACCTGTTTGTGACTTAGAACACAAAATTGGTAACTCCAGCCTTGGCCTTTCCAGTTAGCACATCCTCAGCTGACCTTCAGCCTGTTCCATCTTTCTTCTCTGCACGGTTTTCTTCTCTCTTTGTTTTCTAAATCACTCTGCAAGCCCCCATTGTTAATTTGCAAACTGTAATTTACACAGCATTGCGACACCTCAGTACTGAAGCACCTGAAAGGAAAAAAGCTGTTCACTATTGCCTGGAAATTAGCCCTTGGGATTGAGGGTGGGCAGAGTCCGGTTTTCTCTGTCATTTGGGAGAAAAGGAGATAATTTAGCTCTCACAGATGCATAATTAGTACCCAGGAAGAAAGGAATGGGAAGGGTCCTCAGGAGAAAGGTGTGTGGCTGGAGCAGCAGCCTGAGGTGCAGGTGGGTTGTAGCAGAGAGGATGCTCTGAGAGACACACTGTAAGGCAGTGCCTGCGACCTGGGGCTCCAATGCACTCATTACCTGTTTCACACAAGGGCACTTGTGAAATAGGATTCTGAGAGCAAAGCCATGTAATCTGCGTGCCGAGGGGTCCCTGCTGAGCCCTGCACCAGTGCCCCCACCTGAGACTAAATGACAAATGACTTGGCCAATTTGTTCTTTCTTCACTGCGTTTGGAATGCAGGATATGGTCTGTGGAGTGTTTTCAGCCCACCCTGTTGTCCCCAAACTATGGATCAGTTCATGGCACTCAGACAGTGCCAAGTGTACCGTGGTTTCAGTGC
The DNA here is from genome assembly GCA_035221455.1 of Xenops minutus. Classification (NCBI taxonomy): domain Eukaryota; kingdom Metazoa; phylum Chordata; class Aves; order Passeriformes; family Furnariidae; genus Xenops; species Xenops minutus. The sequence continues at coordinate 10,336,388 of JAWWEE010000051.1, read as the reverse complement.
CTTCTGCAACATTTGTGCTCTCAAATGGAGCCTGATTATCTGCAGGAACTGTGTGCTCCCGGTGAGTAAGCTGGTATGGGCGATGCTTTGTTTGAAGGGAAGGCAGAGGAGATGCATTTATCAGAGATGGATTTTACAGTTCTGCTCAGGCAACAGAGAAGGGCTGGAATGTCCAGGAAGTTTGAGCAGCTGCTGAGGTTTGGAGAACGGTGCCACAGCTGGATGAGCAGGTCCTTGCAGGAGCACGGTGCCACAGCTGGATGAGCAGGTCCTTGCAGGAGCACGGTGCCACAGCTGGATGAGCAGGTCCCTCCAGGAGCACGGCCCTTCCGCAGGTGTGGGTGAAGCTGGCAGTGGGCACTGCAGGGCAGCAGGGACTTTATGCCCTCCTGGCACTGGGGTGGAGGCACCGAGGAGGAGCCTTTGCATCTCCGAGTCACACCAAGTCAGGAAAACAGGGCAAAACTCATTTCTAATCGAATGTAGCATTGAAGAGGGAGAAATGAGAGGACAAAATCCACCCCTGTGTACTGTCCTGGCGTGGTGCCTGCTGCACGGTGTGAGTGACCCAGCCCATGGCCCAGGATTTCCCTTGGGGAGCAGGGCGGGAGGGCTGGGGGATCACCCCGGACTGCACTGGGACCACAACGGTGCTGCCACATTGCTTCTTACCTTCCAGGGTCACGCACACGGTTTGCTTTAATCAAGCTCCCCTCTTACTGTGTTGTTCTCTCTTTTCTTCACTATAGGACAGTATCCCCCTGTGGATGGATATTGTCATTTTGTAAGGCTTTAACCCTTTAACAGTATTTGCCTTCACACGGATTTATTGAAATCTACCTCAGCTGCTGTTTCTCCTTCTTGCTCATGGATCTTTTTTCTAGTGGCTACTCTTATCTCTACTTTTCTTGCTTACCTTACTTATTGAATCTCTAATGCAAACCCAAATTTTTCAGGCTGTTTGTTATACTTCTTTCCTAGCAGAGATTCTTCATTGTCCCCAGTAACCTTGTGCCAAACAGAAGGGTATCTTCACCTTCTAACCACCCTTTCACCCGGTGTTCTTTCCTGTTCATGCTGCCAACCCTGGCAATGAGAGCCGGGCTGGTTCAGGCAGCAGAGCACGGCTCTTACTGGCAGGGCTGTGGGTTTTGGGCCGTGTGTTCGTGCCCCACGTTGGGAGCCATTTTGGGATCAGCCTTGAGAGGCGCCACCATTTTGTGAACGGCCTTGTCGGTGGCCGCCATTTTGTCCCCCCTGACACGAGGTCGGCGCCATTTTGTGGGTAGTTGGTCCCGCCGCCATTTTGGGGGGGTCGGGCACGGCCGCCATTTTGTGCGGCCTGGCCTGTTTTTGTGGTGACAACCGCGGCCATTTTGGGGTTCGACCTGCGGCGATGCAGCAAAGCATTTCGAAAAGCCTCCACTCTGCTCTTGTCCCCCAGTTCCCTGACTCTTTTATTCTATTCCATTCTGATTGTTTTGAAATATTGAGGATGAACCTCCAAGCAATTACTGCTTTGGCAGCTTCTTTGTCTCCTTTCGAGATGGCTTTCCACACAGAAACTCCAAGGCAAGGGTTTCATTTCAGGTACGGGTTTCAGTTTGGACTTGTTGATCTTTTTATCTCTTTCTTTGTGTTTTATTGTTGAGAGAGGAAAAGTAGGCTTAAGTTACAGTCAGAACGTTGACAAGTTTAGAATTGGTTAGCAAATCCAATATATTGCTGGCAAAGTTTGTGAAACATCGAAGTGCAAGAGGTTGGTACACCTACGGTAACAGGGAAGAAGCAAATCCTGACAGAGTGAGTGACTGGGGTGTTAAATAAAGTCTCAACAACACCTGTCACAGGTTTTTGATAAGCTTTGGAAGAACACCTGACAAGTCACCTAAATAGCAGCAGATATTGTTTGATTACATCAGTGCTTTGAATGCAACAGGGCTATTATTTTGTCTTTCTGTCTTCATAAGAAACAGTTTTTTGGTCAGCATATCCCAGTTAATGAAAGCTGCTGAGCAATTTTATTTTCATATTTCTGTCTTTGCCATCTTCTCCTCTTCCCTGCTCTTTCTCCCCATAGCTTTTGTATATTTAATATTAGAACAGCAGGTAGAAGATGAGAATGGCCTTGGTCCTACCAGGTTACCTTTTTACAAACACTGGCAGCCATCACCTTTGCTCTTTACCTTCACAAGTACTCATGGTTGCAAAATACCTTGAACTCTTTTTCTGGGAAAAGTGTTTTGGTTTTTTCTGGGAAAAACTTTTATTTCACTGATGACTTGTTAAACTGATCCACCCCAATGCTGAAGACAGCTAGGGAAGCATTTTAGCATTTTTTGCCTTTTGGGACAGCAGATATTTGAGATAATTCAGTGGCTTTGCTAAGGATTTTCAGATTAATCAGGTGGGCTAAAGACAGCTCAGCAACACATCCATGTATGAACACTTTGCTTCAGCTGGGGAAAGTGTGCTGAAGCTTGTCCTAGTTAGCTAAGATTGCACTAATTTCTTCTGAATTATTTCATATACTTGGATTTTTTGCTTCAGTTTTGTTTTCATTTGTAGGATATTTGCTTTGTGGTTAAAATCCATGGGCTGCTCAACCCCCCTCACACCTTTTGAAACAATCCACCTTTTACAATATTTAAAATACTGTAGTGACCCAAACATAAAATGGCTTACAGAGGCTTGGAGTGCACACATTCAAGCTCTGATTTTTCTATTACCATATTTATTTGCTGAAACAAGTGGGAACTAGAGGAAGGCACTGCCACAGGCAATCTGTGTCTCCAGCTGCAAAGTGCATCTTCATGGGTAGTTTATAAGCAAATGCCTCAAAATTGTTTCTACCTAGTTTGGAGGTTTTTCTCCTGCATTTGGATCTGTGCTTGATAGTATATGAAAAAATAACAGGCTCTCCGATAATATAGCACCTATATCTTTAGCAAATGATTTAAATTCATTTAGCTGTGGGCATGCAATAAGAAAAAGATGCAAAGGATCCTAACCAGTGGGAAGAGGATTGGCCTCTGGAAAGAAAGTCAGGTTTGCCTTTTATGTTTGGTGCAAGTACAGATCATTCAGCAGTGAAATGTGTAGTAGTTACAACATTAGTTGAGTGGATAGTTAATAACTTTGGCACAGGGAGATTAACAAAAGGAAATAGATGGCATTTCTAACAGCAGTTAAGGGGAGTAATTGTTCTATCTAACAATTGACTGAATAATATGTCACGCAATATCAACATCAAAAGGAAGGTAAATGCCAAACAAGTAAATGAAACACTGGTAGCTTTAAAGCTGTAATATTTGATTGGGAAACAAATGAGCCTGGCATTATTTGAGGACTTGTCTACATGGGGAGATCCATCAATGCAGCTCTGTGGGTATAATTGTACCTTTCAAAGCACCATAACAAAGAAAAGGCACCCTGATTGCAGAGTAGGATTCTCCACATGAGGAGTTACAGAATCACAGAATCAATTGGATTGGAAAAGACCTGGGATCATCAAGTCCAATCTGTGACCCAACGCCACCTTGCTGACCAGGCCATGGCACTGAGTGCCACATCCAGCCTTTTCTTAAACACCTCCAGAGACAGTGACTCCACCACCTCCCTGGGCACCCCATTCCAATTCCTAATCACTCCCTCTGTAAAGAATTTCTTCCTAA
>JAWWEE010000051.1:10304374-10332614 GCA_035221455.1 Xenops minutus | reverse complement strand
TCCAGCCCCAAAATGTCCCTCCTGATCTGAGGGCCCAGCACTGGACATGCTCTCCAGGTGTGGCCTCAGCAGTGCCCGGTCCAGGGGCAGAATCACTTCCCTGGTCCTGCTGGCTACGCTATTCCTGCTGCAGGCCAGGATGCCACTGGCCTTCTTGACTCCCTGGGCACGCCTGTCAATCCCCAGGTCCCTTCTGCCTGGCCCTGTCCAGCCACTCTGTCCCCAGGTCATGGTGCTGCAGGGTGTTATTGTGGCCAGAGGGCAGGACCCAGCACTTGGTCTTGTCAAACATCACACCATTGGATTCAGCCCATCCATCCAGCCTGTCCAGGTCCCTCTGCAGAGCCCTCCTGCCCTCCAGCAGATTGACACTCCCCCCAGCTTGGTGTCATCTGCACATCTGCTGTTGGTGAACTCAATCCCTTCCTCCACCTCATCACCAAAGACATTAAACAGGACCGGTCCCACCACTGCTCCCTTTGCACGGGAGGACAAGCCCTAAAGGACTGGATGAGCTGCTGCCATGAGCCTGCCCAGCTCCCTCTGTGCCAGGCTGGCATTTTGTGTCCATGCACAGGATGCCCAGCCAGCTGACAAACCCTGGTGCTGTTCAGGCTGGAGCATTTGGTGCAGTGAAGTGTCAGGCCTGTGTGGGAAATATCACTGAAATGCTTTCAGGTTCATAATACACAAAACAACCCCACCGTTCCCATATTTTACTGTGGCATATTTTCCAATTGTGTTAATATAATTTTTAACATTCTTTAACCTGCTTGCTAGGAAGAAAAATGAGAGTCTGATGTTCTCTACACCTTAATTAAGTTGATAAATAGTGTCTTCGTGACATGTGAATAAAAAGTTAACTCAAAGCTTTGTGTTTGCGAAGACTCAGTAATTTTCATGACTCAAGTTTTAATAAGCTGAGTTTGAAACTCAGTTGACTGGGAAGCAGTCGAGGTAAAAGGAAAGATCTAGCACTACTTTCCCAGCTCCTCACACACTTGGCTCTGAATCTCTGAAACCACATTCTGATGAACACAGAGCAACTCTTTAAATAGGAAAAATTCAGATTTAACAGGTGAAAAAGTGTAAATTAACAGACCTGAAAACCTGGGGAAGGAAAAATTCATCTCCCATTCAGTGTGCAGGTGTGAAACAGCCAGAACAGTGTCTGCCTGGTCCTGTGCTTTTGAGAAACACAGATTACAGCAGCCATAAATAGGAAGAGTTAGGTGAAAATCCATGGATTTGTGGGAGTTCTGGACCTTCTAGAGGAGCTGTGCTGCAGCTGGGGGAGTGCCCAGGACACACCTGCTCAGCCTGCATCCACCCCAGCCCAGCAGCAGTCCCACTTGTGTGAGCTTAAAGGAACCCAAAGACACTATGGTCTGTAGAATATTTTATGGGTTTAACATGCTTATGTACTATGTGGTCTATTCTTAAAATCACTGTGAATTTATAAAGATTATAGGTGCTCATGTACGCTGTACTTTACAAGAAGAAAAATCAATTTTTCATTCCTTGGCGGCAGCTTGCAATACAACTGGAATATTACCTGAACCAAGTAAACAGAATTATCTTCTAACCTGAATAAGAAAAGTGTAGCTGAAAGTCTTTATCTCTCTATTTTCAGTTTATATTATCTAAGTTTGACTGTGATTTAAAAGAAAGAAGGGAGGGGGAAGATGAGCCAAATGCAGAGTCGTCATGAAAGAAGCAAAACCGAGCCCTATGAGAGGCCTGAGAAAGGTTCACAATGGAAATTATTTTCAGTTTAAATTACTTTTGCAGGACTGGAATGTAGCAGTCAGGAAGCTTCTGTGCAAAGTCCATTCTTTTTTCTTCTGTGTTTCTTTTTTCACCTTTATTGGTTTGTGTTTGTGTGAATTGCCTATGACCCTGAAAAATACCTGCCTTAAATGTTCATCCCTATGTTTCTGTTCCTGGAGCACTTCACGCACATTAAGAATTTCTCTTTTATAACCCCTCTGTAAACATTACATTGTTGTTATTATTATCCTTATCTAACAGTCCTGAGTTCCTCAAGGTCACATTAAAAGAACTGGGAACTGGATTTTTGTCATGGAACATCCTTTGCCTTTTTTGCTTACACTCGAGACCTATTTATAGAAATCTACCCACAAAACTCCAAAAAACGGTGCTCAGAGTGGGGTTCATTCCATGGAGAGCAGGAATATTCAGGAGTACATAATATTACCTGTGTCCCACCCTAACTGCTTCCTGGAGGTGTTACATCTTGCTTTAATACTTGGTGTGCTGTTTTCAGCTGTTGGCTGAGAGTCAGTGCCAGAAACAAAGGCAAGGACAACCCCACTTGTGACATGTCAGTCCATTTTGGTGTTTAGAAGAAAGAATTTGGATGCTTTTAAATTATCTACACTAATTACTGTATGAGAATGAATGGAACTGCACCACTGTAGGTCAGTGGAGTGTTTTGCTCCAGGGATTTGCTGTATTATGTCCATATCTCCCTTTTCTGAGAAATATCCCTCCCTGCAATAATGCAACTGGCCAATTACCCAGGGCTGCCTGTGGAAACAACAAATGGCAATTCCCTCCTGCTGGGATCAGATGACTTTCACACTTATGGTTCCTCTCCTTCTCAATGTATAAGTAGAAATATCCTTAAAGTCTCTAAAATTTACATTACATCGTCTCTCATATTTACTCTCCCTAATCATAGAATTTGACTTGTGAGCTTTCTCATGCTTTAGTGAGAACTGACTGATATATTCCTAAAAAAAAGTGTGATTAAAAAAGGTATGGTTTTAACTTTTCAGTTTATATTGAGGGGAAAAAAAAAAAGGATGTCAAGTTGAATCTATTGATACAATATAACAGCAGTTCTGGTGTTTCCATATGGAGTCACAGAGGGCATTTTAAAAAGAGGTACACGTTTTTAAAATGTTTATAAAACAACAGGAATGATTGCCATGCATAGGGTCCAGCTCTGCAGGAAACTGCTCCTAAACTTAGGGACTTAAAAGTAATGAAATTTTATTTATGTTTCCAAAAATTGCATCTCTTAATGCTCTGCAATATTTTGTCTTTTATGCTTCCAAATTTCTCTTTAATTTAAGGATTTAAGGACAGTATTGTTGTATTTTCCTAAATTTCTTGGTGATGTTTTCACCTCCTTGAGCTTTTACACTTTCATATTGAAATAGATCTGGACAGATGTGAAGATGATAACAGTCGTGGAAAAAAAATAATTTATTGAACCTCAGGTTATTTCTCCCTTGAAATAGTCTAGATAATTTTCTTTATTCTAAACTCTTTAATATGTTTCTCGAGTCAGCAGAAGTTTATTGTGTGAACTTATTAGATGCCAGTGATCTTTCCTGGAAAATGGATAGCATCTGGTTTTTTGTAAGACTGATCCTGTCATGTTTTTTAAAGACACCATCTGCTTTCCAGTGCTCCAAAGGGGACTGTGGTGTCCAGTGGGATTTTTATCATATGTTTGCTTCCTTTTCTGAACATCTGAATATTTTAGAGAGCAGCTAAAAGCATAATTCTTTCTCCTAAACAGCGTAATTCTTTATATGTTAAAATCACATGGATGTATTCTCAGCAAATCGAGGTTAAAGTTGTACAATGCTTCTTAGAAATGTTACACTTCCATATTTAATAATAGTTATTTAGTGCATACTCATCAGAAGCAATTTTTGGTTCAGAGTCATTACAAATATATTCAATTAGACAAACAATGGACCCATTTCCTGAATTAGGAGCTTTGGATTTGTTCCCCTAAAAATTGCTCACCAAAATGCTCTCAGAAATGCCTTTCAGTATCACCAATCACATCTACATTTTCAAAAGAACAAACAAAATCTAGCTTTATTCAACTGTGAATTCTATTGACCTGATTGAGCAACTTCTGTTCCTGTGAAAATCCATCCCTTGCATGCTAATTACAGCCAAACCCTTTCGCTGGGACCACGGCGGGGTTTGGGTGAGGATTCTACTGCCATTTTCTTTCCTTTAAGTTGAACTCACCCCCCAGTCCCTTTCAGGCACCAGCAGCAAAGCACAGGCTCAGTTTCCAGCAGGAGCTGTATTATTTTGTTGAGTTAGAGATTTGGCAACTAGTGGGAATACTAATAGCAGTGAAGTCATAGAGGTGCTTAAGGCTAGAAAGATCTGAAGCACAGAAATAATAGGAAAAGAAAGTATAATTCTTTGCATCAGTTCAGGTCATATTCTGTGTTTCAGAACCAAAAGAAGAGAACTGGTTTGCTTGCCACTATTTAAAAAAAATTATATATATCTACATTATGCAGCATCCTTTACTCTGTTCTCTGCTTTAATGCAGTGTCTTCCTGTGGAAGATCTGAGGCAGCAGCTAAAACACCTGAGTGCACTGCTGGCAGGGCAATTTCCTTAACAAGGCTCTTCAATTTACTAGGCCCTTCTCATGGAATTTCTTCTGTTTTCTCTACATTCAACATGTGCCAGATGTCATTTCTAGGCTGATTTGTGTGTGTGTGTGTGTGTGATGCTCAACAGGAGGGACAGCCAAGTGAAAGCAGCAGCGGATGCACCCTTGCCGATGAGTAGCAGCGTCTGGTGTTCCGTGGCATCAGGCTGCATTCCCCATGGATAAGCACAGGAAATGCTGCCCCAGCCCCATCTGTTCATGCTCAAGAGGTTTTACAAAAATAGGGAAGTCACATAGACCTGCCTTGTTTTAGGACACTCACTCACACCCCATCATATGTAGTGCTTTATGGACAGTATATTGAGGTTTGACCTTCCTCATCACGTGTGTCCTTGGAGCTTTCTACATTTGCACACACTTGTTCAGAAAGTGTTAGGTTTTTGTGCCTTCATACTGCCTTAAAAAGGGAAGGCAATATTTTGCTGCATTCCTCAAAATCACATCATCCCTGAATAAAAACTTTCAGAGAAACAAGATATCGTGTAAGACTTAATTCTTTCTGATTGCATAGAATGGAATTGTATCAGAACACTTGATTCAAACACGAGAGTAATACAAAGAATATTAAGCTCTAGTTCAGCCACTATGAATAAAGGAGATTATTCCCATGAAGGTGAGACTTTATCACACAATGTCTCTAGATGCTGTTTGGTCCTGATTTTTTGCTGCAGGTGTTAAGCAGGTGATTAAGAAGTTAAGCAGGATATATCCCAGTTTAGTGACATTCTGTCAACAAGTGCTCCAGCACACAGAGATCCTGGCTGAATGCTGCTCCTTTTAACTTTCCAGGTCATGCCACTCCTGCTGTCAGACAAATACAATAGGAATTACTCAATTTAACACCATTTCAGTTCTAATTGAATTCCATTTGCTAAATCCTGAATAAATACATTACAACTGCTGCTTCGGTCAAACAGAGAGAAATAGCCATCTTATAATGACTCCCCTGTGGATTTAATGCCTATTCTATCTGTTAGAATAATGATTCCTACATCACTGGAATATATTTAAAGGATAATAGTTATTTAAACATGCCAAGTCTTTATACAGCAGATAAGTATTTTTAATTTGCATTTATGAAATGAAAAGGAGGGCTAGAATAACTAGTTACCAATTTGTCTGTTTTCTAAAGTATCCTCGTATCAGAGCACAGATACAGGATTATGAAAGGGTCTTATATTTGCTTTTACTACCAATTTTAGGTGGGGAAAAAGGATTCCATCAAGGCTGGGATTCACATCACCAAACACAGACAACTACCATGGAAATTCACCCCCTGCTCATCAGCCTTGATGGTCTATTGGGGAAATTAAAGCACTTACATGAGACTCATTTTTTTGGACAGCAGAGATGTGGTAAAGCTTAGATGAATAAGTGATCTCAGGAGGATTAAATTCAAAGATATTTTGTCCATTACAGGGATCTGAAGTTGAGATGAATCCCCCTTAAGACCACACTGAAAAGTCCATCTGTTGAAATGAGGAGACTCATCCTGGAAAGGAAGGTAAATGTTTATAAGGTGTAAGTTTAAGGGAGAGGAGGGAGTGAGATTGTTTTGCTTGAAAAGAGAAAAAACACACACCAAAAATTGGAATCTTTCAATTGATTTAGGAATACCAGTCAAATATTTAAACACAGACTATCACTGATTTCTTTCTTTCCATAAGAGACATGAATCTGTTTCTGCTGATGTCAGGCATTCACCTGGAACGTGGGAGATGCACGTCCCCAGATCCTGCTCTGAACCAGGCAGAAGGAAGACTTGACCCCACACGGCCCTGCATGAGATGGATGTCACTGTCACTGAGACATGGCAGGTACTCAGACTTCTCTGACTTGCCACTTTTGTGAATGGTCACCTCTGTCCCGCTTTTTTTCAATCAGCCCAAGCTATTTGCCAAGTTTGACTCAAAATTATGAATAATTTCACTTCTAATTAACTTTTTTTTTTGAAATAAACTATTCACAGCCTCCCACTCACTCTGCCTCCAAAATTCCATCTTTAGCACAGCTCTTGTAAAACAGTGCAGATCCTGAGGAAGGGAGAATCTAACAGAAAACATATCCTTTCCAGCTCTTTGGTCTGCTCTGTGGTTCAGGCACCACAGAGGCAGTGCCAGCTCTGGCTGTGAGCAGGATTTCAGTGTGAGCCTGCTCCCTCCACCCTCCCACCCAATTAGCCCGCTGATGATAGTTGTGTCTTGGTAGCAACATTTTTAGGAGGGAGCTCTTTGCCCTTTCTGGTGAGGCAGAGCCCGACTCTCAACAATGAAGAGTTCAAAGACTCATGTTATGTTTTGTCTCAGAAAGTTGCCTCGAATGTTAAATGAGGAGAATGAAGCTGAGAGTGTTCCCTTATCAACAGAATAGAGCAGTTACCTCCCCTGCTACCTCCAGGCTCGCTGCTCTTTCTTCTTTACCACTTCCTCTTTTTCTGTGCTATTTTCCAAACATTCAAAAACTCCTTTGATTTTTATTTTACCCTCAAGAATTTTTAATGTTTTACTAATGCTCCAAATGCAGATCACTGGGAGAATATAATTCACCCAGAAATTAGCTAAAACCTTGCACCATGTACCAGGAAATTGAGTTTATGAGTTTAATAATGTTTGATCTGCTGTGTGTGATTTATTGTGTTTTGGAATTCCTGCTCAGTCCTTTCAAGATGAAAGTTTAAAATGAGGCAGGTGGCAGAGGGGCTTCTGTTTTCTTTTTCTGTGGACATTCACTCACAGCTCTTTCTCCCCCACCAAAGAGAGTTGTTTTAAAATATATTCACAATAGTGCTGCAGAAAGTTGTGTTTATCAGAGCTCCTGGTAAGTATGCACCCTAGACTTTAAGAATTCATAAGAATGATTTGAAGAGGTGGCCAGTTGTGATGATAGGATGACTTAGGTTAGAATATATGGGTTCCATTTTCTAATAGTTGGCATTACCCTTTTTCTTTTTCCCTTTATCTTCCTCCTCTTCTCTTCTCTTCTCTTCTCTTCTCTTCTCTTCTCTTCTCTTCTCTTCTCTTCTCTTCTCTTCTCTTCTCTTCTCTTTTTTTTTCTCTTTCTCAGGGTGACCTTAAACTAATCTAATCTATGTAGATAAAAAAACCCATCTTCTACCTAATGAAAAGATAAGATAAACCCACATAGATTTGAGGTGTATGATACACTGTTATGTGCTTACAAACCAAAATGTATTGGCAGCAGCCCAAAAGTGTCTTAGAAGATACATAGAAATAAGATAGACAGGTAGAAACAATTATTGATCAAGACCTTTTGTACCAGGAGCTAAAGTTAATAACATTTTATATCAAAATCAAGTGTGGATCCTGGGGGTGAGAGATCTATTCTGAAAATGTTTGCTTATACTTTGCCATGCACAGGCTTGTAGGGAGGCAATTCAGTCTCAGTAGCTTGGGAGCAGAGAAATGGAAGATCACAAAAAATTTGGAAACACAAATGTTAATAACTCATTATTTGTTCTTTTTTAAAGCTAACATGTCTACATGTGGCCAGATACCGCCAGACTGGATTTTTTTTTTTTTTTTAATTTTAATTTAAAATCCCTTGGTACCCAGAACAACCATTTCAGGAAAGAACAGTCAGATTATTGTATTTGCAATACACATTTTAGTCATGCTGTTTAATTTTGGAGAACAAATGTGTGTGCTCACAGTGTAGAATGAGGAGTCTCAGTTAAGAAGGGGTTAAGAAAACAACACAGAGCTGTAGTTTTGCAGAGCAGAGCTGTGTTTCAGTTTATACACAGTTATTGTGGCAACAGAGGTGCAGGCAAGTCTACCTGGGCACTTGGTGCATTTTGTTATTTATTTTGAGCATGTATTCAGAGTAAGTCAGTGTGGAATTAAAGAATAGGAGCCCCAGACTGCCTGAGCTGTGCAGTCCTGGACTGTTCGTGGGCAGAGAAAACCTGGGACTTTATCCTGGACTTAGTCATTACTTGGCAGGACAAATATTCTGTCTTTTAAGAGTTCAAACAGAGGAGGCATAAACTGCCCTTGGGTTCTTAGGGATTGCCCCAAAAGGGGAGCAAACCCTTCCAAGCGTGGATCCAGTCCAGCCAGTTTGCCAGCTTTCCTTCCCATGGCCTGTAGGGTTGAAGATTCATCAGCATGAAGAGCAGGAGGATCAGGCAAGTGTGACAAAGTGGCACAGGTGACACCACCATGCTCTTCTAGAACACAGAGTGAGTTTGAGTTTGTGGCTGGGCAAGGGCACGAACTGGGGACATTCCAAAGGACCCCTCTTGCTGCTGAGCATGGCATGTCCTGGATGCAGAAGTCAGACTGGGTCACTGAAGGTGCAGTGCTGTCAGATTGGACTACAGGAATATTTTGGATTTAGTCCCTGCCAGCTCCAATAACCACTACAGACTGAGGCAGCTGTGAGCAAGGAACACAGCTGAGCACCCTGGCTGCATTTACCCCTTGTCTCTTTGAACCAAGCTGACACTGCTCCTGCTTTTAGGGCTTAGGAATTGTCTCTGATTCTGGACTTACATGTTCACAGCAGGAGGTTTGAAAACAATTTCAGGCACTCAGTACCCCAAGGTATGTGCTCCTTTATAGGCATTCTCACTCTCATTTCAGATTAATGAACTCAGTGTCTTTCTCTTTCTGGAGGTCTCACGTTTTTCCTGTACAGGCAGGTACACACCAATGTTTCTTTAATGTACAATTATGACTGGGCTGGGGCTTTTTGAACCAGAATTATTTTCGTCTTTCTACTTTCTACCCTGCAAAAACATATGTAGAATATTTTATTCCCTTTCTTCTTCCAAGATTTGCTAATTATACTACAAGTAGGGACCTTACTCTTTAGTTTCTGTTACATTTGAAAAAGGATGTTTCAAGATGGCATTACCTGTAGAAGAGATTTCTGGCAGAAGAAATGTCTATTCTCACAACACTCAAGGCTAAGTTTGTTTTGATTGAACACTCTTCAAATGTTGTGTTGTTTTGTTTTCTTTTTTTCTTTATATAAAAGAATAGTTTTCCTTCAGAGGAAATATTACAATCTAAAGCCTCTCTTATGCTTCGGAGGTTCCCTCAGATACTATAAAGAATATTCCTTGTTTCAGAACAAAAAGGGAAATGAAGATGTTCTTGGTTTCCCTGCTGTCTGATCTGCATAACTGAAATCTCTGAGAAAAATTGCCACTGGGAAGAAATCCCAAAGTATCCAAGTAAAACAGGATTTCACCTCTTGTGGAAAATGAGGAGAAAGTGGATTAATAAGTTACATGGATTTGAAAAATGTGCCTTTACTTTTTTCTTCTGAAATCCTCCTCATAAATGGTGATCACACTGTTATTTCCTAAAAGGCATTTTAAAAACAGCCTAAGATCAGGTCTCCATGAGCTTCCAAAGTCCCTCCAAACGCCATACGCTGCCTAAGCAGGGCAGTGTTCAGTGCTCTAAAGGGGTGCAAAATGACCCTCAGTTGGAACTGATGATCATTTCATACTGAACTCCCCACATTGTTCGGATCAGGGACGCAGCTTGGAGTTTTTGGAGCTGGGAAGCAGCTTGCAGCCATTCCATCTCTCCCACAGCATTTCCAAGTCTGAATTCTTCCTCACCTCATCAGAAATTGCATTTCTGTGTCCACCCTGAGCTGCTCCCCCAGGACCCCACCTGGACCATCCAGCCTTTGGGAGCTCAGTCACGGACTGACGTATTTGGCAGCCTGATTCCACATCATTATTGTGATATCAGCATCCCCTCCTGCATTTCCAGCTGGGAACGCCCATCCATCTCAGGTGTTTTGTGCTGAGCAGAGCCCTGTGGGCCAAGGCAGGGAGCAGAAGGTGTGGGAGCAGGAGCAGAGCCCTGAGGGGAGCTCGCCTTTGCTCAGCACTTCCCAAGGCAGGATTTACAGCTGCTGCAGCATTTCCAGGAGGCACAGCTAACTGCAGCAGGGATCTCACACTCCTGGCAGGAATGGAGGCAAAAAGCTCCACGGGAGAAGGTGCACTTGTGCCTTTAGGTCTTGCGAGGAGCATCTTCAGGTCCTCATGTGTGGTTTTACCAACCTAATGGCCCTCACTACCTTTTCTGTAGGTAACTCATGGGAAATTCTCAGACTTAAGCTTCTTTTTTTACTATGTTTTTTACACAAGATGAGGTATTCTGACTTCCAACCTTGGATATTAAAATCAAATTGCATACATGATTGCTTAATTTGCATGTGCCCCTGGACATGTGAAGATACACAGTCCTGAGCACCTTTATAACACGGGAGGCTGAGATCACCCAGCCGGGAGTTTCTAGTAAGCATTTGTCATGAAGCTGTGGCAATTACTGAAATGACTCTGCATTTCTTCTATTGATTGTTGGCCCACCAAAATGAAATTACATTTGGCTCCAGATAATTCATTTTCAGTGCCTGAATATCGGTTTGCTCTCTGCTGAAACCTATCAGAAAAAAAAATACAGTTAGTGGGCTGGATGTTAACATTTTTCTTCTTCCTCTGAAAACATCCCATTATAGATTAAAAAAAAAAAGTAATCACAGTGAGATATAGACATGTAAATGTCATTCCACATTTGTATCTTGTGTATCTTATTTCCAGGAGTGGTATGTTTAGAACAGTCCTGATGTGTCCATGAGCCAGAAAGGCACAGAAGGTAAAAGGACTGACAGTGGCAGTAATTGGGTTAAAAGGATGCATGGAAATTTGGCTGAGGTGATCTCCTGCATATTGGACTAGAGTCACTAACTGTCTGATTCGTGTCATTGCTGACTAGTAAAGTGGCACTAACAATTCAGGAAACATGAGAGGCATAATTCAGTCCAAGATGCTGATCTTTGGTGCCTGCATTTTTTCTTTGCATTATGCCTGTTTAATCCCACAGGCACCTATTTCTTGAAAGCAGATGCAAACCTTCAGCATGAATAATTGTACACATGTGCTGAGGCTCTCTGCTGAAAATGTGGCTCTGTGTTCATAAGCTGGTGGCTTAAAAGAAGCACCATTTGACTTTAGTTGTGACTTTTGCTGGAAAATTTAAGGATTCCTCATGCAGAGAAGATGCCTTGGATTGGTAAATGCAGACAAACTTAGACCAGTCATGACAAAAGGAAATTGCAAACACAGTCAATAAGTTTGGCAAATTGCTGCTATCTCTGGTGTTTGTAATACAGCAGAATTTTAAACATGTGACACATTTGAATCCAAAACATACAGTGGTTGGGTAACAAAAACCCCACTCCAGTTTCCTGATGCACAGATCCAGTGATCACACAATGCTATAGATGAACATACCAAACACACTTGAGAGGATTTGGAACAGATTCTTTGTCTTGTGGCCATTTAGTACCCTCCAGAACCAGCCCAGCTCAAAGCCCTCTGTGCACATCCTCTCTGGCACGATGCTGAAAGCTCCCTGGGTTATTTACAGGCAGTTATGGCATAACCATCTCCCTGCACTGGGAGAGGCACCCAGCCCCTCGTGCAGAACTGTAGGCATTTAACAGGTTCAAATCATTTTCCCTTGAGGTTAACATAATGATTCCTGCTGATTTCAAGGAGCACTGGGCAGGGCCCTCAGTGCAGCTTTCCCCTCATATGTTTTAAAATGAACATTTCTTGCCGGTATTTTCAGGTTTATTGTAGCTTCCTACTGCCTCAGGCAAGGAAAAACAACAGGACACAATGACAGCGCATTATATTGGAAGTAGCATGATAAATTCTAAATAGATATAATTAGCATGTGACCCAAAAGAGACCTGCATATAATTAATATTGAAATATGGTGCATGCATTATATAGGAAAACATATTGTGTATTCAGAGGGGAACATTTGGAGAATGGAGGTCTGTCTGTAATAGCTTGTCATTTTTTCATCTTAATCGGAATTGAAATTTCTGCACTTGAAGAAATAGAGAATGATCATTAAAAAAACACTTGGACTTTAGAAATGACACCACCTGCTTGCTTTTCCTCTTTTTTATTGTGACAGTGGGAAAAAAAACCCTTAAATCTTCAACTGGGGAAATGTGCACTAATGGGGAAACAGACCTCTGAGGAGCAAGCAGACTGACAAGCTGTTCAGGAGCATGAGGCTTTTCAGCAAATAATATTCACTTCTCGGGGAGTTTTGGGTAGATTATGTCATATCTAGAAGTCCATGCTTATTCAAGCCCAGCAAAGTGAATGAGTAACAGATACATAATGAGCAGCCATGAAAAAGGGAAAGAACATCTCAGATATGAGGTGAAGATTAAGAGGGGCAAAGCCACCAGTGAGCTGGGAACGTGTTGCCTTCTGAGTGACATTCAGTTCCTATCACACAGCAGCTCATTACTCAGTCTGTTTATACCAGAGGGAAACAAATATAAAAGTTAGTCCTTTATATTTCACATTAAATGCAGAGTGTTCAAGGGAACTGAAAGACTTTATTATGGGATCTGATACCATGCTTTGTATTTTGCTGGGTCCTATTTTAAGTAAACTGAGTAATTTTTGTGGGTTTTTAAAAGACTTTATATCAAATATTTAATTAACGTTTATTCTGCAACTTCGGGAGATGAAGCTTTGGATCCAGGATAAAATTTTTTATCAGAATGAATAAATATAAAACAGATGTTAAGCAAAGGCAATAAATTTCATCTTAATTGTAACTCTAGAGATGACTTTCATCATGAAAACACATTTTTTTCTCTCTGCAGCTTTAATTCTCAGCTCTGTAATTGCCACAGAGCACTGTCCAGCTGCATTCTCCCTTCTATTAGTCCTTCCAGTTAACATTTTTGCACTGAGATAAATGCAAGTGCATAGTCACATTGTGCAGTGGTGTCTTTACAAACAGACTATGGCACCGCTGGGGAGTTACAGATTCAACAGTTTGGCAATTCTGTGTCTGAGGTTGTTGCTGCAGAAGGTATTTGGCGTTTTTGTTCTTAAAATGTCCTATGTGTGATTGTACAACAGACTAAGGATGGCTGGTGTCTGCAGGCAGAGTATTTTGCAGAGTGACCTTGCTAGAATCCCTTGGTTAAATGAAGTTTGCTTTGAAGCAGAGCTGAAGAGAAGCTCTTGAAGGCAAACCCAGATTGCAGTGGGAAGTGCTGTCAGTCAGCCACAGTCTGGCACTTCCCTGGGAGCCTGGGCCTGATGTGTCTCTGGGTTTTGAACCATTGCCCAACGCAGAACTGAGCTCTCAAATGTGAGCTCATCACAGGCAGCAGAAAACCTTCACAGCACTGGCACAATTGGACCTAATTGTTTGTTTTACCATGTTCCATGTGCTCTGGATGTTTTCTTCAGTTAATAATTATTTGCCATTATTCTCTCCTTGTGCTAAATAGTTGTTTAATATTATGGCTGAAAACAATGAAAGTCTTCCCTTACTGTGATTTCCAGCCAATTAGTTCTGGGCAATGGGTTGCCCGTGAAAACTCCTGACATGTCTCATGGCCAGAAGAAATAAAACAAAATAAAGCAAACTGAGGTTATTATAAAGCAAATTATAGACTTCTGCACAATACTGCTCAGTATTGCTGCCTCTTGGCAAGCAGAGCTTTGGATGACTATCCTAGAAAAAAGCCCAACTGTTTTGTGTGAATTTTATTTACATTAAATGCTTTTAGAATAAATCTGATAGTTAGAAAGAAAAAGAAGTTACAAACAGAGATTTAGGGGGAAGAAAAGGGAGCTTGGAAAGGTTCATGGTGCTGGTCATAATGATAATTGAACTTATCCTGAAATATTTATTAATTGAGCATTCAAGCTGCTTGAATCTCCACATTTTCATGCTTTTCATTATAAGAAAATTAAACAACAAAATGTGATTTTATTTTTTAATTGCTGCAGAATGTTTGATTAGCTTTATTTCCAGGGCTGTGCTGTTGTTATTCAGGGCTGACAGCAAACAGTTCATCTCTGGCACACCGAGGAGCTCCAGACCTCAGTGCAGACAGACATGCTGACACATGAAGGGCAGTGTTCCCTGGGCCAGTGGCTGCCCCACAGCACAGCTGCTTTCTCTGGTGCTTTGATAGATGGTTAAGGAAAGACAAGTATAATTCAGGCCAGTCATATTGAAATCAACGGGGCCATTAACCTGGACATCTGTAGTGGGTGATTGGACTGGACTATTCCTGAGGACCCCCAAGCTGCTGGAAACACTCTGTTCTAAATTCAAAAAAATGGGCAGTTACTGCAGATCGTTTACAAAATGTATTTTTGAGCTACAAGTGCAGTGGCCTCTCAGTTTCCCTAATTTCTCAAGCCATTTCAATAGTCCCCTCATTTTCCTTCTTCTGTTGTTAAATAATAAGCTCCAAATAAGGATCTCTGTCAGTCAGTATTGCAAGTGCTTTTATTTTGCCCTTTTCAAACAGTGAATACCATTTTTAAGTTGCTACAAGCTACTAGTTGTATACAAAATAATGTTTCTGATGGCAAAATTGCCAGTTACACGTAGTAATTCCTTCATTGACTGTCAGACCTGTCATGTTGCAGAAAGGTAGGTCAGTTGAATTGGTTATTAATGGATCTATTCAAGTAGCTATTCAAAAATAAGCATTTAGGGTTTGTTTCCACAAAAAAACCCCACAAACCCACAACAAAACCAAAACCAAAAACAACTCCACCGCACAACAAGAAAAAACCCTGGCTACATCATTTATCTATGGGAAGTGAGTAATGCCTTTTTCCTCTTTGCCCAATTAATAAACTGTGATCCCTGGAATAGTAATTTAAGGATCATGCCATTATTTGCTAATCCTTCATTTCTTCATTTCTTAAGAAAATATTAAAATTGCAGTTGGCCACAGCTGGACAGGCCCATGCATCACTGAAGAAACCAGTAATTTATGATGCATTTGGAGCTCCATATTAACATTCCAGGCTGTAATGAAGTTTCGTATTGAACAAGGTCAGGCCTGATTGTATGATTAAATAATTTGAAAATGTTATTAAAAGTTTGCATTTCTCATCAGCTTTACAGCATGACTGTATCATGTTGGGACACGCCATTAATCAAACCCAGAGGCTTTGTTGGCTCTTGCTCTTTCCATCACCTGTTTACACAAGTAGTGATGGGGTTAAACAACCTGCAGAGGGGTTATAAAGTTTTCACAAGATGCCGTTTTTCTTCTTTCCTTCAAATCTGCAAAATGGATATGACAGGTGTTTTCCATGCTTGGGCCATCACCCAGGGCAAGCTCATGACTTACACCTCAACCAGGTGTGTGTGGCTTTGGAACATTATTGTTCTGTCATGCCTCCAGTTAACCTTCCATGCTTTCCAGGCTCTCGGGGCCCCGAGCTGTGTGCCTGGTGCACATCAGTGACTGCAGTGCCCAGCAATCCTCACTCACTCTGGCAGCATTCAGTCCTTCAAGGTCTGATGGATCTGCCCTGGTCCCCCCTCAGAGCCCAACAGCCCCTGCTTGCGCGGGGAGAAGGACGCACTGAGCTGAGAGGGCAGAGCTGGGGTGTCCCTGGGCTGCTGGGAGACGGGGGCTGGTGAAACTCAGGTCTGCTAAATCTCTTGCTTGAGCCTCATCAGTGTTTGGGCAAATATGTGGGAATATTTTACATGTTAATGGAGTGCTGGTTGGTAATGGATGACACTTACAAATATGGGGTTTGAGCACAGGAGGGGCTTTTTCCCTGTGCTTTAAGCATTTTTTGTGTCTTAAACACAAACTGGGGTGCAACACATTAATACTTTATGTACTTTTAATTGACTAGGGCTGTTACTGAGTTTGCTGTTTGCAAACCCCCAGTAATACCCACGTTTCTTGCTTGGAAATCTGGGAAACCAAATCCTTCTGCAAAATTACATGAAGCCATCTTTCATCCTGCTACTTAGCAAGGACCTTTGGTCCTTGTTTCTCGCCTCTTTCTGCAGCTGTAGCACTTGTCAGCTTGTATTATGCACACTTGTAAATAACAGAAAATGAAAAAATATATTACCCAGGTAGAAGGTCATGGAACTTTTATGATGTAGGCTTTGAATAATCCCCAGTTATAATTACAGTGTCAAACTCAGTGTGTGTTTATAAATGTATATATGCATGTATACAATATATATACACATATATGTTTTATATATTTCCTTAGAGGAATTATATACAAATATAAACATTGTAAACATTTCCTTCCCCAATAATAGCTCATTTCCTTCCCCAATAACAGCTAAGCTCCAATAATGGAAGATAAGGCAGAAGTTTTGTTATTGATACCAAAAGAGATGGGTCATGCCAAGAGAAAAAAATATTAAAACCAATTGTCATGTATTTTTTTCTCCCCATTTACTTTCTTTGCTTTGGTGGTAGAGCTGTCCATCCTCCTCAAGGTATCAAAGCTTCTAATGAGGAAAGAGATGGTTAAGTGAAGGTATAGTCAACCCTGCTGCTGAGAAGGATGGGGAGGCTGCATGCAAAAAATAGAGCAGCTCTGAATTTTCCCAGAAAACTTGTCAGGAAGAAAAAAAATTCTTCAGAGCTGGTATTTTTGCACTCCATATTCAGCATTCACAACAAACTCCCAATGCCAAGGAACGTGGCTTGTGCTCTGAATGAGCTGTGGAGCAAGGAGGGCTGAAGGGCCAGTTCCCTGCCCCGCTCCCCGCTCCTTGTGGGGCCACTGAGGGTTAACCTGAGCAACCACATAGGGATTCCTTGGCTCTAATTGAATTTCCGAGGTCTTTAATCCACAAACCAACGTTTGTGGCACAAAAGGCATGTCAGGGAGCAGAAAGGGAATGCCTGGAGAGTTGAGCAATACCGAGCCAACAGTATTCCAGGTGCTGTGGCCACGCACTGGCTTCCAGCTGCTCAGACTGTCATCACAGACCAAACACTCCGTCCCCAAGTCCCAAGGAAAAACACACCAGGCACAGCTGAGGTGGATTTGCTGGAGCTCTGGATCGACAAGTTTTGTTCTGCTTTTTACACTCTGAACTGTAAAATAATAAATGTGCATTTGCAGACTGTTATCTGTGGGCCTTGCCAGAGATATGTCATCTGATTATGCATGTAGGTAGCATTTAACATAATCTGCCCTGACACTTTCATAAGATAAGACAAAAATAGTATTTTATCACCGCGCAGTAACAGCCTCTTATCAAACTCCAAAGTCTTAATTAGGGATTTCTCTCCAGGTCCCCCCTTGCCTGATGACCATATAAATGTCTCAATTAGGTAATTAATGCAGGCCGTAATGCATGATAGTATAAAGCAATTTAAAGCCCTAGTCAGTGAGTTCAACACAAACATTTCCCTTTCAGATTGCTGGGAATTCAGCTGGATGTGTGCATCTAGGAGTTCCTCTTACAATATTGATCCTCCTCTTTAACTTATTTAGAGTGCTCTGAGGGAATGCTATTGTCTTCACTCTTCACAAACTCTGAGAGATGAGAGGATATCGGGTTGTTTATGATGCTTGGCATAAATGATATTTTATATTTTATTTCAGATTGCAATCAATACTTTTCTGGAGTTTGCAGATTAATATACATACAAGATGTACATGTTCTACATCCCTACTCTGTGTTTGCATCCAGCTATTGTTTGGGTCTCAGAAATTATTCTATAACATAAATAACTCAAAGTTACTTTAGGTACTTTGACTATTTTCTTTAAAACTGAAAATGGGTCCTTCTTCTCTTAAGAGTTTAGTTATTTTTCATCTGTTATTTCTATCCTATTTTCTGATATAAAGCTGATTTACCTGTGCTATTTCTTACTCTCCTGAGAAATTCACATCTGTTTGTAGCATCTGTCTCCTAACTTCATTCAAAACCAGGGCAGTGGGGGACACATGACATTAATTTTATGGACACCCATGTATCATTGCGTTTGTGTCAATAAGTCATTTGGGTTTTCTGCAGGAAGAACCTGCAACCTTTACCTATCAATATTTTTCAGAAGCAGAGCTAATGCACAGCAGCTAAAAATAATCTCATGGAACAAAAATGAAAAATAAGGAGAAGTCAATGCTGGGAGTTAACACTGACATATTTTTACCAGAAAAAGACCAAAGAATCAGCAAAGCATCAGCTTGTTTCAGCAAAATTTATAGTAGTAATCAGTTCCTGTACAGCTTTGATACCCTTTTGGCTTTTGATTCTTGATTTAAAGCACTTCTCTGGGAATGTTGTGAATAAAACAGCACCCTGCACACAAATACGTTCACAAAAGGCACTAATCCTCTCCCCAGAAGTTCCACGTCTTTTTTTAAAGGATTTTGCTCAGCAGAGCAACTCACGCAGGCAGATATTCATTGGGTTTGAGTGGGAGGCAATGTTTCAGTGTCCTTAGATCTGCTAAAAAGCACTGGCACCCAGACTGTGTCTGGGCCTGGCTGCAGACACACCATCTATAGGGGTGTCTAAATACAGAGCATGGAATTTGCTTCATCATGAGCCGAGAAATGCACTGACAGACCATGTGGGATCCTGGGACATGAGGGAGTGTTCATTGATCCACCCTGTCTCTCCATTCTTTCCTCATTTTCTAGACAGAGGAAAGGAGTAAGCTGCTTCATGTGGTTAAACAAATTCCTCCTGCTGCTATAAAACAGGAGGAAAGCTTTGTGGCTCCTGAGCCCAGCCTCTTCATTCCTGGGATGGCACAGCTTTGCCCTGCTCCTTCCCCAGGACCCTCCACTGCACCCTCGACTGAGAGGGAACATGTGAGAAGAGTTGCCTGGGGCAAGGGCTCTCATTGCTGCAAAATGTAGAATATGCCAAGATTATCTCAAGTCAGGATGTTCCTTGATGTAAGATCTTTGCACACTTTTGAGCCTAATCAGCAACAAAGGAGACCTAAACAGTGGAACAGGCAGTAGCTCTTAGTCAAGGCCATCCAAAACTAACAAGTCTTAAGGATGTATTAAATCAGGATGTTGATGTATGTCTTTGTATACATTGCTGACTTGGCAAAATACTCAGGGTCCATGTATCCTCGAGCTGAACTGTGTTCATTACAATACCAAAAATAACCCACAGGTCAAAAAGACTCTGCCCAGGTGAACCCCCTTCCCCATGTGGAGAAGTTATCTGGAATGATGTAACTTGTATGGAAATTACTGACCAGTCATAACAGAGGGGCTGTCCCTGGAAAGTTACTGACTTTGAATTTCTGTACCTGATTCGTGGGCTCCCACTGCACACCCATGCTTGTGCAACTCTGAAATAAATAACCAATATTTCTCTTGAGTGTGCAATTATTGGCTTCTTGCACACTGGGTAACAAATCCAACTTTGAGGGCAGCAACATGGGTGTCAAAATGTCAAAACAGCTCCCCTGCCTGCTGTATTTACACCACTCCTGGGACTGAGGAGAGCAAAAGTTGCAAGCCTGCATTCTCCTTCCAGATTTCTACTCTATTTTTAAATTGCTTTTGTTTTGGAGGGTGGAAGGGACTAAATCTCCATTTAGATATGTACTCCAGAAAGACCACATTCTATATATTTTTTTTCAATTGATATAAAATAGAGCATATGTTTTAAAAATAAGTTCTGGAATAACTGTAAGCATTAAGTGGGGTGTTTTCAGTTTTATTTGTTAAGTACTTCAGGTTCTGATAGCCACACACTTGGAGAAAACAATACTAATAACTAAAAAGGAACAGAAAGAAACCAAACAAAGCTTTTAAAATTTAGAATTGTTTTCTGTAATCCTCTGCTTCAGATACTGCATGCCAGGGCTCAATCCTTGGATTTCTTTAATCTTTCGGATTGGCTTGTTCCTCCTCCAGATTTATCCAGTGGCCCAGAAGGATTAAATCAGCATAATGGACACTTGTGAAGTGTCTGCATCACTGCTCAGCCTGGAGTGCTCGGGTTTGCTCCTCCTTGCGAGCTGTGCTATCCTGAAGACGCTGTACTGTAGAGAGCACCACTTAGTGGCAGAAGTCTACTTCAAATGCTCCCTTCTGAAATCGAACACGAGGAACTTTGTTCCGAGTCAAACCAGCCTGAAACCCTCCATCCCTTTTCCCTCCTCCCTGAGTTTTCACGTTCAGAGCCTCCCAAGGTGTCTGGGAGTCTGTCCCTCCAGCACAGCTTCCCTTCAGCTCTCAGCCAGGTGGGCTCAGCACGTCCCTTTCCAGCCTCATTTCTCCCACTCCCCTTGTGCATGTTCCTCAGGTTTGTGCCCACAAAGGCAGATGAATATCTTTTTGGCTGTGTTAGTGGCTGACTGAAACGTTTGATCTCAAGTTATATGTTGTAGGTAAATAGAAAGGTGCTCCCCTACCTGCTGTTAATACCAACACCATGAATAGAAAATAGGAAAATATCACCAAGCAGACTGAGAATGTTTGCTGCTTTCAGGAGCCAGAGCATATAGCAACAGTCTGGACAGGTATTTTTCTCTGCAGGACATTGATGTCAGGGATGTTTATCATATCTTATTGAGAGATCTTGTTGGCTGTATTGAATTTTATCAATGTTAGCATGAACTTTCTAATTTTGGGGATATAAAGAGAACTAATCAGTTTTTAGGAATAAAGGAACCTGTCATAATATTAATGATTGGAAAATTAAAAGAGATAGATACCCTTTTTCTCACCAAAACTTACTGAACCTTCCAAAGGGATATTGTGCTCTCATACTACAAAGCCTTCCTGGGTGAGACAAAAGGATGCTTGATCAAGACATTTATAGTAAAATTTGCTTTGTTTCCAAAACACATCCCGGACAGACAACAGCAGGCTACAAACTTCAGGTTTAACTTTAATGACTCCACCTCTTGTTTCCTTGCAGTGCCTGCAGAAAGGACTCTTTCCAAGCCACAGATTAGCACAGGATGGCAATAAGCGAATGGGAAAACAAGAATGGTCGAGATGGTAAGTTCTGTCCTTACTGCAAAGCTTTTGCAGTTTCTTCTGAAGCCCCCTCAGCTGTCCTAGTTCTGGCTATGTGCTCCCATCAGTTATTCAACACAGTCCTGAGGAACAATTTTTTCAATCAGTTCTGTGTCCAAATTGCAAACACACTCGCACTTCTGAGTTGTGTGTACAATTACTGAGATTCCATGCGTGCATTGGGTAATTTCTCACATAAATGCACTTAATTAGTCATCTGTGCATGAGTTTTCCTATTTGCATACATACTTACGGCAATTTTGCATGCAAATTAAGCACTTTATATATATATATATATGTAAAAGTTTGACTCTCATCATGTTTACTAAACAGAAGCTTATGTTAGATCTGGAAGAAAATAATTGAGTTGTCTGACAGCATACAATACAATGTGGGAGCTTGCATATGGATTATTACAGTGTCTGCATCCTGCTGAGGTTTTCTCAGAAAGGTTATTAGATTTAGCTCTCATAAAGCACTCCAGGATCAGCTGTGTAAATGACCATTCTGTTGAAATATCTCGATAGGTGAAGTCCAGGTTACCCCATCCAGCCCGTAACTTGCACCAGACATCATTTGTATCTGTTGTTAATATCTAATAAAAATGTCCCACTTAAATCCTGTGCTGCTTCCCAGGCTACAATAAACCCTGCTACATGATTCTGCCATTTCCTATTGATGGATTAGCACAATCACAATCACTGAAGTAATGTCACTTACAATAAGCTCTATTAAACCACAAGTCTGCCTGTAGCTCATACAGAAAGATGGTGCTGGAATACCTCCCATATTATTTCTCTCTCAAAGAGATCAAATCCACTTTTTGGCTGGGGGCTACCCAGTCTTGGACATGCCAATATTTTTAGTGTCCTGCACACAGTTACAGTGTGACTTGAAAGCCCATGTGCAGCTGGGAATGGATTAGATGATGTGAGAGCACAGGAGCTGCTGGTCAGAGTTAATGGGATAACTGCAGAAAATCCCGTTAGATGAATGCATGAACTTGGAAAATTAATCTTTGGGGTCCAGATATTTGGAGACACTGGCAAAAGCAGCAGGTACTTTGTGTACAGAGCTCTCTGGGCTCATGCAAGAAGCCTACCAATACCAAAAAACAGCACATGTCACTTGAGCAACTTTTGGGTGGTAACCAATGGTAGTTACCAAAATTTAACCCTTGTGACTCTGCACTGTCTCTTCCTTTCTGTGTATGTATGTGTGGAGGATTTGGGGTTTATTAGTCTTGGCCTGCAGTCAGTCCATATTATTCAGCTGACCATGCATACAGTGTTCCTAAATAGTTACCTTTTATTTCTAGGCTTTATTTCACTCAGCCATGTAATATTTTTAGTAGAACATCGTATTATTATCCTCCTTTGTAACTAAATCAGTGATTCAGATATTCAAATAAATTTCATATACATCTTGATGGAAATTGTAAGAAGGCAAACATTGTAAATTTATCACTATTTTTCCCAGTTGGAAAAATGCTGCCTTACTTTGAGTGTGTGATATTTTGTCACAAAGTAATCTCCTACAAGAGCACGTCTCTCCCCTCTCTCCAAGTTTTCTTTTCTTATCTTTTCAGTTCCACTATTGAAATCCATAGGCTGTCAAAGCTGTCTCTTGTAAAGCGCTTTGTCTTCCAGGTGGTTTTTGACCAAAAATGCTGACAGCTCCAGAAAATTACTTCATATTAAATAGGTAACTGGGGCTTTCTCTGAGGAGTTCTGTCTCAGCATTTAGCAGGCTGTGGTGCTAAAACTGTGGGTTATATTCAGGAGGAAAAAGTATTTGGGAGGAATACAAACAAGCTGGGTGCCACAAAAGGCAGGGAGAGCTCAGAATATCACTTCTATTTATGCTTTAGCAATCTGTACAGAAGAAAACATACTTTTTTTTTTTCTGATAGAGAAAAGCATCTACTGTCAGTAACATAAAAAAGACTGATCTGAACCTCACAATTTTTCTAGATAAAGGAGTGTTCATTTATTAATATTGCTGCTTGTAGCAGTGTAAGTTATTTTGAAATCTAGACTGGAATAAGTTATATTACCATGAACCTCTCAATGTATACAGAGCCATGCCCACCAAAAGAGGAAAGAAAGGCAATGGTGATGAGATTTGCTGCTGTAAACAATAATAACAGCACAAGCTGCAAGTCTGAAAAATTCTCATTTTCCTTCTACAATCCTATAAAAAATTATTAATTATGTTGATAGTAATTTGGAGTTTTCTGGTGTACGGTTTCATAAGTCAGATCCTGCTCCCTTCCAGTGGTACCTGTGAGGGTGAGCACTTCCAGTGATATGGGAGATCACAGGCACAGGACTTTTTGGAAAAGGCATCTCCTCCTGAGCTGCTGAGGAGGTGCATGGAGAGGGTGGGGAGGGAATCACCTGGTTTATATCACCTGGATAAGGTTCTTCTCAGATTCCTGTTCCAGGGTAAAGCTTGAGTTGAATGCAACCCCTTCAGGTGGTGAGTACTTCAGGTAACTCTGTTTCTGAGGTGATGGCACAATGATGCTGAGAAACACGCTCATATGAGGAGTGTCTTAAAATCAGTAACTTTGTGGAGGCTGTGGGGGAAGTGGGAATCTGTGGCCTTCCTCCTGCTTGTAAAATCACAGACTGGTTATTCATCTCTTTTTTGACTAAATCTGGTGGGCTTTCATTGTTTCCATGAATATCAAGCACTGCCTCATGGAGCAGCCTGGGAGCTGCCTGCCTGCTGGGTTAGGGATCTCTTGCAGTTTATTCTCCTTGGTGACTCTGAGAACAAACCTAATTCTGCTTTTCTCCTTTTTTCCTTTTTTTTTTTTTTTTTAAATCCCCCTGCTTTTAACTGCTGTCCAGCGGAAACGTACAGACCTATTAAGCCTCACAGTCTCTTTTCCCTTTCTCCTTTGTTTTTGCAAGAATACAGTAAATAGAAAAAACCTAGAACCATTCATTGTTTTGCATAGGTCAATTTTGTTTTACAGTATTTTGCGAAGTGTTACATTAGTATAAGGTGTGTTACTTCACCTAAGGTGGAAAAGACACAGAAGTGGGATTTTCAAATTGATTTTAATATAGCCATTGCTGGCATGCTGCCATTAATGCCTGCATGGTTCATGAGGAGAGCACAGAGTGTCTCATAATTGGAGGTCAGACTACACCAAAGTTGGCTCCCTTGGTGTAATTAAGTGAGCAGGGAGGGTTTGGACAGGGCCTCTGAAGCTGTATTTTCCTCATTGCCATTCACATGACCAGCTCCGAAGAATCACTCAGATCCACAATGTACGGATGAGTAGATGGTGTCAAAGAGAGAGAGTTCAAATTCCTTGGCATTGCAGCACATCTGGCATGACCGAAAATGGGACTTCAAAAGAGTTGTTTGACCAGGAAGATGGTTGTGCCATTCCCACCATTCCAGCACACAGGGAACACGTGCAGGGTGGTGCAGAATCAGCTGGAACTGGTGCCTGTTCCATTCTTGTTTGGTGCTGCTTTTTCCTGTGCATTCTTTCTTCAAGTCACTTTCTCCTCTGTGACGACTCATTTTGTCTTTAGGCTTTGTACTGGAGCCAGATCATAAGCAATCCAGAATGTTGAGCTGTGCCCAACCATTCATGTACTTCCAGTTGCTGTTGCTTAAAAAAAATTACATAAATGTACCAAACTCTGGCTTTTACTGTTATTTTCCTTCTGTAGTTGTGGCTTTCCTAGTCAGCTGCATCCTTTGTTTCCTCTGTTTCTGTTGAAATCTGGTAAATATTTACATCTTTTGTTGATCATAAATTTCTCCATAGCTTTGGCTTACTTTTCACTTTACTGCTCAGTTTCATCTTGCCCCATCTTGCCCCATCTTCCCTACACAAAGATCCAAATGTGGATTAAATCTGAAGGCATTTCTCATTCATCTAATTTTTGAACTGCTGACACAAACACATAATTTGTCACTGTCTATCAAACTAGAATTATTATTTCTCTGTTCTGTCCTTTATTACTACTTCTGACATGAACCAAAATTACTAGTAATGACTCTCTAAATCACTGACCAAATTGCTGTCTCCTATTTGAGAAGAAACAATCCTCAGATCATACAGAAGAATCCTGAAGTGTGGTCTGCACACTGTATTAATTTAATTTCTTCTTGTTTACCATGCTTTTTTAAGAAACCCTTGGCATCTAGGCCGTAACTATTTACTCAAATACAGGAAAACATTTACTTATTGGAGAATTAAACAGGTTAAGCCAGTGGGAATATTTCCCAAGTAAGGAATTCAGATATCAGCCCTGAGCTAGGAAGGCAAAAGTCTCTAGAGACACTGTTTTCTCACCTCCTGTCCATTTAATTTGTTCCTCCCATGCTTTCACATACTTGATGGCTGCTTGGCAATGTTTCTGTATGTTGTACCGTCCCTCAGTGATCACACCTCCCTCTCCCTCGCTCTCTCTCCGTGGTCACACAGCTCACATCTGATCCTCATCTCCAGCACCAAGGGTTCTATTGTCCCCTTGATATGGATGTGTAACTCCCACTGCTGTCAATAGGAATTACATGTGTGCACCAAGGAGGGAAAAATCCCTGATGTGCTCTGCACTCCTCATTATCCTGGCACAGTCAGCTCTGTAGATGTCTCATCATGAGCCTTTGATTCTCCTGAGTGTTGTGCAGTACAGCAAGCTGGCTCTTAGGATCAGCAGTTTTGTTCTTGAGGTGTTTAGCAAGTTGATTTACTGTGCATGTGCACACTCTTAAATGTCTTCATCCAGCCAAGCCCACATCTTGTAGCATTTGTATGTTAGACAGCAGAGCTTCCTCTTTCCTTTTGGTGCCAGAACACCAGTTCCTAACCAGTCTCCCAGCAGATTCCAAGGGAAGTGAGACTCTGAAGCGAACCCTCCCAAATAACATATGTTCAGACCCAGCTCAGACCCATAATCTTAAATGCAATAGTTTGTGAAAAATTCAGGAGGTACAAAAATGTAAATGACATATTTTAATTTTCCTTAAAGATCTGAAGGAAGATATTTTATAAGCACTTCATATTAAGTGCTTCTAAACAAGCAGGTAGTGGAAATAGTTGCTAATCAGTTAGAAAAACTGTAATTCTTTCCAAAATTAATAGGAGTGTAAAGAGTTGAAGGAAAAAGGTAGAGTGAAAAAGAAACCACACAGGTAAACCAGTGATTTCCGTTGTCTGAACACTGGATGTGTATTCTCCTCTGATCCTTGTGGAAACACCTCAGTTCGGGAAGGTACCCAGTGTCTCACACAGCCCAGTGTTATTAGAAACATAACTGGAGCACGTACTCACTCCATTTGCAGCCTCATTTCCTGAGTACAGCTTGTTACCACAGCTTAGAAAAGAGGGATGGCAAACTAGTTTGGGAAAAAAATCAATTTGCCATCAGATTAGAAATCAACTGTAAACATGTTGAAGAATTCTATTTTTTTTTTCCACTACTGCTCTGCCTTTTCTTCACAATCTGTTGTGGTGTCAGACTTATTTTGACAATACTTGTAGAACTTGTCATATTAGCAAAGTTATCAAACAGAATGAGCACATGCATAGCAACAGCTGTAGTCCAGCAAGAGTCAAAATAACTGGCCGTAGGTATTCACAAAGAAACATCCACACTGGAGTTGCCCAAATCCAAAATATCCCCAGTAGTCTCCAGAGTACCTGCAGTTTTATTTAAATAGGAACTGCCCTTCAACCTGGAACAATCTACTTCAAACTTTGAAACTGAGAATAAAGATAAAAGAAAAAAAAATAGATTTTATATATACATAAGGATTTATTTTTGTCATTATAGTGTCACTCGATTATTTCTGCCTCTGTGAAAGTGCTTCATAAAAAAGGGTCTACGTTAAATTCAATACAATGATGGGATTTATTTTGTGTTATATAACAAACTCAGAAATGCTTGTTTAAAAACAAAATAAACCCCATAATCCACTAAGACTGTAAATTGGTGGGGTTGGAACAATCTTTTCATTATTCGTGTCTACAGAGCTTAATACAATGAGGCCTCAGTTCTCGGCTAATGTCTCTAGGTGTTAACACAATGCTATTAAATCTACTCAATAGCCAAAGATGCAGTCAGTGGATTTATGTGTCTCATTCCTTTGGAAATGTCTGAATCTCACAGAATAGTTTAATGACCAGATTTTTCAGCTGCAGTGTCTGATTTTGCACGTACATCAGATAGTGTGCATCTATTTATGCAAATCATTGTCGGATTTATATGCACAAAATATACGTGCCCAGGAATTCCTGTTTGTGGCATTGAGCTGCACTGGCAGAGGGAAAGGATGGGTTTGGGGTGCCAGGGTCATGCTGTGGGAAAAGAGCCACAGTCCTGCTTGAAACTGATGGTTTCTGTTCTTAGTTTGCTGTGAGACTGACTGAAGTTTCCCTTTCTGGCCCTGCGTTGATCTGTCTTTATTTTTGCACCAGAAAACTGCTAGTTTAGTGGAGTTAGCTTTCTCTGCTACTGATGTGGAAGTGGATTAGGCCTGACAAGCCTATTTTCCTCTCAGGAAAGCAGAGCCAGGCTTAGGCTGGCTCATGGACACATCTGAGGAGCTGTTTCTGGCACTACCTATTTCTCTACTTGATCCTGAGCCTGCTGCTCACCTAAATTATTCTCTTCTGGGGAGGCACCTGCTGCATCCTCCCCAGTGGGAGAGCAGAGCCTGCAGTGGGGCTGAAGGACCTGCCCCATCCCTGCTGCCCAGAGCCCACCCTGCCCCTCGCCCACAGCTCCTCAGAGCCTGCAGTGGGGCTGATGGACCTGCCCCATCCCCGCTGCCCCGAGCCCACCCTGCCCCTCGCCCACAGCTCCTCAGAGTGGGGCTGATGGACCTGCCCCATCCCTGCTGCCCAGAGCCCACCCTGCCCCTCGCCCACAGCTCCTCAGAGCCTGCAGTGGGGCTGA